>WOVY01002646.1:0-484672 GCA_013436015.1 Rhipicephalus annulatus | reverse complement strand
CGAGAATTGCGTTGGCAACGGGTCATTTGGCGTTTCGGACACATATCAGCAATTTTATGCTTCTTTTTATTCGCTATATGGAGTATCCACCTAATTCACTCTAATTCACTTTAAACTCATTGATTTACTTCTTGTCATGCTAGTAGAGATCTAAGTACGAAATCATTGGTCGCGTGTTCCGAGAATGGGAAACACGTCGCCGTGCAGCTTCGAGAATGTCCGGTTCCCGTACGGCTCATGAACTCCGTACGCAACGTCACTGAGCGAAGCCAAAGGATCAAATGCTCGCAAATAGGAACGCTACACAGGAAGTAGGGCTGCGCCGCATCACCTGAGCTCTGTATCTCTTGTTACGACCAGGTTGCCGCGTTGACGCCATCCGGTGTATGCTCTGGCCTGTCCCCCATGCGTATACACCGCTCCTTTGGCGTCTCCGCATGAATGACACGCTTTACGCAATTGTTTAAAGAGGAGAATGACCAAACTTCATTCGCCTCGACACTGCTTTTACAATTCAACACTAGGGATATCTGTGGTCATTTAAATGTTGCACGAGTGAGCTGACGTATTAGGCATAGGCGATGACATTATGTCATGTCGCTTTGAGAAAGGGGCTGCTAAGCAAATGTAAAAATTTAAACCTCATCGACTGTGTGAGAATACAACCGAAAATGCATTTGAAATCATATATTGAAGCTTTGCATTCCTCACTCCTTTTTTTCCCTTTACTTCATCATTTCATTCATGGGTACATGTTGCGAATGAGGTGGAAGTTATAGGGCATA
The DNA here is from genome assembly GCA_013436015.1 of Rhipicephalus annulatus. Taxonomy (NCBI): domain Eukaryota; kingdom Metazoa; phylum Arthropoda; class Arachnida; order Ixodida; family Ixodidae; genus Rhipicephalus; species Rhipicephalus annulatus. The sequence continues at coordinate 483,887 of WOVY01002646.1, read as the reverse complement.
TGAGAATCAGAGAAGCATTCTATTTCTGAAGCAGAACAGGAGAATAATTTGGAGTGGCACGAAAGTTCGGCAGATCCCATGTACCATGAGAATCAATGTTCTGCGAAGAATGTAGAAGGAAGGTAACTGCGGTGTAATTTTTTTTTATTGATCAAGGCGTTACTAAGTGACGCTGAATATATTTAAGAATGTTCTACGCACACACACTATATATATATATATATATATATATATATATATATATATATATGAATAAAAGAAGACACACGTCGAAAAAACGGATAGGTTTCTTTACGTTCGGCCGTGGGACCAGCCTTCGTCAGAATAACCTAACCTATACATATATATATATATATATATATATATATATATATATATATATATATATGAGAAAGAAAAGTGGGTGAAGAAATAACCTGCTGAAGGCCAGTTTTTTCACTCACTTTTCTTTCAGGTTATTTACATTACATTGGTTCTAATAACTTCCCCTATACATTCCTTGGCGTTATTGTCTGTTAGATCTTATAAATACATAAATAAATAAATAATAAATAAATAAATAACTATATATATATATATATATATATATATATATATAGAGAGAGAGAGAGAGAGAGAGAGAGAGAGAGAGAAAACATTGAGCAGTCGTCAATGTGTTGATTACAGTTGCGTAACGATGCCAACAGCAAAATAGGTATCACCAACCCCTGTAGCGGTAAGCTGATACGTGGCGCTTGCGCATGCGAGGATGGTGGATGGCGGCCAAGTATACCATCACGGTTAACCCGACGGGACGCCTATATTACATGAGTACGTATGTAATATTTATAAAAGTAGACAGCCAGCACTGTAACCACAATTGACCTTGCACCAAGATTTCGCTTGTATATTGCCACATTCTTTGGCGCCTCTCATAATAATATTGTGGTTTTGGGACGTTAAACGCCACATATCAATCATTACTGCCACATTCCTTCCTCACGTTTTGTTCTCGACCAGTCATACACTCCAAGTAATGTTTGGTGCAGACCGCGCCTGCAGTGTTCGCGAAGATTCGGGACTGCTCATAAGAGATCAATTTGATTACGCGCGTAACCGCGAACATTACAGATTATTCTGGAACTTACATGGTCACCAGCGATAATGCTGCAATATTCGACGGTACATGTGTAAATGCCGACGTGCTTCGCCGCTTGTCAGTTGATGCACTGACGACGCTCAGTTCGTCGCTCAGAGTGTCAGTGTGTATCGCTCAAATCAGGCTTCTCGTTGATCGGCCACAACTGCGGCCGAATAAACAGTTTGATCTTCAAACTATACAGTATGCTCCCTTCGTCGACGTCGCAACCGCGTGACAATATGATCCTTGTCCAATGCAGTTTTGAGACCTGGCGTTGTCTCTGGTATACAGTACTTCATTGCCCCTCAAAGTGCTTGTGTTCGGTTTCTGTTGAGACTCTGTTATTTATTCTTCTCATTCGTTCATTAAACACTACAGACTCTGCAGTGTTTACTGAACGAATGTATTTACTGAACAAAACCGACAGTGTCGGTTTTTATTACCGCGCTCTTGCATTTAATTAGCCAATGTCTGTTTTCAGCGTTCCTGGGTTGATAGAAACTGTCAATTACTGGTGCCACATACCCGCATACCGTGGCCTGTGTGTCACACTTGTCTGTATGAGAAGTTTCGACGACGTACAACATGCGATTTCCAAGTGGTTTATGTCATAAGAGAGAGAATCAACTTTATTGAGCTCGAAGATTCCATAGTGCGTACGTGCTTGACCAGCCAGACTTATTCCTCGAACCCTATTGCTCTCTCATACTAATTTTGGTTTACCGCAAGTTTAGGGGGTGATCATGAGAGCACCCATACATAGGCGGGTAGATAGATAGATAGATAGATAGATAAATAGATAGATAGATAGATAGATAGATAGATTGATTGATATGTGGGGTTTAACGTCCCAAAACGTAAGATTATGAGAGACGCCGTAGTGGAGGGCTCCGGAAATTTCGACCACCTGAGGTTCTTTAACGTGCACCCAACAACATTTCCGCCTCCATCGGAAATGCAGCCGCCGCAGCCAGCATTCGATCCCGCGACCTGCGGGTCAGATGCCGAGTACCTTAGCCACTAGACCACCGCGGCGGGGCATAGATAGATAGATAGATAGATAGATAGATAGATAGATAGATAGATAGATAGATAGATAGATAGATAGATAGATAGATAGATAGATAGATAGATAGATAGATGAGGGCCATTTGGGCCATCCTTTTGTCATTTTGTCATCCGCATTTGAGCTTTGCTTTGGGGGGTGCTGACTTCCTGCTTTCCCTCTCCATTTTTACCTTTCTCTTTGTCAGCTGTTCTTCATTTCTCAGTTAAAACCGACAACCAAGTCAGACCTGATTAACGTATACTTTTCTCTTATAGGGTGGTATTGTGTCGCATCTATTTAAAAATAATATCACTCTGAAAGTTTAAAAACTTGACTCCACACACACTCGCACTGAATCGTAAGTCGTTGAACATAAACTGCGCCGTAGCGGCCGGCAATCTAATAAGCGACTTACGGTCTACCTGCGCGTCACTTCGTGGGATCGCGGCCTTGCCGAAGGGGTTCATAAACCTTACTCGAGGGCTCGCGCTCCTCTGATCTGAATTGCAACGCACATGATCTCGTTCGAGTGCTGCCTGTAGAGGTGCACTTGCTCTTGCGAAACTATGGCACACCGCTTTCTTGATATGCGGTCAATGTCTCTGAGAAGTTGTAGAACGAGAGAGCAGCTCCTGCAGCGCGTCAATACATTTCATTGCCCAAGAAGGCGAGATCAGCTGGGGTTCTCTTTCACATCACAACTTGGCGGTTATTGCTTGGTCAACAATTGTGAACACACACACACACACACACACACACACACACACACACACACACACACACACACACACACACACACACACACACACACACACACACCACACACACACACGCACACACACACACACACACACACACACATACACACGCATGCACACCCACACATCAATATGTTAGAAACTGTACCCAAATGCATTTAATTACGAGCAATAATAGAATCAAAATCTTTATTAGCTAAGCGGTTGTATTTTTGTAATTGATGTGATGCATCCTGCTACAACATAATAGTCCGATAGACCTGCCATTTAAAATATTACACAACAAATATCTAAGTGAGTTAACATAATATCTAGCAACATTCGACAATTACCACAACATCGCGTCGATAGATCAGCAAGTTGAGTGAGCGATAAATTAAGGTGTGATCGAAGGGAAACATACCATTAAGCCTCGGTCTGAACGAGATCAACTGAAAAGGTTTGAGCAGTTCGTACTTGGGAAATCTGTATCGAAGAGTAATATTATAATCGCTTTGGGGAAGCGCATGTGTATGTTATTGGGGATTACATAGAACACGTGAGTAAATATGCCACTGGAACCTGGTGGGAAATACGCAACGCCGGCGATAATTGGATTGGGAGAACACTGTAAGTACACGAACACATATGACAATCACAGGGTGCATTGCTTTCCACCGAACGCAGGAGAGTGCAGGAGAGGAGACTACTCGACACAAAAAGCGCCTTAGAATGGCGTTTGAAATGAAAGTCGCCATAAGCACCCAGCTTATACTCTGAGCTTTCTCAAACGTAGAAAGAAAAATATGGAAGGATGGTCAGCGTAAGTGGCTGAGCACAAAAAAACAAGAGAGAGAGAGAGAGAGAGAGAGAGAGAAAGAAACCTGCCTGCTGCAGCTCGTTATGAATAGGACTCAAGGCTATATGGACCCGGCAGAAGCCTTCGTTTGTCACTCAAAACAGAACCGTTAACATTTTCGTGTGAACGAGACGCTCCCAGAGCTGAAAGAAATAAAAAAATTGAAACAACCAGAGGCTTTATGATACTCATGAAGGCTGTTAGAGCTAATTCTGACATTATTACAATATCGATCGATATGTGGGATTTAACGTCCCATAACCACTATATGATTATGAGAGACGCCGTAGTGGAGGGCTCCGGAAATTTAGACCACCTGGGGTTCTTTAACGTGCACCCAAATCTGAGCACACGGGCCTACAACATTTCCGCCTCCATCGGAAATGCAGCCGCCGCAGCCGGGATTTGAACCCGCGCCCTGCGGATCAGCAGCCGAGTACCTTAGCCACTAGACCACCGCGGCGGGGCCATTATTACAATATTACTACAATATAAAAAAGCAGTAATTGCATTAGATGAAATGCAGGATTCTTTCCTTATGAATCGAGCAGCAATAGGAAGAGTTGGAAAAATTTAAACGTCTTGTCACGTTTCATTATAGCTGCTGTCTGGTATTAACGCGATAGCGTTAAAGAGCTCGTGTCGCAGAAAACCCACCGCTGGCGTCAGCCCCATTGGTTGTGAGCGAAAAATTTTCTGTGCGTCTGTGACCGATAAATCAAGTTACCAAGATAGCCGCGGGAGGCCGCTACTTGTCCACGTGGGCGCGCGCAATCACACCGCATGAGTTGCGCATTCGAAGAAAAAAAAGTGCTCAAGGTTATGAGGCGCGGTAGTTTCTTTGCCCTGCCACCCCTCCCTGCCTAGTTTCCAGGGCTTTCGTCGGGACGAGAGAAGAAATAATGCAATTGCAGCATGCGACAAACCTTTGTAACTCCACTCGCACTGGACGGATTCTTAAAACTTTTGCGGCGTTGAATTCGTGAGACAATAAGTTCTTCTAGTGAATTTATTCCATGGTTACTTAAAAAAAAGTGTTTCAGGGCCCTTTAACGCATTTTTTTCGACAGGTGTCACGACAAAAACAAGCTCAATCGGCGATAATAGCGCACGCTGGTCCAGCCTTCTGTGTGCGTGTTTGTGTGCGTGCGTGTGTATGTAACAAAACATATGAATAAGTATGCACTTAGCGGTTGTAGGGTGCACTAGGGGCCGCATTTCACTATCGCATTCAAATCTTAAAGGCGAAGCTTGAGGGTCCCCCACTTTTTTTGCGCGGCTACAGTTCAGCTAGTTATGCTGCAGTGTGGGCGGTCCACCCACAAATGCACAAGACCTTTTTTAAAAAAGTCACGTGTCACTGAGTTATTTATAGCACTGCCCCTTTATAGCAGAGAGAGTTGCACAAAATCAATCATTGATAACAATGAGACTCTTGATTATATTTAACATAGGCACGTTGTTGGTACGAGAACTCGCCATGGCACGTGGTTCTGGGGATTGTGCTCGACTGCTGACCCACAGGTAGAGGGATCAAATATACCGGTCACGGCGGCCGCATTTTCTAATGAGTCGGAAATGCTTGAGTTCTGTAGGCTTACACATGTAGTAGTACTTGCTAACTTCAGGTGGCGAGTGCTTCTCACACATGTTGCTACCACGTGGTTAGTGATGGCAAGGGTGGTAACTGTTACTTTCCTTGCAGTTACTAATAACAATTAGCAACAGCTACTGCCCTAACCATTCTAACTGTAAGTTTGTAAGAAATGTAACAACGGCTACTAATGTCCCAATTTGCCGACTTAATTGTTAATAAGGGCGAAATTCATGTGATCAACATTACGACACAAACTTCGGGTAAATTTGAAAGAAGTGTCATGGATCAGATCACACATACGTATCATCAACTTCGGTACACGACACGTACAGTCGGCCAAATATTCAATGATCGTGCACGAGCGACAGCTTTTTCTATGTATTTTTTGCTATATCACTAAGTTCCGAAAATGGCGCGGACATGTGCATGCCCACAAGGCTCATACGCACAAAACAGCTTTTTCAACTTTGTTTCATCATATGACGCTGACAAACAAAAGAAGTGGCCGCTGCACTTGATAGCTGAAGTTTTGGCTGGCTCTACGTCTTTCACGACTTTAGTAGTGTTTATGCGCATACCTTTGATGAACAGATTTGGTGCTGGTGAGCACCTGTCTTTAGAGTTGAATTATTTTTAAAATACTGACCTACAAATATATGCCACACTATCTGATTATGTGCGCTTAGGAACGTAGCACAATAACTTCAATCAACTGTTGTAACAGAAGCAATATGTCATGCATATTTTGAATAAAACAGCCTCCACAAGGCATTATATATACGACCGAGATAGCGGATAAACAAGTTTTTGCTTGGTTCATGAACATTTTCTTCGCCAGATCCTGTTTAAAAGTGATACGCCGAGACGATTCCAGATTCATGTGATAAGTTCACACACGAGGCATTAGCTACAGTTATAAATTAGGTATTAAATGACCGGGCAGAAAAAGTTAGTAACGGTTCAAGAAAGGTACTGAATGCTACAGTTACTACCTATTTCTGCTTGCGGTTACTAACGTAGGCAGTAAACATGTAGCAAACAGTTAGTAACGGTGGCAGCTACGAACTGTCAAGTGATGTAGGTATACAGTAAATAAGCAGCAAAATGTTACAAACGGTCAAAGATACTTTGTAACCATTTCAACTTTTACCTCTTTGTTAATACTACACTTTGTACTAGCGTAAGTAGTGAACGGGTAACAAAAAGCGAGTAAGGATTCACGAAAGTTAGTAACTGCTGTAGTTACTACCTATTTGTACTTACTTCTTTTCTAAAAATTTCCTTAATAGTATAAATTTAGATCCACGTCAAAGAACTCCTGTATTGGTTATTATTACCGGAGCACTTCACTACATACGACGTCCCTTATTATCATGCCGTGGTTTTGGGACGTTAAACCCAAACCATTATTGCTGTTGTAGGTACGAAACTTTGAAGTTATATATAGCCACTGTCACGCACTTTGCACCGGAGGCATATTTCAATGGGAACATTGCCAACTCTATGATTATAGTTGTGTTTTACTACGCTTAGTGATACATCTATATATACTGTCTCCAGTATAATTTTCTGTGGCAGATTATAAAAAAAGAGGACACTTATATACTTGTTGAAACAGCGATGATGATTTTTTGTACCGTTATGCCTGAACAAATTTACTAACTTCACTCAAGCTTTTTGCTTGAAGTGCATCACGGAAGCAATATTTATATTATTTGTAACAAAAAATGCTATACATTTCTTGTAATTTACACACATTTTTGATGGAGGCGAAAATGTTGTAGGCCCATGTACTCATATTTGGGTGTACGTTAGAGAACTCCAGGTGGCCGAAATTTTCGGAGCCCTCCATATGGCGTCTCTCATATAAATATGGTGGTTTTGGGTCGTGAAGCCTAACACATCAATCAATCAATCAATCAATCAATCAATCAATCAATCAATCAATCAATCAATCAATCAATCAATCAATCAATGTAATTGACACACAGGCGAGACGCGTTGTGCACGTGCCGCGTCTTGTGTCTCTCTCTTTACCAAAAAAAAAAAACATTTACAGATATGCGTTTGTGCCCTGCGTAACCTCGTTTTCTTCTCCAGCCGCAGCATATATAGCGTAATCTGTTGCCCTCTCTCGCTGGTACGTCACTGTGCTTATCGAAAGATAATCGAAATGTGACCGTGCTTGCGTGGAAGTGCGTATGTGGTTGCCCTTTGTCCCCGCACCTTAGCTTCACTGAAGTATAGGATCGCGAAGCCGAGAAGGTAACGACCTAACTCTAAACTAATAGTAAAATAATCGTAAGGAGCCTATTTTAGTGCCATTACGCTTTTGTTTTAGAATATATTATTTCTTATTTTTGTGATTCTGAACTCAACCATTCTAGGCGTCTTTGTCTTTTGTGGTGTTGCGTGTCTATATGCAAGTGTTTGTGCTTCGCGTTGCCTTATGTTGTTTCACAAACAGCAGCTATTCCTACAACAAGCCCTCCTGCAGTACTTTAGCGGGCACGAGTCTGCAATCAGTCAGTTGCCGCGTTTTGCAACGTTCGCCATTCAGTTCACTCCCGTTCATTGATAACGATGATGACTGCAGCCATAATTATTGAAGAACCGGGCGCCGGAGAATCGTCTTACGTCGAACGGGAGATGTCGGTGGCGTACGCATGACACTCTTGACTTTTCACCGTTTTTTTTGCGTCCTAAGATCTCAGAATGGTACCAGAAAGCGAACCTCTTGTAGATGCGACCCGAAGTTGCAGAGAGAGCGACGGTAGCACCTGCCCTCCTTGTGCAGCAGTTCGACACTCGAACGATAAGCGAACGTCGTAAAGTGTTTCTCGTCTTCTTATCAGTCACATTGGAGTCAATGTTACGCGAGTGCTGTCGAACAAGACCACGTCATGATGCTGCCTTAGAGAATTGGCATGTCCTAGATACTTGAAAAAGATGTCAATGACCGTAGCGTCTGATTGGGTGCAAGTTAGGATCTCCAGGATGAAATAGATTGGTGGTGAAAATAAGATGCATTGGGCGCATAGAATTAGTGTAGTAACGGATACATGTTTAGCTAGTGTACTTGAATCATCACGCCCATGATTTGATTGATTGATTTGTGGGGTTTAACGTCCCAAAACCACTTCTGATTATGAAAGACGCCGTAGTGGAGGGCTCCGGAAATTTTGACCACCTGGGGTTCTTTAACGTGCACCCAAATCTGAGTACACGGGCCTACAACATTTCCGCCTCCATCGGAAATGCAGCCGCCGCAGCCGGGAATCGAACCCGCGACCTGCGGGTCAGCAGCCGAGTACCTTAGCCACTAGACCACCGCGGCGGGGCCATCACGCCCATGAGTGTGATAAGGGCTGCTTATTAGCGGCTAACGTGATGCGCTGTTTAGCTCGAGGAAGTGGGTCCGATTGCCAGTTACAAACACCACACAGAAGTGTGTGATTTCTCGTAAAATTTTGAATATCTAATTAAATAGCGTTTTATACAATTCGGTGCGTGAATAGAATATATTTCTTAAACAATAAGCATGGATAAAAAATTTCGCCCGGAATTTTTCATCCATACCCGAGTTCCCACACGGGTGGGAACTCGAGTAAATGCGTCGCAGTATCACGTGAATGTTGCTTAATGTGGTATGGTTTGGCAATGCTTAATTGTAATTTCGTCTTCATTATTTTACTTATTAAATGGAGCTAGAAGCGTTACCTTCAACCAGTGGTGGGACGCTGATGTGCGATCTAGTGCCTACATATATGAGGTGGCCAGTGAACGGTTGTGCAGCTAGAGCAGTCGGTTTTTAATTACTGCCAGACGCTGCCTGCGTCGGCCTTGCGAGGAAAGAGAGGGCGGGGGGGGGAAGAAACAGTTGGCCCGAGACGCAAGCATGCGGAACGATACGCGAAGTGCCAGCATGCGCAGTAGGGGTGTGGAGATTGCCACAAACGCCCGATGCGTGGCATCGTGCGACTAAGAAATTCTCCGTATTAAAAAAAAAACCCTAGAAGAAACAAAACGTTCAAACAGAGAGAGGTAAAGTTCCTTCTTTTAATCAACAAATCACCAAGATGTATGCAGCGCAAGGCTTTACGAAATTATCGAATGACGCTATATTAATCACAGAATGAAAGCGCTTTCTCTTATAGTCGCCGAAGCGACAAATTTGCCAATCAGCTATCTTCATCATGTCATCAATCTCATCATGACATTGATAACGCCGTCGACTCAATATTGTTTAATGTTTATCGAACCTCATCACTCATGGTGACCACATCACCCGCAATCTTCACGCAGAAATCTTCGGCGATGTCAACTTGCAGGCGGCCTTGTTGGAGAGCCAGTGCGCTGAATGGATGTCGTTGTTGGGAATTCGATCCAAGGCCATATACCATTCGCCATATAAGGGACATCGGTTTGCAAAAATCGAGTGATTCGCAAAAGTTTTTCCACCCTTGGCCCTCCAGCTTGTTGATCTAAACTGAAACAGCTGAACTAAATGTGCTTTTTTCACTCGAGGAACTGGACGCGGCCCTAGCTACCTGCAGGTGTTCATCGTCACCTTGGCCGGATGGCATCACGTATGCTGCTTTATGCCATCTTGGAGGACGGGGCCGGGACGTGCTACTGGAATGCTACAACCAGTCATGGACTGATGGTGTTGTTCCTGATAGGTGGAAATACAGCCACTTGGTACTGATCCTCAAGCCTGGAAAATCGCCGCTTGACCTCGCATCATACCGACCTATTGTGCTGTCTAGCTGCGTGTGAACAGTAATGGAAAAAAATGGTCCTGACACACCTCGAGTGGTACCTAGAGTGCTACAATATATATCCAGTGGCTATGGCTGGTTTTCGACGAGGCCGTTCTTCTATAGACAATGTCATCGATTTTGTGACCTCTGTGCAACAACAGAAATACCTCAAGCGCATATCCGTTGCTTTGTTCCTCGACGTGAAAGAGGTCTACGACAACCTAATGCACGACGCCATTCGACACCAATGGAAAATATTGGAATTGGTGAAGAAATGTTTATATATATATATATATATATATTTGTAGCTACTCATTGAAGAGATCCTTCTTCATGCCTACTGCAGAAGGCCGCACCATAGACCATTACACCTATCGTGGCGTCCCACAGGGTGGGGTTCTCAGCCCTACTTTGTTTAACCTCACTATTGTTAGACTTGCCCGAGTTCTGCCTCGACCAGTCATCATCATCATCATCATCATCATCATCATCAGCCTGACTACGTCCACTGCAGGACAAAGGCCTCTGCCATGTTCCACCAGTTAACCCGGTGCTGTGCTTGCTGCTGCCAATTTATACCCGCAAACTTCTTAATCTCATCTGCCCACCTAACCTTCTGTCTCCCCCTAACCCGCTTCCCTTCTCTGGGAATCCAGTTAGTTACCCTTAATGACCAGCGGTTATCCTGTCTACAAGCTACATGCCCGGCCCATGTCCATTTCCTCTTCTTTATTTCAACTATGATATCCTTAACCCCCGTTTGTCCACCTGAAAGGTCGACCAGTCAACCTTGCAGTAAACGCTGATGACGTCTGCATCTGGGATTTGGCAGTGACGTGACCACAAGTATGGGCAAGGCTTAAAAGGCAGTGAAAACAACGTCGAAGCATCTCCGTGCTCGAGGGCTGAAAATATCCCCTGAGAAATGCGCTTTAGTTCGTTTTACCCGCAAGGCGATGTTCTGGTATCCAATTTCCATGTAGAATGTCAGAACTTCATATACGAGATGTCATCGATTCCTGGGCATCATTATTGACAAAGATCTTTCATGGAGTGCTCACATCGCGCACTTGAAGAGTAGGCGCAGCTCTGTCGCCCATGTAATGAAATTTCGCGCCGGTAAAGCTTGGGGAACATCCGTGTCAGCCATGCTTGAACTGTACAGAGCACTCTTCTTGGGTTATTCTCGGTATAGCACACCCGTGTTTTCAAATGCCGCAACAACCAATATCTGGGTTCTGCAAAGTATTCAAGGCCAAGCTCTTCGAACATGGTTGGGATTGCCTAGGTGTGCTAACATGGTTGGGATTGCCTAGGTGTGCTAACATGGTCGCAACTATTGTCATTGCCAAAGACCACCTGATTACGACACATATAACTGTCGGCACACTCCGGGCGCTTATTCGCCATATATCTAAACTGCCTAACCACCCCTTTGCTAGCCTGTCACTAGAAAGACCGAAGGCAGAGTTCTCTAGAGTGGTGGCGGATAACCAGCATTCCATCTCTTGGAGATTCTCACTCGTAACCATACCGCTATGCCCGGAGTGGTGCCTGCAAAGACCGCCTGTACAGCTTGAAGTGCCGGGGATATAAAAAAAGGCTAGCCTGTCATCTGCAGCCCTCAAGCAGATCTCATCGGACCTTTTGCATACATCACATGAAAACCCCGCGATGTTTGTCGGGTGCTTTTGTGATACCATCTCGGTCAATCACCGTCAAGTTGAAGACTTCACACGCCACAACATCTACTGGCTCCAAGCTTGCCACCCGTCTAGCCGCAATTAGATATGTTATGCGAGAATACCCTGCTAAGTGGGCTATCTTCTGTGACTCCAAGGCGGCTCTTCAATGTATGCGAAGTCTACGACGTGGGAACTACCATCAGATGGTATCTCAAATCAATGAAATCTATCATGGCGCCACTAACAAAAGACATGACATAATCTTTAATATGGCTGCCTGGTCACTGTAGGATTGGTGGTAACCACCTAGCCGACAACGCTGCCTGATGGGCTTATGACGGAGCGCGCACACTGCTCATACCCCTGTCAAAGGTTGATGCCGCAAAAGAACTTCGCCGCATCGCGCATGATACCACACTTATGCATTGGAATCTTTCACGGGACTCCACTCAACGCCCACAGAGCCTCGCTTCACTACTCCAATTACAACTTCGTGACGGGATGAAAGACTTCGTGACGGGATGCTACAATGCTGTGTCGGTTGTGGGTTGGCGTTACCTTCATCAATTCATTAAGTTATCGCATTGGTATGGCTGACTCCCCCAACTGTGATAACTGCCATTATGTAAAAACTCTCAACCCCGTCCTGTGCCATTGTCCAGACTTTGCAGAAGATCGCCGGACTCTCCAGTGTGCCTTAAGAAGGTTCGATGATCAACCCTTTACTCTTGAGAAGATCTTGGGAGCGTGGCCTTCACGTACTTCAGCCCAGAAAGCCACAGGAGCCCTTCTACAATTCTTAAGGGCCACATCACTGTGCAACCGCCTGTGAAACCTGAATTGTGTGTGTGTGTGTGTGTGTGTGTGTGTGTGTGTGTTATGTGCAACGTGTATCTCCTCCTATCTCTTTTTCTCGCATTCCCCTCTCCCTCGTGTAAGGCAGCAAACAGGACTTAGTCCAGTTAACCTCCCTACCTTTCTTACATTTTTATTCTCTCTCTTTCTGTAAAAATGCTTATAGACCAGTTTTATTTAAAAGTTACTACAAATGGCCGCTCTCAGTGCTGTAGTCACTGCTGTGTTTCTGCCCGCAGTTAAAAAGTGGCAGGCCTGCGTGGAAAGCGCTGCACAGACACAGCGAAAGCTAGAAGAGTGGCCTTTCAGAGCCTTTCAAAACACTCCTTTGGTAACTACTGCAAGCACACTTGCTTGGTATCCACTAGGGCATGAATATTAATTTTTGGGGGGTAGTAGGTCGACATTCTCTGCGCTATTTTTCGTCATTCTTCTGAGAAGCGTGGTATCCACTAAACACTTGCAAGGAATTTTGCGCTAATCGCGCATGCACTGGCTGACGACGATTAGGAATTATGGCTGAAGTGGGGACGCGCCGCTGTTAATAGGGGGACAAGAACAAGCATTTGTAATGGGCTGGATCATTCGATGACCCACTCGTTACGCTATTCGTATTGTGCGACGACTGGTTGTTATTTCGCTATTTTAAAACACTTAACGAGTCGTATTAACGCGATCGCTTTCCCGACATCAAGCCTGCCTAAAGCAAGGTTGCCAACAAGTCCCAAGCACCGGAGTAGCTCAGTGGTAGAATACCGGGCTGAGACCCAGCGGACCCGAGTTTGATCCCCAGTGTGTCATAGTGCGATCCGCTTTTCTTTTCTAATTTCGCGCGATCTGGTTACGTACACCGGTGGCGGCAGCGGCGCACAACTGCGCGTGACCCGAGTTGTGATCTCATAACAGCTTTTTCTGTAAAAAATGTTGCTAAGGCTCTAGTTGCAGCTGTGTATGAACTTGCTTCAACTTGTATGAAATTGTGCTTATATCTTTTGCCGGCTAAATGTAATCGTAATGTTCTTTTGTTAAAGTTGTGAATGTTTGTTTCAAATAAAATGTGGCATTCAGGGGCTGTTTCTAAAATGATTTGATATTCGAACAGCATTAGACTTGTAATTGTATTCGATACAGTGGGATATCGCTACTTGATTCGTGTTCCATTTGGTTTTAAAATTCACTATTCGTACACCGCTAGCAATCACCCGTGTACTCATTACGTGACCCCATGAGCGTGCGCAGGGTTTTTCGTGATGAGGAGGAGGGGGGATTCAACCCTTCTCTCGGCTCTCCAGTGACCTTTAGTGCTATAGCTTCCCGGGGCAAAAGGAGGGGAGTAAGCAATTACGAGGTTGCAACATCAGGATCCCGAGGCCGTCATTATCGTCAAACGCGTGCATGGCCATAAACTAAACATGCACTTTAAACAGTGCTGAATAGAACGCCGATAAGCCGATAAGTAAATGTATGGGAAATATTTCGTGCCCCCCCCCCCCCGTGGATAATAATAAGGGCGCCCTCCTTACTCCCTCTCGCGTGCACACTTTTATGCATGCACGTTAAAGAACCCCAGGTGGTCAAAATCAATGTGGAGTCTTTTTTTATGGTGTTCCCCGTCAATATGATTTTGCACGTAAAACCCTGAAATTTTATTATATAGCTTATTCTCGGTCTACGCAACTCTAGAACCTACTAAAGGACTCCTCACACAAAATTTAGAAAGCGAGATATTGAGTGAGATAGATTTGCCTAGAGACATACACAACACCTACGAAATATCATGGGCAAGAATAGCCTACAAAATATTTAAAATAAATTTTAAAGCGTATGCCGTGCGACTGAGCGAGATGCGGAGCCCCTGGCGCCGCCGACATCAACGCGGCCGGAGTGTATACAAACCTACATCCCGAGTTTGTGCTGGCTGGTTGGTTGCCTGCGTGCGCGCTACCTGTGATTTCATCTTCCGTGCCCACGGCTTTGTGTGTGCTGGCTGTGCTGACTGTCAGTGTGGATCCCACTCGCGCACCGCCACGTCACAGTTTTGCCTGGTCACGTGGCCAGATGTGTTTACCGAAACTGCTCCAGCCCGGCTCGGTGCTCTTTGAAACATAAACTGCGGCTGGGCGCTCTAAAAACGTTCCCAAATAAATAACCGTCACGCAAACGAGGTTTGCAGCTGGGATAAATGGGTCATAGGTTTCGTAGTGAAAAAAAAAGAAAACAAGGTGAAATTTTTGTGTCAGTGCTTCCTAAACGCAAAGGACATTGGTCTCCATACGGCACTTTTTGGTACTTTAACAGCGTCTGTAGCAAACACTTGTAGCTCTGAAATGACAGACAGCTTTCCGTATCTCCACCAAGAGGAACACTGTAATGTCGTGAGCAATATCAGCTCGAACACGCGAACGTGTGCCGAATAGCCTCGAACCCTACATCGACTGA
The DNA here is from genome assembly GCA_013436015.1 of Rhipicephalus annulatus. Taxonomy (NCBI): domain Eukaryota; kingdom Metazoa; phylum Arthropoda; class Arachnida; order Ixodida; family Ixodidae; genus Rhipicephalus; species Rhipicephalus annulatus. The sequence goes on along the minus strand of WOVY01002646.1, from coordinate 468,784 downwards.
TTTGCAGCGGCCGCTGTAGGAAACAAAGTGGAAAGGGTGGTGCGCTTACGCTAGCTGTTGACACTCCCTCCTCGATATCATTGCTGCAAAACGCAGGCTACAGGGTGTCAGCTGCTAGTGGCTGCTGTCGGTGATATGAATTCACATCAACGTGCACATCCACAACCAGTTGAAATAGCAGGCTATAAAGCTACAAAAACATCGGCTGTGACGTAGCCGGCCGCTATGCACACGCCGTGCTTTTATTACATCTAGATGGAGTTCACTGAGCATTTTGATACGCATCCTTGTTTTCGGTGATTTTTTTTTCGTGTTATCATTGCTAGCGGAGGAAGGCACGCGATAATTTGCCGTTTAACAACAACGGTCATGCGGGTATGGTGACGCGGGAGTGCCAACGGGCAACAAAAAAGCGCCCTCCCCTTTCCCCCCAAATTTCGGCAGCGCCATCCTCGTATCACGTTATCTGTATTTTGAGGCTCTTGGCCACGCACTCGCGCATTCGAACTCATATTGCTCACGATAGTACATACGCGCAAACACAATAGAAAATTCACGGTGACTCTTGATTTCGTCATTGCCCGCGCAATCAAGATTTACCTTGACTTTTATTTCAATTGCGCAAAAGAAATTAAAAGAGAAAGGCATACATTTACCTTAATCCACCGTGTTTAAGAACGTCCTGACGTCCACTCTCTCTCTGAAATCCTAACGCACACTTCACAACTTCCGTGTTCCAACAAACAGGCTCGTTACAATGGAAAGAAATACGAATGCATTCCTTAAAGCTACAGAAGTAGGAACAGTTCTGATACAGGAAGTCGAAGAGGCAGCCATATCTCTGCCCCCCAAAGTCTTTAATTCACTCGTTTTATAAGTGACTGCCAAACAGCCACACATTATTTCGGAATGGGCAGCGTTTCTAAGCCAGCCCTCTTCTTGCTTTTGGCCTATCCTCTCGATCAAATTGTAGCACTGATTTGGACTCACGTACATGCGGGCCTTGCCGGAAACGAGGCTGTTCATGCTAGTGCCCGAGGATTTAGTCCGGGCGCAAGCGTTCAATGGGTCGCAACTCGCTACAAGGAAGGCGCCGCTTACAGCGCAACATCGGCTTATTTCGTTCAGTGAAAGTTGCACGCACTATAGAACACCTGAAATTCCCGCCACTTATGCGCAAATCCCTGCGCAGGTGCAAAATTCTGTGGCGACAGCTGCAGATTGGCACCTTTCCTTCCCCTTATTGCTTACTCCGCATTCATCCGTCCTCCTTATCGCCCTTGCAAGTTCTGCGCCTCTTTCAGAGCAGAATTAAACCAGATGAAGTGTGCTGCCCTAAGCACCCTCTTCCGCATTTCCTAAAACGCCTAATTTCTAGTGAGGATAAGTGAAAAGCTGCCTTGCGCAGCTCGAGGTTCGACATTCAGGAGGCCACCCTGAAGTGTGCCGAGAAGGCTAGGAGGTCTACTTCAGGAAGTTCTTCCCTACCACCTTCTGCCCTATTGCTATTGACTATTGACCCTTCCCTTTAGCCAGAGAAAAATAAATTTCTTCATTTATTCACTCTATCACACTTAATAGGCAGCCTAAATGATGTAAACGAGAGAGATGGGAAAGGGAAACGGCTTTATCAGGTGAATGTAACCGTTGTGCTACACTAGAGAAAGAGATTGGAAAGTTTTAATAGAACAGGTGCAAGAGAAAGAGTGAGAGGAAACACACAGCGTCACAGTCAATCACAACTTCACTCGTCGACCACGCCCTTAGTATACAGCTATTTGTGCAACTCTGCCGTACCATCGCAACTCTGCATACCATCGTATACCAGTCATTCTGTTGTCTTTAAAAATTGCAACAGTGCTTTTGTCGCCCACGACTACCGTGTCTTTTAAGGACTTCGTTCCAGAATATTCTTCTACCAAGTCATCGGTCATGGCAATCAATTGCGAATATTTGTGTCTGTACATTATATCGAGGACAATTGCACAAGTTGTGTTGCACGGCTTTCTTGTTGGGATATCAATCACAAAGAGAGTTGTCACCCATTCCGATGCGAAATGAAAACGGCTTCATGACAGGCCCTGTCAACTGTAAACGACAGAGTGGCCTCTCGCCCGCGGAGTCCAGTTATAGCTTATAAAGAGGTAGCAGAGTTCGGGAGGTGATACAGATGGCTACTTTGTGTACTTGAATTGGAAAGCGCGCGAAATTTTCTTCGAGCTTAAGAACTTATTTAGCTGCATGGTACCTTGATAATGTGCAGTCTGAAGAATTTAATGCCCTGCCATGACCTCGCTGAGGCACGGCCGGGCCAGATTGTACCTGCGGAGCGCGCAGGTGCAGTCTAGCCTGGCCGTGGCTGACGATGATCAGCCGTCAGCGAGCACATCGTGCTTGCGTGCGGCGGACCAAGGGGCGCACTCACACTGGTTTAATTCCGCTGCCGTTGAAGAATTCTCTAGATGACGGCCTGCACAGCTTTTATAGTTTTTTTACAGCGAAATCTGTTTTGATATCAAAACTCGGGTCATGCGCGATGCCGTAGTTGTCCGCCGCCACCGCTGGTGTCCGTAACCTCTATCGGGAAATAAGAAAAAAAAAACCTACTACCACAAACACAGAGGGTCTTGAACCCGGGTCCACTGCGGGCCAGCCTAATATTCTACCACAGAGCCACGCCGGTTTCTTCTTAATGAATGAAATTATCACCAGTAAATTACACAGAACATACTTCATCAGAAGTCAGGCAAACACACACAAGCGTCAAGAACGGGAAGCCACTCCGGAACGGGGTCAAAAGTTTCGACAAAGCTGCTCAGAGCCACGCCGGTGCACGGAACTTGCTCGCAAACTTGTCTCATACAGGCTTCACGTCGGGAAAGGAATCGCGTTAATATGAGTAATAAAGCGTTCTAGAACAGCAAAAGAACAACGAGGTGTCACACAATGCGAATAGCGTAATGGGTGGGTCGTCCGATCCTCCAACCCATTACAAAAGCTTGTTTTTGATTACCTAATAATTGTGGCCCGTATACCCACTTCAGGCATAATTCCTCATCGTCATCAGCCACAGCATGAACAATCGGCACAACATTTCTTGGAAGTGTTTAGCAGATACAACGCTTCTCAGAAGAACGGCGAGAAATAGCACAACGAATGCTGGTCTACCTCCCAAAAATATTCTTAATAATGCCATTGTGGGTATGCAGCAAGGCCGCTTTTCTAGCTTTCGCTTTGTCTGTCCTGGGCTTTCCGCGCAGGCCTGGCGTTTTCCGGACACTCAATTTTTCTTGTATTTGTAAATCACCACGCTTTTTGTCGCGGCAAGACGATTGAATATTGTCAAAACACGCAAAAAGAAAAAAAAAGTGGCGAGGCGTCACTGAGACGTCATAGATTTTGACAGTGGCTCCATAGTTCCCGATTGGCAAAAGCATAATGATTCCTGATTTCAAGGCTAAATTTCGAGGCTAAAGCAAGTCTCTTGTGGGTTTCCTCTGAATGCCAGGGCACTTCACACGAACGGTCGGACACAGCAAACGTTAGGATATATTTTAATTCAGCTCGAAAGTGCACTTAAATGCTCATTCGCCCGACTGAAGCCCATCGCAAGCGGGTCCAGAACTGTCTAGCTCTCTAGGAAGGCCAATGAAAGTTGCAGTGACGTCACACCAGATCTGTAGTGACCATAAAAGTGTGCAGGTTTCCCCTTTTGAAGTGAACAAAGGTTCATCGCAGCCCACCCTTTCCCTATTATGTCAATGTATGGGTCTGACTTAGCGCCCCCTCCCTAAGTCGCGGCTCCTCCTCCATATTATGTCCATGTTTGGAGCTGTGTTTGCACAACCCCCCTCGTAGGCGACTATAAGCAACACCACCTAGTCAATTGTCTAGGTGGTGCTGCTACGGGAGTGGCGGCCCCCTTACCCCCGTCCCTTGAGCACGCCTATTGTAGTGAGGGAAGTGACCTCCGAAGACATCTGCCACGTACGTACAGGCAAATCATAGCGGCTGCTACACGCTTGTTTTGAACGTGCTTGCGCAGCACTTGTGCGCGGGAAAGCCAGAGAGAGCAGACGATAATCAGCACGATGTGCGTCATAGCCTTGTGTGGCCACTTGAGCAAGCTACACAGCTACGTCCCAGCCCAATTCTGCGCCCAGAAATCGAAACCTAAAATGGTCCTCATAAAAAAAGGAGATATAATTTTTTTAGCAAGACTAAACGAATCTTGGTACGCGCGTCATGCTTCTTGGAGATATGAGAAACGCTTGCAGCAAAGAATCCGCAAGCCACAAAAAGGATGGCACCATGCCTTTCAAAAAAAAAAATGTTGAGGCACTGTTGCCAAAATACGAAGGATACATTTCACAATACGCGACGTAACAGGCAAAAATTATAGCGTGAAATTTATAAATGAAACTTTTGCCTTGATTTTATTCTCTATTACTAACCCCATGGTGGTGAAATTAGCATGATTAGAGATTCAGAGTACAATTTATCAAACTAAACCAATTCATGATTTATTTTTAGGGTCTCTTTGAAGCTTTCAAGGTAGGTTCATAAAACAAATACTGATCGATGTTCGTTAAACTTTTCGTGCAAATTTTTTTTTAACCGTGAGGAGAATGTACCTTCGGGTGTGAGTGATTCGTTTGGCCTGTTCTCTGTACTGAGCTTTGCAGAAGTTTTATATACGATTTGCTTTGCTAATACTGTGTATTGGTGATACACGCCACGACAATCTAGTGGCTATCCATGCCCTTCGACTGCTCCCCCACAGGTCACCTAACCAAATGCCACACACGGCGACCGCATTTTCGTTGCTTGAGGCACGTGTACTTGGACTTAGCTGCAAGTTCAAGAACCTCAGGTGGTCGAAATATCCGGAGGCCTTCTCTACAGCGTCTCTCATAACCATCTCGTGGTTTCCGGACGCTAAACCGGAACAATTATTGTTAATGTTGTGATTTAGTGACGGCGCACAACGAATAAAGAGGAATAGGCGTCTACCGACATAAAATAAGAATACAGCTTCACACCGTGCCTCAGCGACTGTAACCTTCTGCTCCTGAGTACGAAGTCGTGTGTTTGACTTCCGACCACGGCATGCCATATACTGGTATTTAAGACTGCAACAAAGCTCGTGTACAATAAATTTATGAGCACTTTAATTGCTTCCAAGGCCCCACCACGGTGGTCTTGTGGCTAAGGTACTCGGCTGTTGACCCGCAGGTCGCGGGATCGAATCCCGGCTGCGGCGGCTTCATTTCCGATGGAGGCGGAAATGTTGTAGGCTCGTGTGCTCAGATTTGGGTGCACGTTAAAGAACACCAGGTGGTCGAAATGTCCGGAGCCCTCCACTACGGCGTCTCTCATAATCATATAGTGGTTTTGGGACGTTAAACCCCACAAATAAATCGAATTGCTTCCAAGCGGTAAAAATAAGTTCGGAGCTGTCCTCTAGCGCATCTGTGCTATAGTGTTTCGTGGAATTCGTGGAACTCCGTAACCCACATGCGCCGAATGTTTTTGATTGAATCTTACTTGATGCAGACTTAGTTGTCTCATAGTTTTTGAAGTCAATACCTGCTAGTTTTGTGTGTTGCAAAAGTAAGGCCAGATAAACCACTTCAATTATGTGGGACGACGTTGGTTAGCATCTTGTAAAACGTCAAGTCTCGTGCACTCCAACATTCGGACAACATTGAGAAACCTCTACTGCAACGGGTGGCGGCGGTCATATCGCAACCTGTATTTGTGAATGTTATTGTACGTTCTGCATTACTGCTCGTTGGTATGTTCAACATTTCAGTATCGCAATCGCTGTACCAGGTGAGTTCTCCGTTGGACTGATTATATTTAGCGGAAACTTTTTCAGAAGCTCTGTATTTTGTTGCTCAGTCCTTGGGGCTTTTCGCCTAAGTCGTCGTAATGGATATGGTTGTTGATGGAGCATATGCAGTAGAATGTCACAAAGATAATTAGTTTATAATAGATGTTGTATTTAGGGCTCAACTTGAAGTTCTTTTGTGATCACCTGAAGTTCTTTTTTTTAAATCTGCTGACATCGCACGCTACAAGGGCTCTTAGCATTTCGCGTTCATTGAAATGAGACCACCGAGGCCGGGATCGACCCCGTGGCTTCGGGATCAGCAATGTACCGTGCACTGTAACAAAAACATCTAGTGAGGCAACGCTGTGTGCATTCGAAGTATCGTTGGAAGTGCAAGTAAAAAAGTGTTAAAAAAGTCACAGTTGCACCAAAAGTCCGAAGCAATGACGCGATAGCAACACATTGAAATGTCATATGAAGAACGACACGCAAATGAAAACTTGCAGTGAGCTGCTCGACCGCAAAGGACGCACTTGTGTGACGTGGTGTAGGTTTCATGTTATCGACAGTGCCTTCCTCGTGCCCTTGTCCATCTGCGGATCTATGTGCAGCGGGATGGACAAGATGTATGTCAGTATTGTGTAAGCCTTCCATGGCGCACGCGAGTGTGCAATAACTAGCACTATCTTACGTATATGTTCAAGTTTCATAAAAGCCACTCTTTTAGGTAGAATATTATCTGGCAGTATTAGCTCCGATAACGAACACTGGCGTCGCTGCAGTCGCGACGAAGTGACGTCATGGCACGGACTCGCCTGCTCCGCCGCCGACGGTCGCTTCTTTCCGAGCCCACCGTGTACCCACTCTTCAGCGATACGGTGGTGATTGCTTCTCAATTTTGGGGAGCAGATTACTAAAGGCACAAAGTAAAAGTATTTATCGCTGTTAAAAGTTAACTAAGCAGCAGAAAGTATGGATCCACTTTGAAAATGAAGGTCTAGGACAGCGAGACATTATTTGTTTTCACCATGCAGGTACTCGACGAAATCAATGCTAAAAAAATATTCGTGCTAAATGGGTTTGACTTCATTACAACTTCGCATAGACTATGCGATTAAACATTTCTGTCGAAGTATTAAAAATGAAGTTAGGACGTTTTAAATTTACTCACAGCATTGCGACTTGCCATGCAAGATATGTCTGTTACTGCAAATAGTGTAACTTATTAGACAGAATTCCACTTTGGGATGCGGGATGCTTTAGATGGATCTGTCTTATATACACAATCACTTATAACAGTGAGAAAAAAAGTAATGCTGCAAACCACAGAATGGTTTCCGTAATTCTGAGAAGTCGGTATACTCGGATTTCATGTACAGATTTCTTCTTAACAATCGTCAGGATTACATAGTCGCATATCCTGATTTACGCAAACAGCTGACTCGATCAACCGTCACGTCATAAACTTTAATGTTCAAATCACATAGGAGCACTGCTGATAGTGAGCATTTGCAAAACAAACGCCAGAAGGTCGAAATGAACTGTTTCGATGGCGCACGCCACTTCGCCCGCGTGATAATGAAACGCCCTTTGCCTCAGTGAAGCGACGACTGGTCTTGCACGTCATGTTCATATGCAGGTTGATGCTGTTCTGGGGTAATCAACCGCGGGAAAAATTTATTCATCAGGTGGTTATCTAAACTGGTACTTGCAAACGTGACAGCACAGTTGCTATGGTGTTACACCTAGACACTATCTGAAATCAGCAGCAGTTCCTGAAACTAACCTAAACTTGTTTTTCTAGTTAAACTAAGCGCTGAAATTATTCCCAAAAAACATGAAGCTAAAATACGTGGTGGGCCCACCATGGTGGTCCACTGTAAAAAAACAAAAAAAAAAACATTACTCTGAGGTGGGAGGAAAATGCTTGTCCTCTAAGCGTCCTCCCCCCTCCCCCCTACTCGGAGGAATTTTCGCTCCGGACCTCAAGAGCAAAGTGTTTACTCCGGCCAGCCGGAGCAATTGCGTGGCACCACCGGCACAATCTTTACCGGCCTGCCCCGCCGCGGTGGTCTAGTGGCTAAGGTACTCGGCTGCTGACCCGCAGGGCGCGGGTTCGAATCCCGGCTGCGGCGGCTGCATTTCCGATGGAGGCGGAAATGTTGTAGGCCCGTGTACTCAGATTTGGGTGCACGTTAAAGAACCCCAGGTGGTCGAAATTTCCGGAGCCCTCCACTACGGCGTCTCTCATAATCATATAGCGGTTTTGGGACGTTAAACCCCACATATCAATCAATCAATCAATCTTTACCGGCCTTTTGCTCCGGCTTGGCGGAGGGATTACGTGAAACCACTGGAGAATTTTTTGTGTTTTTTTTCTTCCGGCTATCCAGAGTTTCTGTGTGGTGCCTCCGGAGTATTCTACAAATGTCCTTACTTCATGCAGACCAAATTTCAGTGAGGTGTATAAGCATTTTGTAAGTGTTTGCTCCTCTATTTATTTACTGTATACTGATCGTGTCACGCGTCCATTATATGAATGGATCCTGAGATCTGATGCAAGCACTGCAGACTTACTGTGTATTTTTTTCCACAGAGCTCAAGCAGATGAAATTCAAGAAAGCACTTGAGTTCATGATGCTTATTTATTTAGAATGAGCTGCCATATCTGATTGATAAACCGGCATTTGTAAAAAGAAGACAAGAAGAAACAAACACACAAAAAGTCACCCAAAACAAAATGCAAGAAGACATGCCACATGAAGTCTACAGCACTCACATGTTAAGTGAAGCGCTTTGAAATGAAGGCCAGAATGCTGCAAACTGATGCAAGACAAACGAAAAGAGCGTGGATACCGGGAACAGCTGTTCACCATCCCCGAAGGATCATTCATCAGCTTCATTGACGATGCAAAGGTTCCGCTGATTGCTTCCGGCATAATTTAACAAAAAAAATAATGCATGAGAACTGCAAATCACGTGAGAGGCAGAAAAACTGATGACATGAACCCACGCGTACCCATTTAATTATATACAGTTTGCGAGTACACGAGAACAACTAGTTTCTTAAACCGGCCAAACACACACACAAAAAAAAATACAGAACGAGTGCTCTATATCTAGAAGTAGATGACATGTACTCCGCTGTCAGACAGCGGCTACGTGATGAAAACACATCCACGTGACGCGAACAATGTTCAAAACTGGCGAAAGTTGTTCATAAGTTTCTAAATTGACAGCTCTACTTCTGAAACATTCGAAAGGTTTCCGTTTCCACTAAAATAAGCGAATTTTAGGGCTCTCGAAGAGAGCATCAGGAATTTCTATACCAATCATTTCCTAGTTATATCAGTGTTATTGCAGATAATTTCACTCATATTTTAATATTCTCACTGTCATACTTCTCGCAAATTGGACCCTTGGAGTTTCTATGGTTGCGGCCCGTCTTTAAGAAAAGTGTACCTTCATTCTCCTTTGCAAAACCGTCTTCGGGAGAAGTTAGCGTTGTTTTTGTTTTTTCTTTTTTTCATTTGCATGCCCACTGCTTTGATACTTGTCATAGTGAACGTTTTTCAAAGTAGTGATTGCATGAATTGCTTCATGCAGAAAATAAAGTTCACTATAACGTAACAAAATAAATTAGCAATAAAAGGTACAAAAATCACTTCACCTATGCCAACTGTATTTTAATCATATACTGACAGAAATTAGGGGAGGTCGACCAGTTCATACGACTTACAAGCCCATGTAAACGTCCGGAGGTCATGGAAGGTGATTGATATATAGGCGTCGCGACGTGTCCATCAGAATTCGAGAAATTCTTTTTTCCCCAGTCATGTTCACAGGCCAGCGTTGTAGCTTCTGGTATCCGAGCCCTGTTCGTAAGAGAGAGATGGAAAGAAGTGTTTTTTTTTTGCGAAATTTTTGAATTTCACCTGTTTGGTCAGAAAAACTTGACTCCCGTCTCCCCCCCCCCCAAAAAAAAATAACTGCATATTCACGGCCACGTCAGCGGCACTGAAAAGAGAGAGAGAAAAAAAAGCTGCAGCTTGGTAGGTACAGTGCCTTCTGTTTTCTCTCTTACTTTTATAAGCATGCCTCTCCGTCCTACGTTGAGCTGTGTGGTCAAATGGGTTGCAAAATTAAGCGTTTACCCCCCCCCCCCCCTTCCCTCTTCCACAGAAACGTCGGGCGTCCTACAACTCTTGTGGATGGCGTTCGCGCAAAAATGTAGACGCAGAAAGAGAGCCTACAGCTCACAGAGCCTACAAGTACAGCTCACATGCGCTAGTCTGTGCTTCCTTTCTTCTTGTCTACTTTCTTTTTGTTTGCGCAAGGCGCAGTACACAGTGGAATACCAAATCGCCCAACGCCCCGTTTTGTCAAGCGACCCGACCCTCCCTTCTTCACGCATTACTCGTGACTGGTTTCATCTGCTCCTTTCCTTCCTCTGATTCTTGTACTGAAAGCAGATCGATTCCCAAAGGGCTTAATATTTCATACACAACTTGTACAATCAAAAACATTTCACCAAAATGAGTGTGTGTATCTGTTCTAAAATCTGCACCAAACAAATTGTTCTAGCTCAATTCACTAGATTTATAAAGAATTAACGCTGATTTCAGTTATTCGTGCTTTATAAGTACAGCTCACATGATAGATCAAAATAATTTATACGCAGTGGTACACCTCAACCCAGCGTTTGTTATATAGAAAGCGGACAAATATTACCGCTTACGTATGATGACATTACCAAAACAATTTTTAATCTGTTAAGTTTAATTATAAAAAATTATAATGTTTTAATATAATCAATCAACAGCCATGACTATTCTCAGTGTTGAATATCTAATCAGTGTGCCAAATATTAGAGCGGTGTAATTAAAGTTACTGAAGTTATGTTGGAAAAAAGACTCGTAGGCTAGAAAACGCCTTATTGAAATTTCCACTGATGTTTACTGACGTCATCTAAAATTAGCCTATTTTTGATAACCTGTTTGCTCATAATTTAACACTACCTATCTTAGCAGTGCGCGACAGGATTAACACAGATAATTCCAAAAGAGCTCCCTCACCTGTTTTGCACCGCACCAGCGACCGCGGAGTCACTCACCACTCGCGCGATCACAATGTGTCGTTCGCTACCCGGAACGATCACACGATTAGGGTTCCCACAACTGCCTTCTGTCGATGACAATCTTCGTTGCTGTTTGTAGTCGCTTGTGATACCTAGAAGGTGCACAGAACGATTTCCTTTTCTCGAACACGGCCGAACGCTTCGCATGATCCTTCATGCACCGCCTTGGTCTGCACCATGTTGGTTAATGGGGAATGGCCCCTTGGCGGCCAGGCTCTTTATGTCACTCCTCGAACAGCCAATGAATGCCGCTGAGCGATGAGCCGGAGCAATTGGGGAGCATCCACCGGGGTAAAAACAATGTGCCGGAGCATTTTCGGAGCAACTATGGGAGCATGATCAGGGGATTGGCCCAGTTTTTCTCCGGTTTCCTTCGTCCGGCGCCCACCGGAGCAAAACGGTGGGAAACGAATGTACTTGCTCCGGTACAATCCGGTTTGTATGAGGCCAACGGAGCAGAGCGGGTGCATCATTCCCGGCCCCATTCCTCCCAGCTGGGTATATTTTTGTTTACAGTGGGCTACTCGGCTGCTGACACACAGGTCGCGGGGTAGAATCCCGGTGGTGGCGGCGGCTGCATTTTCGATGGAGACGAAAATGTTGTAGACCCGTGCACTCAGATTTACGTGCACGTTAAACAACCACACGTGGTCGAGTCCTCCACTAAGGCGTCTCTCATAATCATATAATGGTTTTGGGACATTTAGCCCCACGTGTCAATCAATTAAATAACATGACGAAATATGAGGAACCACACAAGAAAATCTAACGCAACAGTTGCGGCGGTATTCTCGGGCGAGCGCATTCGAGATATTCGCGACACTCCATACTAACTTGCGCACGCACCCACAGGAAAAAAAAAAAAAACGCTGATAGCAGTTACTCCGATGCGTCCGATACATATACCTAGTTGGGAAGGCGAAACAATCACATCTTTTTAAAGGAATCGCCCGGGAGCAACGCAACGTGAAATGCAAGTACGCTGTCGTATACGTTTCAGAAGCGCGAGATGATTGCGAGGCACGCTGCAGAGTAATTGTGGTCACCTCGCATTTTTTAACCTGCCGCACATGCATTGTCTTGCTGCTCACCCCCGTCAGAGTGCGGCTACCATGGCCGAGAATCTAACCCATCTTCGAAGTAAGCAGCACGACACCATAACAAACTAATCAAAGCGTGTACGCTGGAGCGCAGGCACCACGTCGGCGATTCTACTGAAAAAACCAAAGCTTAGTTATCTATCGTTTTACCAGGAACATAATCTATGCTGCTTCGGTCATTCATGTTATGCGTGAGACAAGTAAAAAAAAAATTGACCGCTGGCAGCGCAACGGTGTTCGAAGCGAGCGCGTGTTATGTATACGTGCGCCAAAGCAAGATTCGAAAAGGCCGTGCCGTGACGTCATGCAAGCATCCCACCAGGCGGCGCCACTCCAACATCTCGGTGCTAATACCTTGGTTCGAGCTCATGCATATTACGGAGAGAGGTGAATTCTATTCAAGGTAAACGCAGAAAGATTGCCAAGATGTGGCACATTAGCCTGCAACTCTACGCTGGAAAAGGGAGAAAAGGAACATGGAGATGAATTATTATAAGATGAAGGGACGGAGTAGATGCGCATGCACATTACGGAACGACACTGTATAAAGCCGCTCGTTTGTGTAAACTGAAGTCAATAGAAGTAAATGGGGCGCGAATGAAGTTCTCGTATCATCCTATATGTAGCCGTATACTGTCAACCGAGACTATAGCGTTCAACGCCCATCGCAAAAGTCGCTAAATTTAGAATGGGGAAGCCCAAGGATAATATTGCGCTCATCGCAGTAAAAAAAAAAATCATTGCAGTCATTGCAGTAACAAAAAGTATTTAGATGAAGCATAAAGCAATTATTATAATAAATGCATTGACTTTATGCAACATTTCAGTGTCGTAGCAGTTTTATGCATCATGCAGAATAAAAGTGCCAGCTGTGCTTGCTGGCACTTAGCAATGTAGAATTTAAATATTCCGAGAACCAGCTTCATTGCAGGGTCGAGAATGCTTTACCCGAGCTTGCTAGTAGCAAACATCGAACGTTTATGCCAATATCTCATTTACGCCTTAACTGCCTTTGCTTTTGCATACTTCCGCGTTTTCAATCATTTATGTTTGAAGCAGTAACAGAATAGTCACCGTCGTGGGGTGTCCGTCATATGTTTTAATAACACCACCAGAATATTATTAATAGATTTTTCTGTGCAGGTTTTTCCCGAATGCATTTATTCACGACCGGTGATATGATTTAGAAAATATAGCTGGACCACTCAATTCATTCGCAGTTATTTCTCCGCGCTCCACTGTCATTCCGCCACTTGAATATAACCACGAACAAGTGACGGCCCGTGCAGCGGCGGCGCATGCCCGGACGAAGCGTTGGCAGCGGAGGGGAGGCGGGCGGTCGAAATGCCCGCGGCTCTGCTCCATTTTCCGCGAGGGGCCCAGCGCTGCTACCGCGACGCCGAGAGCAGGTTGCGCCAACGGCGGCCACCAGGGCAGCAGTGGCGGCGTCGTCACGGCGCGGATCCCACGTGACGAACAGCCGCCTGCGAACACGGATCGGCAGAGGCAGGCTAGGAGTCGGCCGGCAGCGAACATTGTGAGCCAGTCGTCGTGAGAAGTCGAGCATCGGAGGAACCCTGCCGCCCTCGGAATGGCCCCACAGCTGCAGCCCGCGGCCCTGGCCGCCGCCGCCTTCTTCCTGACGCTGGCCACGCTGCCTTCGAGTGAGTGGCGGCCCTAAAGGTCGAACAGAGGTCGGCCTCGCACGCTCCGCTCCTCTGCATGTCCCGCTTTCTCCGCCGGCTCCCCAGCGTCTTCATCTCTCCGGGTTAGAACCTCCGGCGGAATCTGTGCATCGGTCCGCTGGCGCGCGCGATGTGGCTTCCACCGGCGGCACTCCTGCTGCACGGGTTTTGCCTTGCGGCTATCGCGCGATGGCCATTTGCGCCGATCAGCCGGCGAAACCGCATTGAAAAACCTCGTGGCCTTAGCGAAGAAGAAACGCGCACTCACCTTTTCAACTTTGACAGGCGCACGCAAACAGATCTTTGTAGGTTCCGCATCCGGCATGATCGCTGGCTCTGTCGAAGGGTGACTGCGTTTTCCCCTTCGTTTCATCGCGGAGGCGCAAGAGTACCCGGTTTCCTCGTAGTGAGCCAACCCTTTCACCCGGTGCCAGTATTGAACGTCATGTAGTGGCGGCGCTGCAATTTCAGCGCGTAGTAACCACTCGTGGACCGGAATGCGATGTGATAGGTAGCTACGTGAAACAGTCATGTTTTACCTTGCTGCCTATTGAAAGTAATCGCATATGATGCATGCTTATATGCGGATATAATCCATCGCAAAAAGCCAAGCTTTGCCCCACCGTGGTGGTCTAGTGGCCAAGGTACTCGGCTGCTGACCCGCAGGTCGCAGGATCGAATCCCGGCGGCTGCATTTTCGATGAAGGCGAAAATGCCGTAGGCCCGTGTGCTCAGATTTGGGCGCACGTTAAAGAACCCCAGGAGGTCGACATTTCCGGAGCCCTCCACTACGGCGTCTCTCCTAATCATATGGTGGTTTCGGGACGTTAAACCCTATCTAAAAGCCAAATATGATTTCAAGCTAAGTGACAGTCCGAGCGTCACGGTACATTATAAAAATATATTCGGCTACCTAGATAAGCAAATAGACTTTAGAACAGCAAGCAGTTTTTTTTAATCTTTCTGGTCGTGAAACGGAAGAATACGTTATGCATTGTAATCAGAAGGTAGTGTTCAAGTCACGTCAACCACCCTTTCTGGTGTATAATTTTGCATATGATATTACGTGTATTGCGTCCGCTTGAATTAACATAGCTGAACTCGCGTTATACGAAAACGTTTGTTGGTCAACTGTGCCTCATTTTCATTTTGTGCGATATATTACAACTGTATCAAGGACTCCTGAGCAAAGGCATTTTTCTGGTCGTGGTGTAGCGCTACTGATGTATTAGTATTACCATAGCTGCTCGAAACTGCTTAAAGGCAGCATGCATCATTATATGACTTCCATCGACAATTTTCTTTTTAGCGTTACATTAGAACTGTGGTACTTCTGCGTTCTTAACTAGCTGAATTGGAATCAGGAGCTGGAATGACATATTCATCATCAGATCATGCACCATTTACCTCTATTACAAAAACCCAAGTTACATGAAGTTATGGAGTATTTGGCTGGAAATTGATTATTATGTTGTAGCTGGCGCAGCGCGCATACGATGGACGAGTGATGCTGCTGAGAACGGGATGGCGCTCTTCGCGTCTTCCGTTAGCTACACAGCTGCGCGGAATCACTTGTTTCATACGTTTTCTATCACAACTTCTTATTTCAAGCTGCTGTTCTTCACGTGACCTCATGACCTTGCCTGGTTAGTGTAAGGCGTCGTTAGCAAAAGCACCGAGTCGCTTAAAAGAAAGTTTTCGAATATTGGTGACATTCCGAGTGAAATTCGAGCGTTTCAAGTGTATAGTGAAAAAGTCCTGCGGAAACTACTACCAATGTACACAGAGCTAGCACAAAAAAAATCCTTTTTTTTTACTTTGGTTGCTACACCTCCAAGGCTTCTCAGCGCCCGCGAGAGGAGCACTAGATAACGCCTCCAGGTATAACGAAAAATTGCTTATGCAACGCATGGTTGCGCGTGCATGCGAAAGCACAGGATGAAGTGGTTCGATGCACACTCGCATAACCAGCACGGATTGGTGCGCACGCAGATAACAGTAACTACGCAAGGTCGAAAGCCGTTTATCGCCGCTGCACGTTACTGGTCTTCCGCAAGTTATAACATTCGTTAGACGATGGCACGTGAAAATTGAATATTCCGTAATGATTTATCTAGATATCGGTGCGTGAGCATTGTCGTTCTAGTGCCCGGACACATTCGCCGTGAATGTATCTACCGTCAGAGATATGCGGTACGTACAGCCGCGGCCACGTCTGTGTATAGCGCGCGAGGAGCTGGTTTTCGCTCCTCGGGGCGAAACCTCGAGGCAGTTTCGGGCTCTGACGTGGTCATCCTAACAGCTACGCTGCACATGCTTTTGATACAGCACTTCAGAATTACCACAATAGAATTACTTGAACTGGTTTTTTTATACGCATCTACACTTGGATGTTCATAGCGCACAGTCGAACTGTACTCTCCACTACGAATGAATTGGTGGTTTAACATATTAGCGGCTTCGTCATCATTTAGGATGCCTTGATTTGTAGTTACAACTATTGGCGCTGCGTCATTCTTTCTTTGAGCAAGATTGTTAACCGCCTGCCAGAACTTCTTTTTGTCATTTGCTACTTGGGAGAACAAATTCTCATAATAACAGATTTTAGCATATCTAAGTTCTGCATTGAGCTTATTTCGATATTTTTTGAACTCAGCAAACTTTTGTGGGTCACGCGTCTTAACGAAAGAATGATACATGTTATTTTTAGCGGCAATCTTATTTAAAAGTGCCCGCGTAATCCATGGCTTTCTAATCTTTTTCTTCCGGGTACGCTTAGTTGTCTTAATAGGAAAGGCTAGCTCGTAGCATGACATGAAACTGGCATAGAAATTGTTATATGCTTTATTTACATCACATTGCTGGAAAATCGGTTCCCAGTTTGTCTTTTGGATCAGAGAGCGGAAATGAGCTAAAGAATTTGGGTTTATATTCCGATATGTGCACACGCCCATTTTTATGCTTTTATCATTTGTCATTGGCAAGAAACAAAATATCGGTAAATGATCACTTATGTCCACTGATAAGAGGCCAGCATAGCTACTTGTGCCAGGTGCATTTGTAATGGCGACATCTAGCAACGTCGCGCTATCCGCTGTAATACGAGTGGCTAGATTGATAAAATTTTCACAGCCATAAGCATATAGAGTTCGCTTAAGTTCACGCGCATTAGTGTCATTTCCCAGCATGTTGATATTCAAGTCACCCATTATCAGAAACTTTGAACCAGTGTTAGTTAGATAGTTTAATAGTTCATCAGTGAATTCAAAGAATGGCGTCTTATTTCCGTTTGGGGGCCGATATATGACACATACATAAAAAGATTTCAAACATACCGTAAGACATTCTATATGTTCGTTAGTAGTGGTGAAACTTGAAATCACTTCGTATTGCAGATGTTCTCTAAAAAAACCAGTTCAAGTAATTCTATTGTACTGGCACCAGCTACGGAGCACGAACTGTCAAACATCATGCGTAACCTAAAAAACAATGCAGCTGCAGGCTACGACGATATCAAACCAGCTGCCGTGAAATATGTAATGGATATAATTTGCAGTCCTTTAACCCACGTCATTAACTGCATGCTCGAACAGGGTGTGTTCCCAGAAGCACTCAAGCTGGCTAGAGTGTGCCCGGTGCACAAAGGTGGCACAGACTACACTTTTAATAATTACCGCCCTATATCGGTATTACCAGTCATGTCAAAGATTTTTGAGACAGTCATAAACGTTCGCGTTGATGGTTTTGTTCAAAAGTACTCTATTATGTCTGACGTGCAATATGGGTTTCGAAAAAAAAGATCCTGTGAAGAAGCATTACTTTCTATAAAACATGAAATAATAAATAACATTGAACAAAGATTATACACCATTGGTCTTTTTCTAGATTTAAGAAAAGCTTTTGATTCTGTGAGCCACGCCATTTTGTTGACTAAGATATATGATTGTGGGATAAGAGGGACAGCACATGACTTGATTCGAAGTTATCTACAAAACAGGTATCAGTATGTATCTATTAACAATTCCAAATCTACGAAATTAAAGATACTACAAGGCGTCCCGCAGGGATCTATACTTGGACCCTTGTTGTTTAACTTGTACATAAACGATCTTGCTTATATACCATATTCCCAAAGTGTAATTATGTATGCTGATGACACAAATGTATTTTTTGCTGGAAAGTCGCTGCAAATGCTACAAATTTCAATAAATAATTACTTAAAACTACTTATGTCGTGGTTGCACAGCAACCAATTGCAACTCAATGTTAATAAAACTAAATACATTATTTTTGCCCCTATTAACAAGCCGATCAATTTTAAGCTAGCAATACTGTTTCAAAATGTGCAAATAGAACAAGTAGAGGCTCATAAATTCCTGGGCATATGGTTTAGAGGCGATATGTCCTGGACGACACATGTGGAAAAATTGTCCGCTGAACTGAGTAAAATCACGGGATGCTTTAATAAAATCCGGGATCTGATACCGCTTTGGCTTAAAAAAGTATTATATTACTCCATGTTCTACTCTCGCCTTACATATTGCATGCTAGTCTGGGGTACAACATACTCAAAAAATTATCAGAAATTGATAATATTGCAAAAGAGAGTCCTTAGATGCTTTGAAAACTACACAGGTAGGCTTCGAGATTTGCGAACGCATGATTTGTTTATTAAACACAATTTGCTAAAAGCTAACCAAATGTACTATTATAGAATATTTCAGCATATAAAAAAGAACAAGCTCTACACAGCTAAATCACCCCAATCAAAATGTCGTTATTCTCTACGCAATGAAACTAGGGTAATACCGAAGTTCCGAACAGCTTATGGCCGGCAGCATATAGGCTACCAGGTTCCGCATTTAATAAATCACCTAAGCCCCCTTGATTTTAATACTATGTCGAAAAAATCTATGAAACTGTATATTATAAATCATCAATTGGAATATGTATGATGCGTATCTTTTTCGTGTCATACTGTTATGTTTTTTGTTTTTTTTTCTTTTTTTCACAAATGAATAATGCCATTCACACTCGTTGCCTATGTTATATTTTACTGAAGTCAGTATATTTTATTCTGTATAATAATAATCTTATGTATTTTGCGACTGTTTATTGTGCATATTTCTTTGGTATTCCGGGCTGCTTATCCGGATTGATTTGATTTAACCTACATGTTATCTTTTTATCATGTATTATTCATCAGATGGTCTGTATACTGCTTATATGATCTTTAATTTGATATGAATTTCTGTGATGAATTTTGTATTGCCATATGTACCGCTGATGCTGAGTGCCAACAGGAGTGGGAGCCCTTTGTCAGGCCTTTGTAGCCTTTTGCTCCTGCTCCTTGTTTCTGTAATGGAAGCAAATAAACTTCAAACTTCAAACTTCAAACTTCAAACTTCAAAACCGGCTCCTGGCGTGCTATACACAGACGTGGCCGCGGCTGTATACAAGCTACTATAGGGATGGGAGAAGCAGGATGCGTGACGTCCTTCATTCTTATTGGAGACCTAACTCGCAGGATGCGTTTGGAAAAGTGGCGTCGACGCACGACCTCTGCGAATAATGGCCCACTGGACAGCTCTTCGATGCCCCAAGGTGGCCTTGCTGCCGGTCCCTATACTCTCGCCACGATATCCCGAACAATGCGTGCGGCATAGCCCCGCACAATGCAATGCAGCCATGTAGGAATACGAAGGGCCCTTGTGCATGCTGCGTCACTGAGCATGCATGCTCATATATATTCGCCTGCTTCCTATGCACGACTCGTTCGCATTCAACATTATGTATAGATGTAAAAGAACGAGTGGCGCGAGCGCTTCTACTGATAGAAGCCAGCATGGGAGCTCATCGCTATATACGGGGTGATTAATACATTGCGTGTGGGGAAGTGCATCGCGCTACAGTAGTATTCCGCGCGATTTGTTCCCGCACTGTGACGCAAAGTTAGTGCTAACTTCGCATGCGTATTGACCCAGTGGCTAACAGGCTACAGACGCATGATGAACCTGTGGAATACATTGCTGACAGCGCTATATAGCTCTTGGGTGTTTTGACGCCTAATGCCTGACAGGAGCATCGCCAAAATATGTGCAAGCACGGACGTCTTCGCAAGCAAACTTCTTTTTATTTCTTTCTATGAAACATGCTGTGAACATAGGGTAAACTCAAGCATAAACGAGAAAAAAAAACTGTGTTGCACGTGCGTTGTCCCATCTCAAGTCAAACAAGCTTTGGTTTTCCTAATGTTATAACTTGAACTTATTTACGTGATTTTTCTTTGACAGAGTGAGAGAAAAACGGGAAAGGAAACCACGATATGAAGCGTATTGAGAATTTCAGTCATTAAAACATTTTATCAGAGGGACTTGGTGGGGTTGTCACGTCACTACGACTGCCTGCACATATTGATGAGTGTGTTCTCCCAAACAGGGGCGAAACTGAATAGTATGGTCGTTTAAGTTCTTGCACTTCGTTTCGACAGGTTTGGGGCGGCATAAATTCGGCCAGTTGTGTCTGTGATCGAAACGGAATAACAGCATTTTATATTCCCCTTGTGGTGCAGCGTACAAGGTCATATAGCATAAACGCTGGTTTTGGCTACGCTCACTATATTTTAGACAGCATCGTCAAAAGACTACACCGCTTCCTTTCAGTGGATGTTACTAGCTCAATTTTCTCGACATATAAAAGTTAAACGTGAGCGAGAACGCAGTAGGATGCGTCGAAGGTCGTGACACTGCTGCGCACTGACTTTGCCGTTTCTTTCGCGAGCTGCAGAAGAGGCGAAAGATGAGGCCGATAGTGCGAGGAGGGACGGAAAGAAGCGCATCATGGAAGCGCCCCTGCGCGGTCCCGCTTTGCACCCTCCCAACGCGGCGGCAGGCGCACTTTCTCGCGCACGCCTCGTTTGGCTCGGGGATCTGTGACGCTGGTTTAGCGCGTTTCGCAAGGACGTGCCGGCTGTGGCAATGGCTGCCAGTCAACCGCATGCGACACCAATACGAAAATGAGAAGGGAAGTGAGTGGCGCGACTGTACCAAGGCCTCGTGCGATCGCTCTATGGTGTCCCGGCTTTCTTCGTTCCCTGTAGACGTAGTTCGTTAACGCCTGTCGGTTGCGTCGTCACCTGCGCGACGCTGGCCGGCTGGTGTAGCGCTTACCGTGCCTCTTGAAGTGCACTGCTGCTGCGGTACACGGTTTCCGTTTTCTTCAGCGCACTCGGATATTGTGCATACGTTAAAGCAGAAACTTTCAGAACCAAAACAATATCCGTACCGGCGAACTAAGAAATCGATGGCCGAGGTCAACGACATTGGCGCAGACGATCGCTTTTAGTTAAACGTGACTGCCAGCGATTGCTCCGGTGCACGTGTGTGTGCATGTGTTT
Organism: Rhipicephalus annulatus; assembly: GCA_013436015.1. Taxonomy (NCBI): domain Eukaryota; kingdom Metazoa; phylum Arthropoda; class Arachnida; order Ixodida; family Ixodidae; genus Rhipicephalus; species Rhipicephalus annulatus. Next base: position 447,630 of record WOVY01002646.1, on the reverse strand, counting down.
GTTAATCTGCTAGGGACGTTCTTCCTAAACAGTTTCCAAGGGCTGCTGGTGTTTGCCATCTGACTTCCTGGAACGAAATTCAAAGTTTATACTGATCTTCTGGATAAGACATGCCAAGTAGAAAGGCACATTAAGCGGCACCCGCGTTTTCACCTTTATCTGCATGCTTTGCGTGCGCCGTTAAAATGTGGAAGCAGCATTTGCCATTTCATGCAACTGTGTTTACTTCGCTGGCCCCGACCAACACACTTGTGCGACATATGTATTCGCCTGGTAGACAAGCAATAAGCCTTAACAGATTATATCGCTAGCTTGGTCGTAACGCAAACATGCATGCATTCTTGGATCCGTGTGCGAAGGCCTCGGTACTTAAGAAATCGAATGTCTTGACGGCGCTGTTTTCAGCGTCGCTCGACTATTGCGAACACTTTCAAGGTTGACGCACTGTTTCATTGTAGTATGACAAAGCTTGCTTCAATTAGGGTACATGCACGTCTAACCAGCCTCATGGTTGGTTGCATGCCCCAGCGTACGCAGAGCTCACCCTTTCATCAATGATGCACGATACGTGACCAAGCTGAGGCCTGTGAAGCCAGCTTATAATAATACCAAGGAAAGTTTAGGTGGCGTTTTCCTATTACTTAGTTTGCCTACTGATTGTGGTTGTGGAATGGAGTGATACGAAAGTGGACGAAAAGAAAACTTGTCGTCGAACCGAACCCCGAAACATCGCTTTACGCGCATTCGCAGTCTGTTTGCATTATACGCTCGTGTCGAACACAACAGCAAAAGAAACGGCTAGGAGGTAGGGGGGTTACCTCAGTCTACTTTTCTTCTTTTGTTCATTGTGTAGCGATGGTCTCGGTACGGCTGTATATTCAGGTTTATTGGTGAGCTGCCGGCTTGTAAAAGATCGTGCGTTACGTGACACCATCTGGCACAAAGTAATTAGAAATAATGTTCCTCATTGGTCGCACTGGCGCCGAGTGGCGCTGGCTGACATTCTCATGTTTATGTATGGTGAGATCTCCAAAGAAAGGGGGGGGGGGGACGACCACTTCCGTAGCTCAATTAGTATGGCTTCGCATGCGTAATGCGGAGGCTGTGGGATCTGTCCTCACCTGCTAGCAGCAAGTTGTTCAGTGTGATAGGGTTAAAGAGCTTGTTTCTCAGAAATTACGGTGCTGGTTCTGTTGGTTTTAAGCGGGCAATCTGCGTTGTTCATGGAAAATAACTCGATGTAAATGCAAAAAAGTAATTAATAAAGAAAGCTGAGTGGGACGAATGATTAGAACCTGTGACCCACCACGATGCGTGTAGCCACTCAACCCCAGTGCATATGTCCCTCTAGCCTATAATGACGGCGAGCTATTCTTATGCGATTCTTTAATGAAAAGAAGATAAAAATGAGCCCCTTAACTCTCTCTCAGGGGGAGGACACCTCAACAGTATAGCTCACGAGGGATGGGTGTAAGGAGGGATTAAAAGGATATGTGATTAAAAGGTATAGAGACAGAGAGATGGGGAAGGAGAGAGCGTGGCACAGGGACAGTGACGCAGTGATGTAAGGGGAAGATAGGAAAGATGGACATGGTCACAGAAGTCCAAGGACGGTTCACCACTCAGCGAGAGCTCTTGTCGGCGTCAGGAGATGGCGTAGGGCGAGCCAATCGGCCAGAGCTGCGCTGTCGTCGGCGAGATCGCGGGGGCACAACCGGTCGGCACGAAATCCTGCGACCGAGTCCCCGACGGTGAGCTATTCATATACACTACCTTTGGTAGTATGCACATCTCGGAGGTGCTTCAGCGTGGCAGAGGCTTGGCTATCATTCACAACATCGCGCAAAGGGCACACGGGCGAGCTTTTCTTGTTTCCTGTTTTCTTGTTTGCACAGCACGCATGGATATTAGCGCTCGAGGGCGTCTGCACTTTGGGAAGCCGATACGAACACGGTCACATTAAGTCGTTTTTTTCTTGAAAGCTAAGTTGAAGCGTCCTTGCAGATTTTTCCTTCAACTTTTCTTTCATTAATACTACACTTTAATTAAACCGCTGTGCTCCGGCACGATCCCTGCTATAATGCCTTTTTGGAATCGGCAGTATAAAAAATAAATAAATAAATAAACAACCCCTCCTACCCTTTCTTTGCTTCGCTATCGTTGGTTTCGGAATGTTGTGTTTAACAAAGAAATAAGCCCCTCGCTAATCCCTCTTCTTAAACTGTGCTCCTTTGGCTCGAAATTGCCTCTTAGGAGGTCTAAATTGCGGGCGTGATAGTTTCTCTTCCTTAATTTCATTTTTTCTGAATTGGTGCTTATCACAAGAATATGTCAGGGCAGCGTAGTGACTAAAAAAAAAAGAGCGCTTAACAAATAGTTGAACGGAATGCCTCCGCGGCCGAAAAAAACGGCACATTTCGTTGCACACGGTTCCTTCTGACCGCCGAAGCTCTCCCCTAAGCCTAGAAGTGCGTTCTCTGGACGGACACACACCGCGAATGTCAACTTTGTTGGTCCTTCCTAAGCGAATGAAAAAAAAAGGAGTATCGGGCTGCTTTGGGTGCTCCTGATACCAGCTGCCTCCTGAACCAGGGAACAAAGTATCTTACGTGTTCCAATGGCCTGGCAACCACGTCTACAGCGCACGCTCAGCGCTTTCTGTGACTGCTTTTTCTGTGGATAGGGTGACTCGGGAAATTAAGTGCACGATTCAGCTAAAGCATAGTGTTTTAGACGGTCATGTATGCCAGTGAACAGAACAGTGCGTTCATTATTGCAGAGCATCGTACCAGGGCTGCTAACGTTCTTTTTTTCTGTGTGCTTTTTCTGCTAATTTTAACTATAAAGTGGTGACTCGTAATAACTCACCTATTTTTAAGTTGTCTCTGCGATTCATTAATTCATTCAGCATGGCTAGGTGAATGCGGTTTTTCTTGTACATCGAAATCAACAATGTTATTGCCTTTAGTATCGAGGAAACGACATCAATGGCAGGAATTCAAACGAAAGGGGGGTGAGGGCTCTTGTGCTTTACGCAAACTCGTTCTCACCGTTTGCCTTTGGGTGGCTCAAGTAGTTTATTCGAGTTTCCAGCAACGAGGCATTTTCGCTGACCCAACAAAACAACCCTAGCGTAACGCTTGATGAGCGGCCATTAAACGCGGTCCAGTAATCATCTACCACTGCGCCGAATCTTACCGACCGCAGGTAGGGGCATGAATGGAGACGCGATGGCACATGGGTGGCAGTCTGGCCCGCTGGGAGAGTCGCCCTTGGGCAAGTCTCTAATGTCCATTTATGCCCTCCTCTTAGACAGAGGATCTGGTTGAGGTTACGCGACGGCAGTATTACGTTCAAAAGTGCCTCAACTGGGGCTAGCCGGGCATGGCACACTGAAGATAAATGATTTGTGGTAGAGCTACACAAACGAACAATCACAAAATGCGACTGTAGCGCAGGTTGAAGAATCCAAAGCTTAGTCAAAATGATCCGATGCGTGTGACTTTTTGCTGGAGTGCTTATTTTATTCTATTAATTTTAGAGAGAAACGATATGTGCTATTCGGTGAGAAAAAAAGGTTTACTCAAAGTCAGAGTGATGGTGAAATCGGTTAGCGTTTTCGTCCAATGGGGTAGGTATCGGGTTCCGTTCCCTGTGCTGTGGACCCACTGCGGTTTTTCCAAAGGAGGCGTTGGTGGCCCAATCAGGCGCTCGCTTGTGTATGCGTATACTCAACTCGAAAGTTGGCATCCCACCATATTCCCTCTTCCTAGTCTTCAAAAACTGGGAAGAGGAGGAAGTAATTCCTCGTTCGTTTTTCCTCTCACCACTAGCGCTGAGCCGCGCCCCTTTCTAAAGAAGTACCAGTCTTTTTTTTCTGTTCCAAGCTCCATCTTCCTCTCCCTGTCAAAAGTATGTACATATACTTGCCGCGCATCAGTTCGCTGGTTCATCAGAAGCGAGCAATATGCGACGAAAAATGTATACGTATGCATTGCAGCTAAAAAGAAATGGAAGGGGAATCCGACAAAATTCGTCGAGAACTTCTCTTTTGCGAATTACTTGAGACGAATTTTTCGTGTGAAGCAAGAGAGCAAGCATGTCCCATACTTCCCTACAATGAATCTAAAGGCTCGACTTCGCATGTGCACCGTTCGCATTATTAGGTGGAAGTGCGATCTTAACGGGGTGTATATGAGCATGGTGTAACCCAGGGCCATAACTATAGAGGTGAGTTGAGGGTTCTCTGACACCCCCCTCCCCCCCGAAGTTTTTTCATGCTTTAACTTATCAGGGGATAATAACACATTTACACACCTTCACATCGACTGCCAGTCGCCAAAATCAGCTGTTCTATACAAACTATCCCTCCCCCCCCCCAAAAAAAAAGAAATTCTGGGTATGGCCCTGGTGTAACCTACTGTACGCAGATATCTCGTGCGCTGTGTATTACAGAGATGGTTGAGTCGTCTGCAGCATTTGTCGCTGGTGAGCAACTATTTCCAGGTCATCTTGAATTGTCTGGCACTTTCCTAGCTTGTACCTACCTGCTAATCGGCAGAGTGCTATCCCATAAAGATAATTACGTTACGATAATGCACGATTCCCGTGTCGTGGTAGGTCGAAAACGAGGTTATAGACACCCGAAGAAGTAGCGTATAGATGTTAAGATGAGCGTGCTTTTCTTCGCTAATCACCCTGCAAGTATTCGCGGACGAGGTAATATATTCCCCTTCTCATTCACGCAAAGTGAAGTTGATTTTCATAGAATTCGCGTTCTATTGTGAGGCAAGCTTCGCTGTGTGCTCACCGGCTGCTACGCGCCGCTGGGAGTCTGTGCCGCGTTTGTTGAATGACTGTCGTGACAACGACAGCAAACGACGACAGGCCCGCGATACAGCTTAGCGGTCGACATCAAAGGGTGATGGAGAATAGCAAACAGACACAGAGACTGGGTGCTAATGCCATTAAGTGTGCTACCTTCAAGGGAAGCGGCGGCGTTGTGTTCACGTGCTCCCGTCAAAACCTCGATAATGCTTCGCGTACGCACCTCTTGTTCTCCGGAGGTGCACACTAGTTTTCATGCGCTCACAGATTGCTGTCGTGAGGCGAGGTTTTCGTCCCTGCGGTCGCCGCTCCATATCGCTAAGACGGTGCCAGCCACTCGAGATAGCGGCCACTTATGTGCGGAGGATGACGATCTGGGGTTGAGCACACAGGCGACAAATGTGCAAGCCGCGTCCCTCAGCTTGAGGAGGACCGAATTGTGTGCGCCAAAACGTACTGGAAAAACACTCGAGAACTACCGGATTTCGCCGGCGTTCTCCGTGTTCTTGAAAGCAGTCTCTGGAAGTGTGCTTCGTAAAGATACGCTCGGCGCGCTGCGGGAATTTTTCGTTGCAAAGAATCGCCGGCGAGACGATTCTTCCTCGTGTGCACTCACGATCAGCCATGTTCAAACTTGTCCGAACACTATAGTGATAATTTACCGCCACACGAGTAGACTGAAAAAAAAAGGACTACGACTTTTTAATTTTATTGTTTTTTTTTTCTTATCGCGCTCTTTTCTCCCAGGCCCAATATGTTTGGCTGTATTACGCAGCATAAAAAGCGGCCAGCTAAGTGACACAGGCCTAGGGAATGATTTTAACGCAGCAAAGACAACTTGAATGATATGTCAAAGGCACAAAGTTATGACATCATATAAAGTGAACTCGTACGCAATGCGTTTTTGTTGACTGTTGCCGCATACGCAGGGCCACGTCTTTCCTCCCGTTCGGGCAAGCTAGCCTTCCATCGCACTTACATTTGACTGTACCCCAAATTAACTGCAAAACATTATACCGCTTGTCTGGTTGTACTCTATAGCCGCGATCACACATATATGCTGGCACACTGTGGAAATGTTTTGTCAAGTTCATACACGAGAAAACGTGTTTTTAGCGATATGGTATCGCTTTATTCTCAGGACTCGGTGTGGCCATAACTGTTTTCAGGACCTGTGCTGCGTGTCGTTTCAAACTGCACTCCACCGAGTGCGTTATGTGCCTAACTGGCAACATCCTTTCTCATACTTTTGTGCATGCAATAAAATAAAGCGGCGCTTGTATATTGGACCTGGTTATATGCACACTAAACAAAAATGACCTGAAATAACCCCAAAAACTGGTTAAACCATTTGTCCTCTAGCGCACTACCTTTCCTGGGTTTTTTTTACCACCTACTACCGAGGTAAAAATTTACTCTCGTGCTAACTGAGTTTTTGAACGTAGCGAGAGTAGTAATTATTTACCCCAGCGAGGTTTCCAGCGAGTATAGAGAGAGTAAATTTTTACTACCCTCACAAGGTTTTTGAGGTAATTACTGGGAGTTATTTTTGGTGGTAAAAAATAAAAATGACGGGTGCATTCGCCCAGAGTCGACAAATTTATTGAATAGCAGAATTGATTGAATTTATTGAACGGCAGAATTAGTGACACATACATTCACATACAGACAAACACGCACACACAACAAATGCAGAATAATACACCACTAGCACAGACTGCACGCGTTGCTCAACTACACTTCGACAATCCGGTATATATATAGGCACGACTTTTTGACCGGCAATGTAGTACTGGTAGGAGAGCTCTTTTTTTGCATCGATTAACAACAACGCTTGAAGGTGCAAGCGTAAGCTTCAGGTGGGCTGCAGGGCACTAAATGTCACACCGACCTTTTATTATAAATCTACACAATCTCACCTTTTTGATTATCCAATAATTGCTTGGCACACCGGGCTCTTTGCCCCACGCGTGTTAGCACTGCTGATGCACAAGTCCATAAAATATACCTAAGTACACACAAACCATGGTAGCTCAATGATTTTAATTGAGCGACGGTGCACAAACACAGTAGCAGCACGTATTCATCACAACGGGCGTAGAAAGCGGTCCACGCCTGCATACAAGCTGCTTACCGAAGGCGTTCTAGGCCTTTTCGAGGAGCACGGCTATCCGATGAAACACAGCTGGCGATCACAGAACACATATCCTGTGCGAATTTCGTCGTCATTTCAGACACAAATGAACACGTCACCGCTATCTTACGGGGACGGGGTGGTGTATGCCCACTTCCAACGAAAGACCACCATCCGGGTTTTCTTCCTGCTCACGGGCAGCCGCTTGTTGGTTCCGTCTGCCTCGCATCGGCTTCGCGCTACATTTTTGAGAACAGTTGGTGCATGAGGTGGGCAATTCAGGCAGCACTTTACTCATGCAGACATCGCCTACTGTGGAACAAAATATATGCGATGCTTCTTTCACCTGCCCCGGGGACACACTTCCACTGGTCACTGGTGGCCACGGCTCGGTGACGACGACAGAGTGAAGCATTTTGCTTATTGCTTCTCCAGCAGGCAAGCACGGACGATGACGCCAGATTGATTTTGTTACCACTGGCAGATCTTCACGATTCGGCTCGGAAGTGAGATATCCGCGACGTGCAGGTTCGGAGGCGCTCGGACGAGCACGGTCGCACGTGAGATCCATCAGCCCAACCAGACACACAGATACCGAGCTTCTTGCACTGTCTGTCTCCAAGGCCACCGCCGAGCAAAAGCAACAATTTGCGAAAATATGCAGGACAACTTTCCACAGCAGGTTTTCTTTTTTTTTCTCTTTTGAGCCACCCACCCACCACCGTCTCTTTTTTTTTTTTCGTTCAAAGAATGCTGTTCTCGCTTGTTGTGCTTATGCGGCCCCCAGTTCCAGTAAAAGTGCGCTGACTCGAAGTCAGTCCAGAGGCACGGCGATGCAAAAAAAAAAACAAAAAAAACATCTGTGGGCTTCGCGTACCTTCAGTATTAACTGAGAGCGTCACAAGGGGGGTATGGGGCAAAAGCCGCCGAAGCAGCTGCACCTTGCAGTCACGTGGTAATAAACTCTGAAACGCAGGTTAAAAATCACGTGATAGAAAACTCCCTAAGTGGTAAAACTGGATTTTGACATCCTTTTACTACTTGCCTGAGAGGTGGTGGTAAAACTATGTCATGTACCATCTTTTACTCCTACGCGAGGTAGTAATTTTAAACCCGAGAGAGTTTTCAGAGGTCATGAGCCGGAAAAACCCCAAACTCGGATAGTTTTTGCTTACAGTGTGGGGAATCTTTCGTGTTATACGACGCATGAACGTTTGCACATAGGCGTGCGCATGGGGAAGGCGATGCAGGGGCGTGGTTGCAACCAGTTCCTTGGCATCTGCCATATAAAGTTACTTAATAAGATGGGGTGCCCCCCCCCCCCTTTGAAGGAGATCTCTGCACATGCCTATGCGTTTGCGTATTCATTATTAGTACACTTATATAAACACGCGTATGATGCATACAGTGTCACAGCCTTTCCATGCGTTTTTGGCACAACTCGCGAATGGGCTTTCTACATATACCAGGGTTCTCAAACTCACCCCAGCTATAGCGGGCCGCAGTCACAAAATTCAGTCCTTCTGGGACCGGAAGAGTGAATCAAGGTTAAAGAAGGCTGAGAGGAGTTGAACGAAATGTCACGTAATGCCCCTATTTGAAATGATGCATTCCACATATCTCATATTGGTGGACCGTTACTGAGGGAGATTTGGCGTCAGGATATGAGAGACATATCGAGACTAATCTCCAGAATGGCTCAAACGAGGACGCCGATGTTTAGTGAAATTGTGATTTTGTTCGGCCGGTTATGTTTCAGCACACCATTTCATTTCATTTCGCTTTATTTTCCATTCCAACATGATAGCTAAAAAAACTGGACCCATAGCCAAAGGCTAGAATAGCGTCCAATGATGCGATACAAAATGGCACAGTATTCAAACAATAGCACAAGGAAGGCAACAATAGCACATGTAGCAAAACAATAGAACAAGGCATTGAACCAGGATACAAGATGATAAACATTGCGGATATAGAAAAGAAGGTTAGGCATTGTACAGGCATATATATTCAGATACGCGAACTTGGGTAAGATAACAGAAACGTAATTTTTATACACAGACAATGAGTAATAACAACTACGCAGTAAACTTTCACTGGACGTAGTGATCGCATGGAATGCCTGAGTAAAATAAAATGCGTATTTAATACCAGTCCGGTCTCTGTAGCTTAATAGCCGAACAAATCAGTAGTAATCACGATAGGCAAGTAAATTATGCGAGTATAATTTAGCAAAGTCCCAAACATTTTATTCTTTGTGAAGCGGCAGGCCGGAAGCCTCGTGTTTTGGCCCATGATATACCTGTACTGTATAGCAAGCCACGTACTAAAATTTGCTAGTATGGCGCGCTCGTCGCTTAATAACCTGGAGCCGTGGTGCAGCTCTAGGCGTGCTTGTAAATTTTGATGTTTTCGTATGCGAGGACCGCGCAGCGTTGTCGGGGCGCCGCTCACCGGGTCGGCGAAGCCGGTCTCTCTCTCTCTCTCTCGCCGGTGACCTATTTTTTTTTTCAGCGGTGGGTGCACTACCAGAGCTTTCATTGCGGCGCAGGACGTCAGGCGGTCTTTGCGTCACGAAAGAGTGGAAAAGAAAGCATGTTCGTTTTTTGCGCCGGAGGCACGTTTGCCACCGGACAACGCAACTGTAATGTCGAGGTTCGCCGATAACCGGTTTGCTGACGATATGTCAAGTGTGACGCACGGAACTGGCAACTGCCTCTGCAGAGTGTGCGTATCTTCCTTCGTCTGGCTGCGATCTAATGCTTTTCCACTCGAATGGAAGTTTTAGTAAGGTATATGTAAACTGGTAGCGTAACTTCCATTGAAGTCCATGGATCGAGTAGTCCGCGGCTCGTTGCCACTGTCGCTACCTACTTGAGGAGGGGACAACTAGCCGCATAAAATAAAATAAAATGTGATGTCTCAACCGGAAGTGGTAGCGACGTTGCGCATTTGCCCTACATGGCGCAAAATTGAGATTTTCTTTTAATGGGGGGGGGGGGGGGTGGCTGACTTGCTACATACCCTATTCATTACGCGATTTTATTATGCCTTAATTTTGTCTCGCTTATTGCATGCTAGATAGAAAACATATAACAATAACAAAGAGTGAGGGAGCAAAGTTGTTTTATTAGCGAAATGACGTACTTGCATTATGTACAAGAAACTTCGCCGATACAATTGTGAGACAACTGTTCATGAGCACAATACTTCAGAAAATGACGTTGACCAATCCTTCAAGACCACTGCAGCAAGACAGCAGTTTTGAAAATATAGAGCTTCAGCTGCTGTAGAGCACAGCGTGTTAGCCTGTCCCGTTCACAGTCACCAAAGGTGAGGGCACGCCGGCCGTGCGTCAGCGAAAGCAGTCGGCAGTCACGGGAGCGGCTATCCGCACATTCTGAGAGCTAGTTGAGCTCTGAAATTCGCATAAAAAATAAGTAAACTTTTGAAGGTATGCAGGAAACCACCACGGAAAAGTGAGCGATGCCTCGTTGGCCTGGTAATGCGCCGAACCAAAAAACGCGCTGAACTAAACACAGGCTCTGATAGCATATCGCCTGGATACGCCCCCAAATCTGTTGGCTCATGTTATCAGACTGCCTGCATGTGCCCACTGTTTCTGAAACCAAACGAAAAAAAATAGACGTTCAACCACATACTAAAGACCAAAGCTTATTGAAGTAATCTACTAATGCTTTGTAACAAATAAATTTAAAACTATTCAAAATAAACGTTTACTTATTATTTTTTTCGCTATTTGTCCCCCCTTCACCTGGTCGCACTTCAATCGTCTCGCGGCTGTTGACGTTTGTCGCAATAGGTTTCAGACCACTTTTCGTTCCGACTTTCACGACCTATTTAGATTAAACTTGGCTTTAATTTGAAGCAAAACTTTATATTTTCCCCAAAAGTGCGTGAAGCGTTATTGTACTTTTCTTAGACGACTTCTTGGCTGATTTGAATGAATCTTGTTAATTTAGGAGAAGAAAGTTATGTTTCAGCAAGTACACAGGAAGCATCACATTTAAGCCTTGTTTATTACAAACTTTGCCGAAAAGTCGCAATCTTGCTAGCAAAGCAATGTCGTAGTTTTATGCACAATATCTGTTACTGTATTTGAAGCGAAACATTTTCATGTGTTAATTTGCAGCTTACATCAAGTCGTCACAATGTTTACGAGAATCTTGTAAAAAGTTTGCTCGAGAGTTTGTGGTATAGTGTTGTACGAATAACAAATTTCCCCTGCTTTAGATGTGTTATTTGGGATAGTTTACAGAATTGCGACACGTTGTCACATAGATATAGCTGCTGCATGGGCAAACTCGTTCATGAGTCGACTCATTAGGACTCGACTAGAGCCGTGATTCTGAGTTTCAGTGAGTCTGGAGGATTTGGAAAGTTTGGGCCCGAGTGAGTGCAGTTGAGACGAATCTTGGTGAGCCGGAGTCCGAGTGAGCATGCAAATTATGTTTCGTGAGTGTGCCTGGGTGAGCTCCACGCTATGGTGATTACTATTCCACTTCAGCATTTCTATTTGCCTTACGCCAGCTCGCGTTTATGCACACGTCCACTCAAACATATTTTAACGCACCAGCGTTCATACGCCTAATCAATAATTATAGATAAAAGGCGCGAGTTCCGTGGTGGGGAGGTGCCTAGATTTCGTACTATGAAACTCTTTCACGGGAAGTTCTTCGTAAAATATCCTGTGAGTGATCTCTTTCAATAACAATATATTTACTTGATTGCAACCACTACTTAAACGCACGAGGCCAAAAGGTGCGTGGTAGAGCATCTATTATGCCCGATACTGCAGTGGAAGAGCATGGACACCAAGGTTGAATGATTGATTTGTGGGGTTTAACGTCTCAAAACTACCATATGATTGAGAGACGCCGTAGTGGAGGGCTCCGGAAATTTCGACCACTTGGGGTGCATTAACGTGCACCCAAATCTGAGCCACGGGCCTACATCATTTCCGCGTCCATCGGAAATGCAGCCGCCGCAGCCGGGATTCGAACCCGCGACCTGCGGGTCAGCAGCCGAGTACCTTAGCCACTAGACCACCGCGGCGGGACGGAAACCAAGCTTGAAAAGGCTGGTCATTCGCTTACGGCCTCATGAGTCGACTCACCCAGACATAGAGCGAGCCGCGAGTTTGAGTCTGAGTAAGTTAGAGATATTAGGGTCAATTTGTGTCCGAGTGAGTCCCAAGGCAAAATGTAGTTCATAAGCGAGTCTGCGTGAGCTCTACATTTTTTTTTCTTTTCGACCTATGGGTATAGATGCGAAGTTTAAAGCTAAACATTCTGACACAGTTCCCTGTGTGGACCTTGAAAAAAAGCTCAAGAAATAACCGCCCAAGCACTCCGTACAGATGGTTACCCAGCAAAGCTGAGACGTGCGGCCACAGGCGGTTGCAGACGCCGTAGCCAAAATCAAAGTGCCGCCTGAGCAACTCCCACCGAAAGCAGGGGTCAGCCTCGGCGAACGGGTTTCCTTGCCACATTTACGTCGCCTTGCCTGCAACACCGCTTCCGCGACTTGCCATTGTCGCTTACATTCGGCTCGGAAGGCTCGAAGGATCCTCAAGGCGCAGTTTCTGCTTGCGCCTTTAAACCCGGCCCTGTTCCTGTGCCCGGACTGCTGCATCGGCCCGGCGAACACGAATTTTCTCACGGATCATCTGCTGGCGTTGTTTTTAGAAAGTTGTCTGTTGTTTGGGCGTTCATAAGATCCGTGTCCTTCTTATGTGGAAGTTGTAACTTGAGCCTATACTGCGCGCTGGCCGGAGGCACGTCTGCGAAGGAGCGAATGACGTCACTGATGTTGCTTCCAATGGCGCTCGCTTGGGTGCGACGTATAACGACGTAACTGGTGCAGCAGCCTTTTGAGTTTCAGGTACATGGTTGAAAATTTGAAAGTACTAAATTTTCTGTTCGTATCTCTATACATAGAATTCGAAGAACTATATACAGACCGATCGGCTGCTTTCATTGCTAAACGAAGTATTCGCGAAGGTAGTTTCCAGTAGAAGAAGGGAAACCACTTTGTTTTCATCAACCTTAAGAACAAGTTTCAGCAAACGGCTACGACAGATCCACTTGAGGTGATCAATAAAATAAATCGGAAATATGTCAAATATACAAAACTTTATTATGTGACATTAAGAGATTACGAAAAGACAACGAGCTCGCTAAAAATACCAGTCGTTTTGTAAACGACGCATCACCGAGGAGTCCACGGAACATACGTGATACCATTACCAACTTGAATAGGGATTTCACGGCTGCCTTGGTTTTCCTCAAGGAAAGCGGAAAATTTCCGATGCAGAAGAGGGTCCATCATGGAGATGCAATCTCTGCATTAAAGTTCACCGCACGTTAAGAAGCGCTCACATGACTATATTAGGATGAAATAAGAGTAAAAATATACTAACGGGAAAATCTCGGTGACTTACCGTTTGCATACAACGCATATCGTTCTTCAGCTATGTTGACGATGAATTAAAAAAAAAAACTATTGAAGATGTAAACTGAGAATGCATTAAATTATGCGGTTGAAGATGCATACGCAGAAAGCGATGCAAGGTGGTTCGGTGAAAGAGCGAGAGTTCGTGACAGGCAACTTCCGTAGAGGATATGTATACTAGCACGGGAGCCTGCTCATGCAAAAGAGCATAAACAAAATGAATGAGTTGTTGGGAGTGTGGTATACATTCTCACCTCGTGACCGGCAGCATACCACTGTCACCAAAGCGGACAGTGTCCCGCCATTGCATTTTGCCAGAGTTAACATAACCCAGTAGAATAAGAAACAATAGACGTATACCTATAAGAGGTATAGGAAGACGGCAATGTAAATCTGAGAACGTAGGAACCCTATATGATAGATATTCTAGTTAACATTGTGGAGGGAAAAGAGTGAACCTGAGTAAATCTGTTCGTTAGAAGGACAGACAACAGATGACCAGTTAGAGCAACGCAACGCATACCAATAGATGAAATGTATGGCCGAGGACGGCAAAGAGTTGGAGCGACGAAGCTGAAACAAAATATTCGAGGAATGCTTAGCGCTTCCTGAGAGGGCAAATGCCTACTTGGACTTTTTGTTGACTGTAGAACTTGCCGCTGATGGGGTGACTTTTACGATAGACGCTCCGCTGATGGGCTATTGAAGTTTGTTCAACTTAGGGATGGTGTCCTATCGAACATTCGGTGGTATTTTTGTCAGACTTTAGAGTTTAGCAAGCTTTCTAATTGGCTTCTGAAGAACTTCCCATTGATGATTGTACACATACTTCTGACATTTATTTACTATCGTATTTACGTTTGTAGAACTTTCAGGTATATCGTTTACTTTGCCTTCTGCCAGAGTGCCGTGGAACCGATATTGCACTACGATCTCGCGTCAAAGCATGTGTCAGGTATATAAAGCCACGTTCTTATAATTAAACTGCAATTAACTCTGTGCATGTCAACTGTACTGTTTATTGACATCTGTCAAAGCACTTTTTTATTAAGTTGCACTTACAGTTAACTTGCATCTTTTATTTTCCCTCTGAGATCTAACTCTCCCATTACACACTTCATTCACCTCAAGCACGTCAAACGGTGTATCATTGTCCACTTGATCCACAACACAAGTGCACGCACCACTCCCAGCAACTATGAGTGCTCGGTGTCACCACTGACAACGATTACCTTATGTTTTGTATCGGATTGTGTATCGCACTTACACAATTCTGGTCCTACAATGCCAAATAGATACACGTGCCTCTATAGTAGTAGTTACCATTCAACATAAAGTGCTGCACATCAACAGCAATTTCAACAGTGGATCAACAGAAAATCGAAGTAGGCTTGCGTCTTCGCATTCTAAGACAGCCCTGAGATGATCTTGAATTTAAAACTTTTTTCTTGCACAAACGCCACGACGACGAAGCTGACGAAGCATACGCGCAGCACAGCACATGCGCACTTTTATTTATTAGCTTTTTTCTCAGACCAACGCCTCAAAGAAATGAACGAAGTATTGCCGCGATCACGTGCAAGCGGTCACATGCAAGTGGCTCTTTTTTTACCATTTGTTTTGTACCACACATGACCGAAACTTGTGTATTTTAAGGCTTTCACCTTTAAGAAATGGCAGAAATCGAATGGAATCAGCTCGCGAAGTACAGTGTGGGTTGGAAATGATCGGGAGGGCCCTTCAACCGGCAGTGGAGATAAGATATGCTTAATAATAATAATAATAATAATAATAATAATAATAATAATAATAATAATAATAATAATAATAATAATAATAATAATAATAATAATAATAATAATAATAATAATAATAATAATAATAATAATAATAATAATAATAATAATAATAATAATAATAATATTACGATGATGACGCTGAGAGTGAATACAACCCACCGCTTTGCCTTTCTCATTCTACGAATGCGAGGTGAGGCTGGGGCTTGAAATATAATATCTGTGCCTATTGATTGCACCAAGTGTGCACAGAAGCCACAGTTAGATGAAAACTATAGATGGCGGATGTCGGCTGATGCCATAGTTATCGCGCAGTGGTGTCCTGCGAATGATGCCCATATATGGACGGGAACTGTATGGGGGGCAGGGACGTCAACTTTGCTAATGGTGCCTCCAAATGTTTCTCGTTGCAGCTACCAGTGCCATCCGGTGCTACGAATGCAACTCTGCCACTAGTGCCGAATGCGATAGCAACCCGCAACCTGAAATGCTGAAAAACTGCAGTGATCAAAGCAAGGGCTCCAAGTACACGGCCTGCAGGAAGATTGATGAAAACGTCGACTTCGAAGTCAATGGCTGTAAGTAAAGATTACAATTTCTGATCGTGTGCACTGCCGAGCCACCACTCTTGTCCCTGCAGCTTCTGTAATCAGCAAAGCACTGGAAACAGTCCCATGTGCTTATTTGTCTTTTTGATTTTTCGAATAGGCGCAGGATCGACAGCTATGAGGGATCGTACAGTCTGCATGTACTTCTGACATTGATTGGAGAAATGGTTGTAGTTAGTAACCAACTTGGTGAAGCCATCGATCTGTCGTAGTTTCACTTGCTTGACGCCGGCCCATGTGTTCTTTTGGGAGGAGTTTCTCGTTGCTTGTGACGTGAACGCAGTGCCGTGTGAATGAAAAAAAGGTTTTGTTTTTGTTTTCTCAGCATGTCTTCTTTTTTGTGACACGTGAGGTACACATCAGTGAATGAAGCGGGCAAGTTTTTTCTCCTTTTTTTTTACCCATTTGGTCGGGTTTTTTTTTATGGAGTGGTCGCATAGTGGCAAATAAAAATAGGCGGCCATCAACCGTTACTGAACTAATTCAGTTCCAATGCTCCGTATCTCTGCCCGTGGAGGAGGATGGTTGGCGAACGGTGGTCGCGAGAACTAGCAGCGCTGCAGTCTGATCTTGCGCTACTCTCGGCGCATCGCCTGCTACGGCGGCGTACCGTGGCGAGTCGCATGCGCTGTTCCTCGCGCTGGCTTCCCTGTTGTACTGTTATCGAACTTTCGCTTTCATCATGTGCTTCCAGTCGACATTCTCGCGTCGCATTTGTGGACTGGACAAGGTCTCCTGTGTAGATTGGCCTGGATGCGTTGTTCATTACAAGTTGGCTAAGGATCGATGTCCTGCCTATATTTGCGCTGTCTGCATTCGGTTTAACCTCAAAGTACTGCTAATTCTACATGAATGAGCATTTTCGGCACAAAAAATTTCATGATGACCGCTAGCATTTTAACCACTGTCATCTAGCCTAGACGAAAAACGGCCCACAATGTCAGTAGAACCCTCAAACAAGTTGACCTAATGAATTACGAAAATTCTCTATAAAAACAGTACTCACGTCTTCTACTAGTTAAAAAAGTAAATTTCTTCAAGAAACAGTACCCGTGCTTCACACTGTCATCAGACAAGTCTTCGTGACTGCTACCAATCGAGAGCAGAGTGCAGAATGTTACAGCAACTTCACCTTCTTTCTCGCCTTTTCCATCATTTCTGCAAGCTCCTGATTTTCCTGAAAAAAAAGAATAAAAACAAGTGTTCACAAACATTACAATCACGTTCTCTTGATGAGCGGTATAACTCAAAAGATGAAGTAGCAGCTACTCCAACTTTTCAAGCACAATCCAAAACAGGTCATCAACCAGGGGGTTTTCGTGAAAAGCCTCTCGCCAATTTTCTCAATTGCTTTTAATGTAGAAAGAAGGCGGTGTAAGAGATGATGTAAGCAGTCTTCTTGAAAACACCTCATCTGAATGAGTGCACTTTCGTTTGGTTTGGGCGCGCCTGCTCCAAGGGTACTTGTGCGAGATGCTAGGTACCCTCTTCGCACTTTGTCACTTATTAATTTTTTTATGAAGGTACCCACAGATGCAGTGCACTCATGGTAGGCTACTTTATGGTGCACTTCGCTGCACCGAGAAGTCACACGGACATGTGCCACCGTTGCCTGCTCTAGGTTCAGAAATGAGAACACTGTCATTGAGAAAATTATCTATTGCTGTAATATGAAACAAAATCTGATCACTGGCAAAACACCACCACACATACGTTTGGGTCTTGCTGTCTTTTGTCTTGCTGTTCTATTTCTGGCGGCTTTTCCAAACTGGGCACTGAGCATTCGAGGGCCGCCATTCGTTGAGAAAGTGGGGGAGGTGGGAGTGGATTGGTGCTTTGGTTATGAATATTTCGGCTTCAGCCAATGGGGTGAAATCGCTGGGAACAAGCGCGGATGGGTACCGGGTGCGACTTCCCACTTTCCACGTGGGATCAAGACTTCTTGTCCAGCGAGACATGAGGGTAGTGCGTTACGATGCCGTCATTCTCACACTGAAAGTCCAGAGACTTTGCGTTTGGCAGTGAGCTTTCTATCTTCGTGACGCAAAACTTTGTACCACCTTCTGAATTGAACCGGATTTCTTCAAAGGTCCGTCATGGTCAACATGATTGGTTTATACCCTAATCAAGACAAAATGATGACATGCGACTGATTCACTTTACTATGCCTGATTTAAAAGTTGTACTATAGTAACATGATCTTAAGTTGTTTCTATCGTCTGGTCACTTTCCCGGGTTATTTTTATTGGAGGTTAGAACCACCTTTCAGCGTGTGCTTTGATCATGCTCTCAAATTAAGTTGTAGGATAAAAGACTGTCTCTTCACCTATGTTTATATTTACAATATTTATTCGGTTATATTATTTGAACGTGATAGTTTTAAAAAGCTCGTTTCAAAGAAATTCCGGTGTTGGTGTCGCTGTCAGCGTCTCCGGTTGTAAAGAAAAAATCAAGAACCCTGCCAAAAAAAAATTTCTGTACGAGTGAGAATCAATCCCAGGCTCTCTGCGTGGCAGTCAGGTGTTATACCAGAGAGGCACGCCAGTGGTCGAGACATACGAAGAAAAAAGGATATGAATTTCATGTAGCCGAAGTTTTCATGTAGTCGAAGTCGAAGCTTTCATTTCTGTAAAATGGACAGTTAAACCAAGTACAAAGCGAAGTACAAAGGCAAGAGATGTTACGAAACCAAAGCTGTGTTTGTAGCCAACTGTTGCCAGATGCTTCCGTGCTAACAAAGAAAATAGTCATCGCAAGGTATTCTACATTCGGTTGAATTCGCATTGTGAATGATTAACGGTACTTGTTGAATTCTCCAGCGCATGTTTGACTTCAGGACTCAACTACACAGTCATCGACAGATGCGCGATTAGTAGCTCACTATTGGTGAACGGGGTGATCTTTAAAGCAACTATATTCGCTGGGAAAATGCAAATAAGCCCCGAAAAAACGACCCAAAAGACCGGAAAATTCTACAAGTGTCTCGGTGAAATAAGAAGCCAAAATTAGCGTATTACTTATTAGCGAAACTGGCAAGCTTGTTTTAGTCACTCTTGCCCATGCGTTCACTCTGTTTCTAGATTAACTATGAATAACTTGCGAGACCAAGCTTCCCTCAGACCCTTCTGAAGTGCACATATCTGCTAGCCACGAAAGTTGTATTAATTCTTGTTGTTACACTGTTGAGGACACTGTAGATTTGAAAACGCGCCTTGGTTGGCTTCTATGTGGTGGCTATACGATAAATCTGCCGTTGGAAGGAGAACCTGCGCTGTCTTGGTCGTTGCGTAAAAGGCCGATTTCTTGGTTAGAAGCGACGCAGAGGACCACAAAAAAAGGGTTCAAGACGATAAACATGCGAGTGTATACATTATCGGCGCCATGTTTATCGTATCGTTGTTTTGTGCCCTTGTATCTTGCGCTGTTTCCAATAATAAATACAAACCAACCTTGCCACTCTGCAGCTCTTCTTTAGAGCTTTTTCTTCTTTTCTCATTAGACGCCCATATGGGTGAGTTTCTATGTATACGCGTGATTCGGTTAGCGGGGAAATTGGGTAGTAAATACTAAAAAAAAATAATGCATCGTAAGCTACGCTTCTAGCTCCAATGCCGCTATAAGAGAAACATGCTCGCGATGAAGTGAAGATGCATTGTAGATTAACGACGTAGGGAGGGGGGCAGAGTCGCAACTTTGAACATGTTGATTTCTCGATGAAAATTGAAATACTTCAAGGAAGCTCCCTGAAACGTGTTTTTACCTTTATTGCTGCCAAATGCCCCGGCACTAGGCATATATGTTTAGGTGGACTGTAAGAATGGGAAAGTTATAGCCATGGCAAAAAAGCCGTTACCCCATCAGTGGAACAGTTTATATGCTACATGTATCTTTTGTTAACGCGACAGCGTTAAAGATCTCGATCGTGAAAATTCCAGCGTCGGCGTCTTCGGTTGTGAACGAAAAATCACCTTATACGTGACCGATGAAAAAAAAATGATAAAAATCCTGGAGCTGAGTGGGGACTGAAACAGGGTTGTTTGGTTTCAAGCTGGGATCGAACCCGGGTCGCTTGCGTGTCAAACGGATGTTCTACCACACAGCCACTTTTTTTTCTTTATTGCTTTGCATATCATGACTGTTCACATTTTACATATTTACATATTGGTTCAAATTCAAATGCGACACAAAATACATTCACAGAATTCATTGAGGTACCGTCAGCTCTTGGCTGACTGTTAATCAATACTTCGGCATTCGTAACAATCGCTCAATGCACCCAATCCAGTCTGGCACATCCTCTTGGCTTTTCAGCATTTCAAGAAAATGGCACACAGATTTACAAAAATATTCGCGCACAGCTAGCACTTCTACATCCGCGTTTTCAAAGGCACATCGGGTTTTCCATATACTGTGCAGGCCCAGAAGCATGATGAGATCATAAGGTACACCTGCCTCATTTTTAACCGAAAGAAAACGGATGCCATGTGGACTTAACGGTAATTCTTTTTTCAAGGTTCTTTGCAGTATGTCCCAGAAAAAGACCCCGCTCCAGCAATCTATAAACACGTGTTCAATTGTTTCCGGTTTTTTACACAAGTGGCAATTTGTGCTCCATGGCACGAATATTCCCTTATCCTGCAACCACGTTTTAACTGGTAAGGTACCAGTATGTAATTTAAAGAAAAAAGTTTTGACCCCTGGCGCTACAAGCATTCTTTTAACACGTTTCAGAACATCCTGTCCTGGGCCTGCACAATATAGCTGACGGTACAATGGAACAGGCAGTAAAAAATCGACAAGGTCTCTATACAATTTTTTACGTAGTACTTCAGCCAGATACTCTAACGAAAATCTCACTGACACAAAGCGGAAAGACAAAACAACTTCTTTTAAATACCCTTGTATTGGTCCTTGCATATTTGATGATGATACGAGAAATCCCGGCAGCACTCTAGATAACCTTAGTTGTATAACAGTTCTCAAAAAGGGGTCATCCACATCACGCAGAAAAAGGAAACGATTGACCAGTTGTCTTATGTACAAATGAACTAACCCGAGCCCGCCATCTCTAACTTTTCTGAACAGGTTTGTGCGGCTTGATCTTTCCCATACAGAGCTCCATATGAAAATTGCAAATACTCTGTGTATTTTCTGCACACTTATTCTACTGCAGTGCAAAACTTGCATTACGTACCACAGCTTGCTCACCAGAAACAAGTTGCTTGTTCTGGCCCGTGCGAATATCGAAATACCCCAACCTTTCCATTTTTCTACATCCTTGCGCGATGCCTCTGTTTCTTTTTCCAATACGGTTCACTGTCATGATAGAACTCAAGCGGCACTCCTAAATACTTCACTGGTGTTTCCTGCCATTTAATGTTTAGAAATACTCTAGGCTTCACGTCCCATTCCCCATGCCAAAAGCCAAGGCACTTATCCCAGTTCACGGCACTACCACTCGCCTGGCAAAAGGTTTTCACGGCATTTACAGCATGCATTATACTCTCATAATTTGTACAGAAAACTGCAATGTCGTCTGCGTATGCAAGGAGGCTAACCTCAGCTTCATGCAATTTAAATCCGCTTATTGCAGGGTTATTAATTACACTTAAACAGAAAGGTTCAATAAAAATAGCAAAAAGCAGGGGCGATAGTGGACACCCCTGTCTCACTGACCGCAGCACAGGTATACGCTCACCCGCAGTTTTATTTATTACCAATCTCGTCGTGCATCCAGTGTAAGCCATGCGCACTCCTTCGCTAATCAAACTCCCTACGTTAATGTGCTCAAGTAATGAAAGGAGCACGTTGTGCGGCACGCGATCAAATGCCTTTTCGAGGTCAATTTGAAGCATGGCAACATTGAGATGCATAGCGTCACAACTTTCTAGGATTGATCGTGCTATGTTTATGTTGGTCATTATTTTCCTTTTTTTGTTTTGTTTGTTTTTTGTTTTGTTTAATCGCATTTTTCTAGAGGGCATAGAAGACTTACTAAATAGAACACTTGAATCCTGGGGACATAAGTGGGAAACATTTAAACAGACCATTAAACTGAAAGCACTTGAGAGAGCCAGTATCCTGAGACATGCTGAAAAAGAACTTGAAGTGCGCTTGCGTGAAAACTTGCAACAGTTAGTAGCGGATGAATGTACTCAGGCCGGAACATTTTCAGAGGAGATAAACATAACTAAACAGAAGCTAGAGTTGATAGACCAAGAACGTTATCGTGGAGCATTGATTCGAGCTCGAGCAGAAAACTTGGTAGCGGGAGAAATGCCAACAAAACGAGCTCTTGGAGCTGAGAAGAGACATGCCTGTAAAAATGAAATAAGAGAAATAGAATATAAAGGAACAAGGTGCCATACGAAAGAAGCAATATCCGGTGCTTTTTCGAATATTACAAAGAGTTATTCACACCAACCAGTGTACACGCAGAACGTTTTAATAGCGATTTCATTTCATTAATGCCAAGACTTGATGATGAAAGAAAGGAAATTTTAGAATTACCTATAACAGAGCGAGAAGTTGAAAAAGCAATTGATAAGTTGAACAATGGTAAGTCTCCAGGACCAGATGGCCTTAGTGCTGCAGTGTACAAGGAATTCAAACACGTAGTTTCACCTATTTTGAGGGAGGTATTTAACGAGGCTTTTAATTGCAAACAACTTCCACCATCGTTTTTGTCAGCCCACACAGTCTTAATACCAAAAACAGAAGATCCCGCGAAGTTAAGAAGTGTTACTGCGTATAGACCAATTAGCCTAACTAATGTTGACTATAAAATATTGATGAAAATATTGGCCAGAAGACTCCAGACAGTTATGACAAAACTGATTGGGCCCCACCAAACTTGTGGCATAAAGGGAAGGAAAATAATGATCTACCACACAGCCACGCCTCTGCTTCTGAAAACAGTGAAAACAACTTCTTCTGCTTGGAAATGCCGTGAAATGCTTCACAAATACACGCGTCCTGTATACATGCATTACGATGCAACAAGAAATATTGCAGTAATAATGCGTGGTACAAGCATTCATTGTGAACGGGCGTCAGAATATGCGATTATCATAACTCCGTTGTTGAAAGCCGGTACCCCACAACAAAAGGTACACACACTATGGCGCCTATTCTCTGAAGGCCACGTATTGGGTACACAGCAAATTAGAAAAGATTTCATGCATTAAGTGTTTGAAGTACGCACTAGGAACTGGAAGTCACTAGTGCATTCAACTCCTAAAGGAGAAGCTTTAGGGTCCCCTAATTTTTTGCACGATGAAACATATACAGGGTGTCCCACATCACTTGAGCCAAGAATTTGAAAGTGAAGGGCACTTAGGAGGCGAATTGAACCAAACGCTTACTACTCGCAGTAGCCTGTAAGTACTCAAGCTATTTTTATTTCTTCCCAGACTATTTATTAATTCTTAATTATCATTAAAATTATGCGCTGGAAACCCAAAATATGAAAACTGAGATGTAGAGCACTTTCAGAAACCATGCACCGACTAAATTGTTTTCTGTATGATACGTCTCGCGCTGTTATTATTTCCACGTTGTAAAAAAAGCCCGCGAAGTGTGTAAAGAAGCTGTCTGACGGACCACGAGCGCACTGCTATAGTGCTGCTGTAGTTTACAACGCGAAAAAAAAAGAAAAAAATAACAGCACTAGACGTATCGTACAGGAAACAATTTAGTCGGTGGTTTCTGAAAGTGCTCTACATCTCAGTGTTCATATTTTGGGTTTCCAGCCCATAATTTAAAGAAAATGGTAATTAACACCTAATAATTAATTAGTATGGGAAGAAATAAAAAATAGACTGAGTACCTACAGGCTAGTGCAAGTAGTACGCATTTGGTTTAATTCACCACTGAAGTGTCTTTCATTTTCAAATTCTTGGCTCAAGTTATGTGGGACACCCTGTATAGTCAAGGATTTACACTTAAGATTGTCAGTATCATACAACAAAGAAATATTGAAAAAAAAAGTTACTAAACTGGCTTTTCCTCTACTTTTAGTTGAACAGGGCATGTCGCATAACTCAAATGCATACCTATGATGGAGGCCACGCATCAAAGAACAGTTTCTCTAAAATTTCCTATGAAACGTCAAGTGCTGGCTAATCCAAGGCACTGGACAAAAGTATCGGCGTTTTTGATCGTTCTTGCCTGTCCTTCGTCCACGTCCAGTTTTTGCCCTATTAGCTCGGGAAATCCACAGAAGGTTGAAGGAACGGAGGACATGAACACTTGCTTCCAGCCATCCTTTATTGCACAGACTAAATTTAATATACAGGAAAAAACCAGCAAACAAGCAAACGAAGTGATAGCAATGAGAGAACGCCCACATACTTGCAGAACATCAAATTATGAGGGTGGTGGGCACCTCAACCGGATTATAAGTTGACGTGAAAGAAGGGGCAGGGGAGGGTGTCAGTTATAGGCGCACTATTTCTTTGTTTAGATAATTGAAAGGTTACCGCGTACTTGCAAGGAGGGCGACGATTGACTACGGTGAAGTCCTCGATGACTCCGCGTGCCCGTTGCTTTGTGTGTCTTCTGACAATGGCGTTTTGTCCTGAATTTTGACTACAATTGCCTCCAGGAGCCTGTCAAGAGTCTGAAACAGTATAGCATTCTGGCCTTGAGCTGTTACTCAAACGAATATGCAAAGGTCTGCAGCACGCTCTCAGCATGCAGTGGTGTGAGCGCTCGATTCGTGCATGCTTATAATTGGATAACCGTAAGTGCTCTTTCATAGCTGCTCTTAGTGATCTCTTTCGTGAGCGGCCCGCCGCGGTGGTCTAGTGGCTAAGGCACTCGGCTGCTAGCCCGCAGGTCGCACGATCAAATCCCGGCGGCTGCATTTTCGATGGAGGCGAAAAGGCTGTAGGCCCGCGTGCTCAGATTTGGGCGCACGTTAAAGAACCCCAGGTGATCGAAATTTCCGGAGCGGTGTCTCCGAAATCTCCGAAATCTCCACTACGGTGTCTATCATGATCATATGGTGGTTTTGGCACGTTAAACCCCACATATCAATCAAATCATCCAATCAATCTTTTCTGAGCAAGATCCTAAAGGTGCGGAATACCGGCAGCACTTGCGCATTGATCCCTTCACGAACTTTTACTAAAACAAGGAGCACTAAGCTGGAGAGTATTTTCCGTTACTGCTTGCTTCCAATCTCTCTTGAAGACTGTGCAGATGACGCCGATCAGTAGAACTGTGCCAGTGAATGGCGAATGAGCGTATGATTTTTCTTGAGATGCTACCAGGTATGAATATGCCAGTTTGCCCGTAATGACGACGTGGACGACCCACCACTTTCTCTGACGCTACGACAAGCAAGCACCCAGGTCTGTCAACCATTTTGAACTTTGCGAGGTCACGCGCGTTGGGTGAGGGTGGGTCTTTTCGCACGCACTGCCGCCTCTTGCGTCCTTTTCTTTTTTATTTTACGAGCAATAGTGTCAAGGCCACGCTGTGCCACGCCTCAACCACGAGGGGACATGAAAGACGCTGCACGGCAGTGATGTTCCTCACATGATAAACGCTCACACACGTGTGGCACTTGCGGCTTCTTTTAATGCCAAAGCTGCTCTCTCGCGTTCCATTCTTGAACAAAATCTGTCACCTGACATGAATGTTGTGCTTGAGTAGTCCACTGGTAGAGCTGTTAAATGAAAATTCGCTGAATTTAAGTCTTAGTATTTGCATTAAAACTTGGAGTGAGTGGTAGCGTCGCAGGATGCACAACAAGACAATCATAAAATATTGCTGCGGATACCAGGACAGTGCAACATTTCTGGCAACAGGGCAACAGATGAAGGAACATGCAAAGCACATCGCAAAAAGAAAAACAAAAGAAAATGTGATGGCTGACAGGGACATCTCTGTACTGAAAGATGAGTTGTGCTGAACTATTAAATTAGCATCATTCAACATGTGTACAGGTACGTGGTTCCACCACAGTTCAAATCTACCTCATTAATGCCTTATCTAACTACTTATTGAATTCTAAATTTTATTTTTAGTTGTACTTATGGAAATCCTTATTCATCGGTTAAGTCTGTGGGCGCTGCCTCACGAAACTATTTTTGCATTTATGTGGCCGCACTGAACTTCCTAAATACAACTTTGTATTTGTAGACGAAGATGTACCGCTTTTTTTTCTAGATTGCCCACATCACGACACACCAAGACGGGGACCTAGATCAGGAAAAGAAACTTTTGGGTCCGGGGCCAACGATAGCCTTGGAACTTTTTCACGCTTTAAACGCGTAGAAGAGTTTTCTTAAGGAAAATTGCATTGCTGTTATTTGAAGGTCGTTCAGTATAAGTATGTCGTAGTTTGTTTTCTTGTCTTGTGGGGTGTCTGTATTCAATAATTCATCTACATGATTTATGTACTGCCCACTGATTATATAGGTTTTCTAATCAGGTGACATTACTTATACTTTGACCTAATTGGGCAGTATCATTGTGCTATTCAAAGTGTACGTTGTATGCACCTTGTATTTTTTATCTTCATCCAAGCGTTACAGTGAGAGCTTTGATTATACGTACTTTTAAATTGAATATGCTTTATGCTCAATTCCTTCAAGCACTGAGCAGTAGCCGCTGCCTATTTGTGTGACTGCTCCTTACATCAGTGGTTCTCAGCCATGGATGTTCTGGGGACCCCTTGTGCTCTCGTGGAAGAGATGGGCGACCTCATTCAAAGAGAGAGAGAGAGATAGAGAGAGAAATGGGAGGGGGCCACAAATTAACAAATATGCAACGTCAGATAGCTGCCTTTTTCTACGGCCAGGCAAATAATGGTCAAACTGAAGTGCCTCGCCAATTAAATCTCGAACGGCTGGTAAGGAAGGCTTGTGGTCTCCAGCCACATTCAACCAGGTTTTAGCGATGCTTGCTCTTCGAATATTTTTTGGGGGGGAGGGAGGGGAGAGTTGAAAGTGGGTGATGGGTTTTGCGGGACCCAAAAATGGCGTCGCCGATTCTCTGGGGTCCGCCGACCCTATGTTAGAACCACTTACTTACATAATAAGAAAAAGCGTGGCTTTATTCTGCCGTAGTTTGCCATCGTGTGAACGAAAGTAGACCAGCCAAAAGCGCGTGTTCAAACGCACTGAAAAGTTGTTTTTCTTTGAGGCCTCTGAATTTTTCAGGTATACTGCTGCGTCTTGGCACTGTACGTCTTTGCGCACGATTCATTTTTGTTTACTTCCTCTTGATGATGAGCCAAAGAGTAATCGTGAATCTGTCCATGGCTTTTTGTGCGCAGTGCCAGCCGTCAAGCGCGTGGTCCGCATGTGCGCCGTGGAAGGAGAGCCGGACAGGCCGTGCTACTACAAGGCTGGCTTCGGCGGACGCGTCAACGTGTGCCACTGCTTCGAGGATGGATGCAACAGCGCCAGCGTGCCGGCCGCCGCTGTCGGCCTGGCGGCCGTCGGTGTTCTACTGGCACTGCGGGTTGCGTAGCGGCGCGGACCCAGCGCGCCCGTGCAGCGCCGCCCCCATCGTGAGCCCCACAGCCGGGCTGTTGTGCCCGGGACAGATGCCGATAGCGCCGCCGGACCATAGTCTTTGAAAGTTTCCTTCTCTGCCCAACCTTGGTGACTCGGTTTCCAGTAGCAGCGCCGTCGCTGACCACCTGTTGTACCTCAAGTCGGTCCCGTATGCTCAGAACCAGCATTCCAGCTAGCGTCCCCGGTTTGCTATTTGTCTTCAGAGGCAGCAGTTACATGCGTTCTCCATTCATAAAAACACACCTCTCGACACGTTCCTTTCACCAAAGCATGCGCGTCGAGGCAGGTCGTGGCACACGGCTATCCTTCCGAAGCCGACACGGCCTGCGAAGCTGCGCGCGTCTCCGACTTAGCGTCTGATCGTTAAACAGAGAAAAAGGAAATAAAAGAGGTCACACATAGGATGTTGCTGCTTTTACACGCGTCCCTTGCTTCGCTCATATCACGCTGCCATAGCTGACGGGTTCGAAGCTGCAGTCAGTCTGCAGGAGACTGCCACACATGCCACGATCTATATAAGTATGCCTGTTGAAAGGACGTTCGATGTCGACCCGTGTGCTTTATTCTGCAACACTTCTACAATTACTATCTTAATTGTGCGCGTAGTGGAGTGCGACTAGTGATCCTCCTACATACGTAGATAAGATGTACTAATAAAAAAAAGACCAAAAACGGGACGTCGCTCGCTTTTTGTTCTCGTCATTCGCCACGTTCTTGTTAACGGTGTATACAGCACCATTGCGAGGTTACTCTGACGTGACACTTTACAAATCTACACCCTACTGAAATCACGGCTGTCATGTGCCGAGGTAGTTGATTTGGCTTCGTTCGAGTGTCACGGCAGTTCTGCTGCTAACCCGACATTTCTGACACCGGTTGACACTCGTGTGGTTTTGTGTGAAGGATGTGGCGACTACCGTCTCCGCAAAACTTTTTGAACCTTCATTGAGAAATAACAGGGCAGACGGCTTCTATTCACAGAAGCTTCTGTTGAACGACGGGGCGAAACTCTTAGTCGATGCACTTACCATAGTGATTCATTTTTTTCTCTTCCGATAGTAGTATGAAGTCAAGATTTTGTGGTCAAATCGATTATAACTGATCGATCAATCAAACGTTTATTATAGTGGCCACAAATACGTAAGAAACCGTGGTAATGGTGTGACAGACAACTCAATGCAACAAATGCGTGTATAATGCGCATTAGACAATGCGCTATGAAAAAAAAACCGTAAGGCAAAAATGAAATGACCGAGAAGAAAACTTTGATAAACAAAAAGAAAGCAAGAGGCCTTTTGGTAGGAAAAAATTTTGTACCAATTAAATAGGAGGTGTTGATTGCGCTGTTCGATTTGTTGGTGACGCTTTCGAGGATTCTTGCACAGCTGTATACGCCCCGTGAGCCGAGTATATGTAGGAACTATCTCAAGAGAGCAAGACCACTTAGAAGTGATCTCGTCAGCTACTGTGACTCCGTGTCCAAGTAAATATAATTAGGCTTAAGAGAGAGGGTGTCATGCAATTAAATAGACACGATCTCTGGATGACTATTAGCAGCAACCGAGAACTGAACCAGAAGAATCCTTTACACTACAGCAGCTATAGACCTTTAGTGATTCAATTTTAGTTGCCAGATAACCGCCGTGAAATCCGCCGAAATTGCAGGTACGTGAGCCAATACGTCTTGGCGAAATGAAACCAGTCATAAGTGGCAGAGGCATTCAAAATTCCATATTTCGATTTGATTTATAAGTTATCTGCAGCAATAATAGAGCATACACTGAGCCTTAATGATTTTTCATTGGCCCGCCGCGGTGGTTTAGTGGATAAGGTACTCGGCTGCTGAACCGCAGGTCGCGCGATGGAATCCCGGCTGCGGCGGCTGAATTTCCGATGGAGGCGGAAATGTTGTAGGCCCGTGTGCTCAGATTTAGGTGCACGCTAAACAAACCCATGAGGTATAAATTCCCGGAGCCCTCCACTACGGCGTCTCTCATAATCATATTGTGGTTTTGGGACGTTAAACCCCACAAATCATGATTTCTCATTGACCATTAATTATGCTGTATATTTCAGTCTACATGACGTTCAAATGAATACGATCGAGCATAGTGAGGCGGCTCTCCTTAACACAACCGACAGAGGTAGAAACATGTATATCCTTGCGTCAAATTGACCAGCTAGCGCCTGTACAAAGACCACCCAAGGAGTATCGAAGCGAGGCTAGAAGCACTAAAAACAACAAAAAAAGACTTGCTCTCCAAGCATGCTCGCCATGGATGCTTGTTCTGCTATAGAGGGATGTCTAGTGAAGCTGGAAAAAACCACTAGAGCTGCAGAAAGGGGTGTGCTAGTGCTAGAAAAGGGTACATGCATCGGTTTTCTGATTCAGCAGCACGCATATTCCGCTTCGCCATACGCCACTCCTCGGGATGGGGAAGAGGGGTGCGTGCTTTAGGAAGCCTGTGCATCGTCGCCGCCACGGTCATCAGGCTCACGTTTGTCAGTGAGCAATATGCTGCCTCGAAAAAAGGCCGACCAACAGGAAACATTCAGCCTCGCTGTCAAAAAGAGAAAAAAAGAAAAGAACATGCACAAAAGTGCAAAGTTACTCGTAATTTTTTCTTCTACTTCAAAAATATTGTGTTCGGCTGCTAAGCCGAAAGTCATGCGCTCGATCCAGGTGGCGGCGATTGCATTTCGATGGAGGCGCAGTGCTAGAGGCCCGTGTATACTTACGTTTAGCTGCGCCCGTTAAAAGACCCCAGGTGGTTGAAATTTCCGGAGGCCTGCACTACGGCGTCTCTTATTATTCTAACATGTTTCCGGTACATAAAACTCCAGGTGTCATTATTATCAAGAGTGTGAGAGCACGTAACAAGAGTGTTGTGCGCAAAGTAAAGGCCAATCGTATGCATATGTATAATACATCATTTGCAATGAACACTCCAAAAATAAAGTGTAGAGCCCCCCTTAAAAGGGGACGTAAACTGAATGCCGGTGCGCCAGAGTATATATGACACGTAAAGTTATAAAAGTGGGCTTACATAAATTTGGCTCAATCAGAAGAATAAATCATGACTAACAGCGTCAAAAACACATACGAAAAAAAAACACGGCACAGCGCTGTGCTGTGTCCACTTCTCGTTTCCGTGTGTGTTTTTCGCGCTGTTATGTCACGATGAATCAGCACCAACTCGCCAACAGTTCCATCTTATAAAAACGCATCTCTGCGTCCCCGATCAAATGTGACCTATCCTGTGCAGTGTCTACGCTACACGCAGCCCCCCTCCCCCTTTTTTTTAATATTCTAACCTTCTTTTTGAACACTCCCGAACTTTCCTGGCCGTGTTGGTGGGCGCTGCTGTCTTAGACGAATGGCACACGCTTAAAAACGAGAAGAAAATGTCTCATAGATAACTGAAAGTTCTTTATGTGCATTACATACGAAAGCAGCGTAAAGCACACACAGAAACACTGAGTAGACTGGCGTCGTCGGCGAGGCCACAGGATGTCTACGTGCGACGTATGGAGGGGTAGGGGCTATATCAGCGGTCACACTATTTATGTGAACATGCAACCTAATGTTCTTAGTTGATCACACCATTATGTTGCCTGGCGTTATCACGTTGTCGTGTGCTTGAATCCTGCAGTATTGAGGTGATGCCACCCAAATTTTGGGGATGGGATAAGTGAATTTTGGAAGTGGCTCAGGCTGCAGTTTTGTGTACGTGGGTCAGCTCGATTTGCGAAGCCGGCAGTCTATTTCTGGATAGGCTGCCCATCATTTGCGGGTGGGCCAAGTCAATTTGGGAAAATTCGTAAGGTCGTTTTATAACACGCGATCAATTCATGTTTTCAAATGGGGCTGTGTGAACTTAGGGATAGGCTACCCAAGTTATGGGGGTAGATCAAGTCAATTTCGGGAGTGGGCCACATCTATTTTGAACGTGGATAAACCCAATTACTGAATTGGGCACCAAAACACAAGGAATGTCTTCACCTGGTCACGTGTATTTTAAAGCCATCGTATATTTATTTCGACTTTCAATGTGCGGTAGCCAACTTTTCTGCTTCTTGAGGTATACAGGTGTTTCATCTAACAATAAACCAGGATATTTTTATAAAAATGGGGTTAATCGCGAAATAATGAAACCGAAGATATATAGTTTGCCATCATGTGGAAGTCGTTAGTGCATTTTTATATAAAGGCTTCTACAAACTCCTTTTAGAAAGCTTTGGCTCGACCTTTATGAACAGGCGTTGCTCTCCCTGAGGGCGTCGGCTCTAGGTCAACTGCAACAAGAACAAATGTGATGCCACATGTAATTTTATAAGCGAACAAAAGAGACTGCCATATGTTAACATCACAAGTGCATTTTTATACGAGGGAAGGTATTGAAGAAATATGACTCTATAATTTGAAGCAGCACAACTTATTTTGTTAAATATAAACCTTCGTCGTCAGTCGCATCGTGCATATTGCCAACAAATACATCGAACGACAAATTCTCAGTGCTATGACTCCATAACGTGCTTGCAGGGCTTGTATACACTCTCTGCCCTAAGAGAGTGCTGGCCACTCTCTTTGTGGGAGTAGAGGCTTGTCCCTTATTTCGCTCTCTTTTCAGGAATGCTGGGAACTCTCTTCTGCACAGAGTAAGCACACTCTCTCGACAGAGTGCGGGTACTCTGGCAGAACGAGAGTGAACGAGCTCCCTCGCCAGAGTACCATGACGCTTCTCAAATAGAGTTAATACACCATCTGTGGGAGTTGCCCTACTCTCTCACAGAGTCTTACAATCTGGTAGGGCGAAAGCGCATCAATTCCCTCCAAGAGTAGAATCACCCCTGCTGCACTAAGACTAACGTCTACAAAAACATGTCGAGCATTTCGTGAAAACTGTGTACTGCAGGATTTCTTCAAGCTTAGTCCCATATGCAGGACGAATATCAGCATACACATTATAATAATACGCAACAAAGCAAACAACAGCTCTGAACATATATACTTTTCGCGCTACGGACAACCACTCACACAGCAACCGGTATTTATATTCATGACGTCTAGCCCCCTTCTAGTGTGGGTGGCGCTACATTTATATCACGCGTTTTGAAGAGCAAATATACATCTGGCGTGCGTAACTATCTGGTGATCGTTGGGAATTCTGTAGGCACGTCAACCTTTTAATATAAAATTACATGGCATATAATGCTGTTTTCAATGCTGAGTTCTAATTATCAGCTGGTATTCTGTCATATCGGCTCAATGCGGTGAAGCCACTAGTGCCCTAGCCTGAGAGTTGTACTTAGGCGCTTACAAACACAGTTTGTACGATCTGTAAGCCCAGAGCTGGCCGAAAAATAATTTACTGACGTTACAATCTGGCGTCCTATCTGACTTGCGATATCGCGGTGAGTACTACTAGTACGCCAGAAATACAACGCTGGTAGGCAAAACCATAACTCAAACGCATCTTTGGCAATCCTTATAGTTTTGCTTACCTCGTATACACTTTAATACAACAATGATGCAACAAGGAGATGCTTGTGGATTGCTCAAACGTCAACCTTCACGAGCCACCTGCGCCGAGATCGATCCAAGTAAATGTGACCCGTACCAGTACAACTCCCAGCAAATGTACACCTAGCTTACCGACCGAGTTTGTCATACATGCCATCGGTGCTAATAATAAGCTATGCCGGGGAGTAAAAATGATTGTACAGTAAACCCTTGCCACGGGTTAACTTGAATGAACCATTGTTTCTTGCGTACGGTGTGAGCACACGGAGCGATGAGCATCGATATGACGCGCTTTCAGCCTGCGGCGCAACGCACACGGGCCACCGCCGAGTGAGTAAAAACATTTGTTGAAAAAAAAAGAAGGAGAGGTGCAGCCCTTTAGAGGCTTCATACTGAGTGGAGTCATTATTCCGGGACCCCATTGGTGACACTTGCTAACCTAGTCCTCTGGACCGGACCCCTTTGGGCTTGACGTTCCGAGCAACCAAGCAAGGACGCCTCCCAATCCTCTCTGGTTGGGTTAGAGTTGGGGGGGAAGAGCTAAGTTGAGCTGGCAAGCCCAAACGATGTGGTAGGCGTCAGCCACCTGCCCACAGTACTGGCACTTGCCAGTGAAGGAGGAATTGAAATGTTGCATGATTGCCGGGCACAATGAAGTATTGGTGAAAAGTCTCAGCAAGATGCGTTCATTAGCCTTACCCATCCCCTTTGCAGGAGGTAGGTATTGATGACGCTGATGCCTTAATAGGCCGTAATATCTTTGAATGTCAGCAGATATCTGCCTTCTGGTTGCAGGCACTCAGGATCTAAGCGGGATGCCTGGTGAACGAGTGGTCGGGCCGCCGTGTTCACGGCTTTAATTCCCATTAGGCCCTGATGGCCTGTAGTCCAGACTAGGCAACGAGGGGTATAAGGTCGATTCCCCGGTCGCTATAGTTCTGCGAAATTCTTTCCACTAGTGGTGTGATCCAATCAGCTTCATAATTTCGACATGCCCCTCGCAAATCTGATATGATACATTTAGATCGATGGTGAGAGGCAGCTAGGGTAATAGCTACCTCTTCCACTTGTGTTGTGCCGGGAGCTTTGAAAGTGAGTCCATCTACTTGCTTTTCCTCTTGAATTACCGCTGCTGTATGCCACCCCCCGCAGTCACGACCAGCCACATCTACGTAAAGGACTCCGTGTTTTTTGCCATAGTGACGTTGCAAGGCTTCTGCCCTTGCCTGGCGACGACCACTGTTGTCTTTTCTATCCATTTTTGTGGGGAGGGGTCGAACTTTGACGGCGCGTATCCAGAGTTCGAGCACTCAGACCCGCTCCTGAGTGTGAAAGTCGTGTTTCAAGTGAAGCCGGTCTAGCAGATGCCGTCCCGACTTTGTCTGTGTTAGACGTGTGTATTGGTTCGTGAGGTGTGCTTCCTTAAGCTCCTGAAAGGTGTTAACTACTCCCAGCGCGAGAAGTAGCGTGTTAGAATTTGTGACAGGTAGGCCAAGGGCCCTCTTAATCACTTTGCGGATGATTGCCTCGACTTTTTCTGCATCATGCTTGCGCAAGTAGGGATAGGGGACTGCATATAAAATACGGCGAATTACGAAGACATGAGCTAGCTGCACAGCACGCTTGCTTCTTAATTCCCCTCTCTTGTTGGAGACACGTTGGACCATTCGGCCCACTTGGTCCCCGACCTTTCGAAGCTTTTGTAGTGTTGTGTCAACTCTCCTTTGTGGATGAAGAGTCCAAGGATTCGAATCTCCTTAGTCTCGCGTATGGGGCCACTTGCCAAAGAGATGCACAGTTTTGTAGCGTCCTTAGGCGATGGCGTAAGATGCACAAATTCTGATTTCTTTGGTGCACACTGGAGTCCGCAGCACTCTGCGTACCGATCCACTGCGTGAGTGGCTGCTTGCAGGCTTTCCACCATATGCCCATTGTTTCCTTCCGTGGCCCAGATGGTGATGTCGTCGGCGTAGAGCACGTGCTGCACACCTTCACGCCCTTTTAGCTAGACCGGAAGGTGTATCATCGCTAGGTTAAACAGTAGAGGGGAAAGCACAGTGCCTTGTGGCGTCCCCCTACTACCCGATTTGCAAGGTACATATTCATTGTCTTGGATTCTGGTGAGTGCGACTCGATCTGTCAAGAAATCTTTGATATAATTGAATGTGTTTGTGCCACGATGAGCCTCACTGAGACTGTGCTGATATAATGCTGTGTTTTATGTTGTCGAAGGCTCCCTTTAGATCAATTGCTAGGACAACCTTGTCGTTGTGAGGGTGCTCTGTTGGTTGTGATATGTCATGACTGAGCTGTAATAATATGTCTTGTGCCGACTTGCGTGGATGGAGGCCGAACATCGTGTCTACAAATGTGTCACAATATTCGAAATAATCGGTAAGCCTATCTCTCAACATGGCCTCCATTTGTTTGCCCACTCACGATGTGAGGGAGATAGGTCTCAAGTGTTCCGCATTAATTTCCTTTCTTGCTTTCAGAATGAAAGTGACAAGTGATGTTTTCCAATCGAGTGGCACAGGCGTCTCCCCTTTCCATATCGCAATAATGTAGGTAATTAAGGGCCTCATACTCGCGATCAGGGAGGTTGGCCAGCAGTTTCACTGTAACCTTGTCTCGACCGGGGGCAGTGCCTCTCTTCATTTTGGCTAAGGCCGCCTTGAGGTCGTAGAGGTGGAAAGGCTTATCCATTTCTTCGTTATCTTTGCCTGCATAGAGATATTCCTGACCTCGAGGTCCTGTTTTTTTCAGAGATACTTGTCCTATAATGCCTCTGCCAGTTGTGTTGTTCTGCCCTGAAAATTGTGTAAAGCACGTTGCAAGTGTTTCTGTGTTTTTCCCGCGATTCAGCGGGATCTATTAGGCTGCGGAAAAGCTTCCATGTGTTCTTCCCCGACATCTGTCGAGACGCCATGGTTCAACGATTGATCCAGTTGGAATCAGCTAACTGACAGGCATAATCGGCAGCCTGTTGGGTCGGATTTGTTATACGTCTTTTCAGCGTTTTGTTGTGCTTTTGTCGTTTCCATATTTTTGTGAGACTGCGGAGAGCTTCCCAGAGATGAAGTGAATGATTATCTACCGCTAGGAGGTCCTTCGTAATCTGTATGCGTTTCTCATGTTTTTTTTAGTGTTGTCACAAGATTTTGAGCCCTTGAACTATATACGTCATCGATTACTGGTCCGTGGCAGGGACTTACAGAAACCAGTCTAATCTGGCAGTTTGGCTTGATTCGATGGCCGTTTTAGATGCCGGGTGCGAATCATGGTGTTAAGGACGCAGTGATCGCTGCCGAACGTTTTTTCGTTGTTGTACCACTCAATGTGTTGCATGTGTTTGGAAAGCGTGAGGTCGGGACAAGTGTCACGAGTCACAGAGTTTTCTATACGTGTTGCTTGTGCTGGGTCAGTCTGGAGCGTTATGCCTAACGTGGAAATGAGCGCCGCTATCTTTCTACCATGAACTTCCTCCTTATTGTAACCCCACACCCTGCGGCGAGCGTTGGAGTCCCAGCAGAAGCCCTTGGTTCCTACATGTAATGCCACGATAGCTGCTAGATATTGGAACGTTTCCAAGTAGAGACGAAAATGAGTGCGCATAGCACGATTCCTGAAGCCCCTATAATTCCACTGGACGTCTTACAGTGATTCCTGTCTTGAATTAGTACTCTTCTGCCTAGGTCCCGGTGCCATGATCAGCACTATTATAAGCAGGCTGGCTCTCCCCTGCCTGAAGGGCAGGAACGAGCAAGACGTCTTCAGTACCTTCCTCTTCAATATGGCGCCAAACTTTGGAAGGCCGACCCAACTCTTTTATGGGACTAACCCGCCTAAACAGTTTAGGACTAGCCTGGATCCAGGCCTTGACATTTTGGTTCACAGCATCGGTGATTTGCTGAGTGAGTGTAGTCACCAGCTGTTGTATTTGTGCTTGTATAATTTGCGCAATCATTGTCGACAGTGGTGCCATTTTGTCGGGGACACGTTTTTCGAGAGCCGACATGCGATTTGCCAGGGTGATAATGAGAGGGCCATACGTCACCGGTCCCACGGCCGAGCGCAGAGAGGCCGATTCATTCACCAGAGAATCTGGTAAAAGCGATTTTGCCCTTTCGCTTTGGAGCAGAGAGTTCGCAGTCTTTTTTACTCTGCATTCAACGAAAGAGTATGTTCCGCGGCCAACTCTGCCCTACTCCCCCACGGAGCTGAAAAACTCTGAGGAGAGTAACACAGTCCATCTGCTCTTGCAGTACCCCCTCAAATTTTGTGAGTGTAGAGGCCCGCAATGTGGCGCAGTATGACCGGTTAACACAGAGCGCCCTGGGCAGACATATATTGGAAACAATCGGGGTCACGTATCACGTACCACATGGAGTAAAAAAACATTTTGCGGAAACCTAGGGAAATTATCGCAGTAGTTCAATTACTTAGATATATGCATCCTGAGCATCACCAAGATAAAAAGACGAAAAGGGTGAAGATAATATATCAGAGATTCAGCAATAATCGGGGCGTCGTCTATGTAGATGCATTCAAATATGAGGATGGCCAAAACATGGCGATAGTAGCAACGAATCTTCAAAAAAAAGAAAACTCTAAGGTCCGTGGCACTGTACGTACAGAAAATGCTGAAGTGGCGGAGGAGGTGGCTATAGCATTATCACTGGCCTCCACGAAAGCCGAAGTCATAATCGGCTACTTTAAAACTGGTATTAAAATTACCGGTGCGCTAAAGGTGGAATCTCATCAGAAGCGCTAAGAATGTTAGCTAACTTTCACGACGAGTCAGTTGATTAAATTATATGGGCGCCTGCTCATTCTTCCTCCCCGGAAACGAAATCGTGCGCGACCTGGCTCGAGAACTGGCCGGCCGAACAGGCACAGCGCGAAGCCCGGGGAAGGGCAGAGGCCGCATGGTTGAGAAATTACACAACATTACAGGCTAGGAATGACCCGGGAAACTCCTCTCTAAGCAAGCAGGAGGTGGCGACATGGCGCCTCTTACAGACGAACACGTTCCCGAATCTGGTCGCTTACCATTACTACTATCTGGAGCTATACTCAGATATAATTACGTTTTGTCAGCAAAGGGTGGACTTAAATTATGTACATTAGGCTTGTGACAAAGCCAAAGGGCAAAATAGAAATTACGTTAACGGAGTACAGTGGGACACCACCCTGTTAAGCCGGACCCTAAAGTGCAACTTCAAGTGCTTCAGCAAGCCGAGGACGTTGCCCAAGACTCATGGCTGCCACCCAGGGAAGGAGCATGCTTTTTGAACAAAAGATGTTTGCTCTTCCTCCTCTCTTTGTTGATTGATTGATATGCAGGGGTTTAACGTCTCAAAACTACCATGTGATTATTAGAGACGCCATATTGGAGGACTCCGGAAATTTCGACCACCTGGGGATCTTGAATGTGCAGCCAAATCTGACCACACGGACCTTCAACATTTTCACCTGGATCGAGAATACAGCCACCGCAGCCGGGATGTGATCCCGCGATCTGCGGGTCAGCAGCCGAGTTTCTCCAGGGGCGCTCCTTAAGGCGTGGGCTGTGCGCCCCCTGTATGTAGCCACCTCTCGTTTCAGCTCTTGCAGTGTTCACTAGATGGCGGTACTTGTAGCTGATGATGAAAAGATGCAAGATGTTACAAACTAGACAGCAGTACTTGTAGTTGATGACGAAAGATGCGAAATGTTATAAAATAGGAATGATGTCACATATGGCGCGTGTCATTGGTGGAAGGCGATCGTTCGATTTAGTGCGGTGAAGTACGCTAGGGGGAGCATTGCAATAAAATAGAGTGAGCAAAATGTACGGAGGATTCGTGGTTTACCAGGTTTACCTCCCGAGCTTCACCCACTCGTGATCATTCACTTCGTGGATATGGCGGCACTTTTTTATAATCAATATTTTATATAAAGCAACATTACCAGTCTAATACTTTCGTTCGGCCCCGCTGTGGTGGTCTAGTGGCTAAGGTACTCGGCTGCTTACCCGCAGGTCGCGGGATCTAATCCCGGCTGCAGTGGCAGCATTTCCGATAGAGGCGGAAATGTTGTAGGCCCGTGTGCTCAGATGTGGGTGCACGTTAAAGAACCCCAGGTAGTCGAAATTTCCGGAGCCCTCCACTATGGCGTCTCTCATAATCATATGGTGGTTTCAGGACGTTAAACCGCACATATAAATCATCAATCATTACTATTTTTGTTTGCTTACAAACTATCTTTCGACTTTTCTCCCTTTTCTTTTTCACAACTTCTACTGGCGCACGACTTACCGTATTAGGCCTAGCCGTCCCACCAAAGCTCAACCGACCAACTGGCACATTTCTGTGTAGGAGATCTAGGTGCAAGCTAAGCGAGATATCATTGCTAGTTAAAGGTCAAATACTCAACAATTCTTAGGCATTCTAACAATACCATGTCACGTGATGAACAATTAAGCACGGTGATGAACGAAGGTCATGCCGGAAGCCTTCGGGGAATGATGCAGATGAGGACTCGCTGGCTACTGCAAAGGCGACTGTTTTGTACCCTTTGCAAGACGATCAATGTAAGCCACAAGGTAACCAAGGTTGCAATATTTGACGAAGTGCCACACGCAACAGTTTCCCATTCCGAAATCTGCTCTGGAATTCGCTTAATGCCTCCAGGAGAACTTTCGTTGGTTTTGGTACGAATTCAATATACATTTCTTCGTTTTTTTCTGGCAGTCTGCATCTTCTCAAGCATATGGCTGAGTGTGAGTGTCACAGCGCGCTGTGTCTAGACAACCTGTACCTCGGCAAATTGCACTATACTTTACCAACACGCCCAACTGGCAGTCATCCTAAATGCACTCTACTGCGGGGCGCGAGCCATGACTTGGCAACCACCGCTGAATTGGTGTCAGTGATTGGCGTCATTGTTCATGCTTTTCAGGGTCCAGTTCTGGTCAACGATAAATATGGTTGTAGGCATGGCCTACGTCACTACAACCAAGAGAGCTTCGACTTTGGTTGTGACTAACAAATCTCCCGAAGAACTTGATGCAACAGCACTATGGCTGTTTTTCAGTGACCATACTTTTAGGGAGTCGAGGCTTCTCCCATGGCGTTGGCGTCGTGCGTCATGGCTGCTGCTGGTGACGATGACGCTGATGATGATGAAGAACAAGCGAGTTCTAGACTACACATTCTGTTTCTGCCATCAAGACACAGCACATGCAAGGTATCCCACTATATGCCATGACGATGATGCTGATGACAATGAAGATGGCGACGATGATGATCATGTATGACTGGCTTGGGCAGTATATGACGTCTCGAAATGCTCTTCGATGCATTTCGTATGACTGAAAACAACCGTATGACTGGAAAACACCTCCTTTGTTTCATTCAATGCAAGTGCAAACGCGCGCTCCTCAACGGGAGGCGTCGGTTCGCTTTAGTTCAGGGAGTGGTCATAATGAGGCGCTACATGTTTGGTAAGGTTGCTTGAGTCACACGTGCGTCCGAGCGCTTTCGCATGGAGATGCGATAGACGCGTTTCCTCTTCAATGTTATACGTCTTCCAGATTCGTTCCTTCATGCTCCTTCTTTGTGGATAGAGGCAATGCCACCGCCGCCTGATAGCGCTCGTAATGCACCAGCGTCGTACATATAGTGACGCGTCCCAATGGGTTGCCCGCATAGCACCACGAACGGATACGCCCTTTCTCAAAACACCGTGTCTCTTTCAGAGCCAGCGTTACCATGGCGCCAACATTGTGAACACAATGAATGCAAGACGCTGTCACATGGATCTGTACACAACGAACAAAAATTACTCCATAGGATTTCCGTCGTAGAGCACCCCATGGAAGGTTCTCTCCCCCATGACAGCAAAGCACGTACACGCGAAGGCTATAGGCGATGGGCGAGAGTAGGAAAGGGGTGGAGGAGAGGTTGGTGAGCTGCCAGATCGGGCGAATCTGGGTGGCATAGATAAAATAAAGGGGGCGCTGGATTGGAAATTCGTATGACTGGAAACGAAATTGTGAAGTGATACACAAGGACCCGTCAAACTTGTCCTTACTATTCCTTCGATGTTTTTACTCATTGAAAGCTTACAGCGCATTTCGGTGTTACGGTATCACGGCGTTAAGACAAAACGCAAGAGTTCCACGCACCAATAATGCAGCAGAATGACCGTGCTACAATAAGCAAATTTTAAGTGTTAGGTTTTCTTGGAACGTACTGATATTTGCTTTTTGATACCAAACGTGCATTATACAGCGCAGACGACTTACGTAGCAAGTAAATTTCTTTCTTAAACAACAAAGCTAAATATTACCCACGCAGCTTGTTCATTTATTGCCGAGTATTGTACACATCTTGCTTTCATGCCCCATGGCACAACTCGCTTTAATTTGGTTTTGTAACATGAAATATAAGCATTGCATAGCTCCACATTATGATATTCTGTGCGTATTTCGAGAAAGCAAATAACCACATCCTGATTGCAGATAATCATTGTCATAATCGTACTTAGCGTGGACATTAGCTTGCATGGTCAGTTACAACTAACTGTTTTAATGAATTTTCAGCGAAGCTGCTCTTTATTAAGTATCTGTACAATTTTTCTTTCACCTCCTCAACTTTTTAAGGAGCCGGAGAGGTTCAAGAAGCTGTAGATATTTTTCCCCCCAACCCATGATTTGCTGCGTAATAGCACTGTCACAAGGGAAATCACAGCCCCTTCCCTCCTCTTTTTTGTAGTGACTGTTTGAACGAATTTTTTATCGCACATTTACTACTAGCGTGAACAACAGACTTTTAAAACACACTGCATTTTTCGCTAGGACTCTGTCAAAAGGCGGACAATTTATGTTGTGGTTCGCGCTAGCAACGACAAGTTCCTGTAAGACAGTGACTGAATAGCCCCAGCATGCTTTCGTGCGCACTGCCATGATGCGAACTCACATGGCCAAGTTCATCGAGAATATTATTGTTGTACGTAGCAAGTGCTCATTCTCAACACACACGTAGTGGAGCGATGAAGAGCATGTTTGGAGACATCCTAAGTATTACACTGTCTTACAGTGCGCTGTCTCCCGAAGGCGCAACGACGGGCGAAGAGCGCATCTTGGAGCCATATCTTTCATTTTGATTCTTTAAATAATCAATTTCAACAATGTGGCCATGCAGAAAGAAATGTAAAGCATTTCTTGGCGAACTTCAGTGACTTTGAAGCGTGATGAAGCTTTATGTGAAATTTTATTTTCTGCGCAGGTGGCGTTGCTCAACCGGCGGCGCGAGCCTTTCTGCGGCGGAACGTTGATTTCTCCCGGATGGGTGCTCACGGCGGCTCACTGCATCCGCCGCCGGCTCCTCCATCCATCCATCCATCCATCCATCCATCCATCCATCCATCCATCCATCCATCCATCCATCCATCCATCCATCCATTCATCCATCCATCCATCCATCCATCCATCCATCCATCCATCCATCCATCCATCCATCCATCCATCCATCCATCCATCCATCCATCTATCCATCCATCCATCCATCCGTCCGTCCATCCGTCCATCCATCTATCTATCTAGCCGCCTACGACTTTTTGCTCTCCTGGTCGTATCGATAATGGTATCGATACCAAAATTGGTATGGCATAACATAACTGTACGACAAGCATACATGACTAGTAATAACATGAATATCATTACATGT
Source organism: Rhipicephalus annulatus (assembly GCA_013436015.1). Classification (NCBI taxonomy): domain Eukaryota; kingdom Metazoa; phylum Arthropoda; class Arachnida; order Ixodida; family Ixodidae; genus Rhipicephalus; species Rhipicephalus annulatus. The sequence continues at coordinate 405,023 of WOVY01002646.1, read as the reverse complement.
ATGTCATGACTTACATTCCATGGTCTTCCTGCTCTTGCGGTGGTTTCGCTCACATGATATATTGCAAAACTGGTATGGTATTGATTTGATTTGTGGGGTTTAACGTCCCAAAACCACCATATATATGAATATGAGAGACGCCGTAGTGGATGACTCCGGAAATTTCGACCACCTGCAGTTCTTTACCACCCAAACCTGAGTACACGGGCCTACAACTTTGCTGCCTCCATCGGCAATGTAGCCGCCACAGCCGGGATTTGATCCCATGACCTGCGGGTCAGCAGCCAAATATCTTAGCCACTAGACCACCATGGCAGGGCAAAACTGGTATGGTATGACATGACTGCATGGCGAACACAAGTGGCAGACCCTAACATGGAAATTATGAAATGCATGTCATGTAAGTCATGACTACACGCCATGCTCATGATGCGCTCGTGGTCGTTTCGCTAGCCTTGACATATATACCAAATTTATTATTACGGGACGTGAATGGATGACGAAGGTATGCGGCTGGTGCAAGCATGATAGTCATGAGGTGCGTGTCATGTTAGAACATGACTACATGCCATACTCATGATGCGCTCGCGGCCGCTTAGCTAGCTTCACATATACGAAATTTGGTGTTACCTGATGTTATTGGATGACGAAGGTATATGACTGGTGAAAACATGCTAATAATGGCATGTGTGCCATGTAAGAACATGACAACATACCATGCTCATGATGCGCTCGCGGCCATTTTGCTAGCTTCCCATATACCAAATTTGGTAATACGTGATGTGAATGGACAACGAAGGTAAATGATACGTCCAAACATGATAATCACGGCATGCGTGTCGTGTAAAAGATGAGTACATGATACGCTCATTGCGCGCTCGTAGCCATTTCGCTAGCTCTACATATATACCACATTTAGTATCACGTAACGTGAATGGACGACGAAGGCAAATGAGACGTCCAAACATGATAATCATGACATGCTTGTCATCTAAAACATGACTACATGCTTCATAGCGTTCTCCTGGCCGTTTCACCTACTCCACATATAGCAGTTTGATATCACGTCACGTGAACAGACGACGAAGGCAAATGACACGTCCAAACATGATAATAATGACAAAGAAGCCATGTACGGCATAATTTGCGTCCGCCTCGTGGCGTTGTGCTGATTTTAAAGGGACATATCAACCTTCCTCATTCGTGCTTCGCATATCATTTGTTCCCACTGTACGTGGGATCTGCCAAATTTTTTCCCATTCCTGATAGAATGTGACTGTATAATTAGTTTAGCTTCTATTAGCGCGGTACATATAAGCAGGAAAGATGACACAGACGCCAGGAAAGGTAGGCGCGAAAGGCAGCGCTTGGCTTTCTTTACGTCCGTGTCGTCTTTCCTTCTTATATGTACCACACTAATACAAGCTAAGTCTATGGGTGACCAACCCGCCCGAGCTACAACACTTTTGTGACTGTATACACCATGTATATAGAATATTTATTTGGATCATGCTGTGGCACGTGATAGAGGAGTATGCAAGACTATGGCCTCTTCGAGAAGCATATAAAAGCAATTGCGTATACATATGAATAAGACGAGTGACACACGGCCGGCGCGTGCCGGCTTTGAGACTAGAAGCACGGGTATGTAGGTGGTGATGAGTCTAGGGGCGGCTGCCGGCCATGGTGCGGCGCAGCCAGCGTGCCGCGTTGGCAACTTTCGCGTAAATTCCAAAGCGTCCCTGACGTGCACAGCCTTCGCCGAAGCTGGTAACGCCATAAACTGTCCAGCGACCGTGGACGTCTCTAGCCAGGAGTGGTCCACCACTGTCCCCAGCACACGAGTCGATCCTGCCGCGTCGGTATCCCGCACACAGCATGTTGTCGCTGATGAGATAGTCTGCATACACATTGCGGCACTCAGACTGGGATACCAGCGGCACCTGCGCCTGGTGCAGCAGGTCAGAGCCGTTGGCGTGCCTCTTGCTGAGCTTGCCCCAGCCGAGTATGGTGAAGATTTCCCCGCGCGGCGGGGAGTCGCCTTGTTGGGGCAAGCAGGCCGGCAGCACGTAGGGCCCAAGCGTTAGAGCACTGCGCAAGCGCAGGAGCGCCAAGTCCATGTCCACGGTCTCGGGGTCATATTCAGGGTGCGCGATGGCCTCGGCTACTCGCACAGTGACCTCGGAGCCCTCATCTCGACCCAGGCTATGCTCTCCGGCCAGCACCAGGAGCCGGCGGCGGATGCAGTGAGCCGCCGTGAGCACCCATCCGGGAGAAATCAACGTTCCGCCGCAGAAAGGCTCGCGCCGCCGGTTGAGCAACGCCACCTGCGCAGAAAATAAAATTTCACATAAAGCTTCATCACGCTTGTGCATCTTGAAGATCCGACTGCAACGACTTCCATTAAAAGCGCACCTTATTGCGATGGCGAATCTGCTTCAAAAACATATATATAATACAGTAATTACAACAAAGTAATCTATTACTAGTGAGTTACTTTCTTCCCAACTTGTAAGAAATTTGTATAAATAGACTAAATAGAACTAGTTCTCCAGGCTATATCACTCGCTCTTAGCCAGTAACCTCACACATTGTTTATATATATTTCTGAAGTGATTGGTTTGGAAGACATTCGTTAGCAATCTTTCCCCGTTTTTTTTTTTTTTGAGGAGGCAGCAGTGAAACCAAAAATCGTCTGATGTGCGCATCGGATTCAGCATGTTTGTTCCAGCTCACTTAGTCAAGCAATATCTGGGTGAGTGTCACGGTTGGATAAGAAACAGGTACTGAGCCCTTGAATTCACGTGTCCTCGCATGCGAAACGACAAGGCTGCTCGTGGAACGACCGTGGACGTTTCATTGTATATAGTTCACGCGAATTTCAAGTGCTCAAAGCCTTGTTACCTATTGCAGCTTCCCATCATTGAAGTGTGTGAGTGATTACGAGAAAATAATTGTCGTATGCTATAAGTTGCGCGTCTGACAGTCGTTCGACTCGTATTCGAATCGGTGTTCACTGATGTGAACAGGCTGAACTCGCGCGACATTCGTCACACCTTGAGTACCGAATGGCTGCACTAATTTCTAGGCCATGGTTTCTCAAAGTTGGTTCCACAAGCTCTTCCTTGAAGTTCCGCGAGCCACTGATACATTTTTCCTGGTTGAGCACTCCCGAAGTAACTTAGATGATGATCTCGAGGTGCAATCGATAAGAACCCTTCATCACTCACGCCCTTGGGTCAACACATCTCATTACATAACAAAAATGTGCAAGCTGTTCATTAAACCCCGCTCGCAACTTGTAGCCAGTCAGGCACTGAAAATGGGCCGCGTGTTTACGCTACTGCAGTTGAATCTCGCAGGCCTTATATTACCCCCATGCGCATTTCTCTCCGAAGTTTGAAGATAAGTGCCAAGGCAGTGGACATGCTGCTGCCATTGGCAACAACATATGTTTGTGAGCAGGCTTCTCGACATTAGTCTATCCGAAAATGATCCGCAGGAATCGGCTGAATCCAGCAGCCGACATGAGGCTGTCCCTGAGTGTGCCTTGCATCAATTTACTGGTGTAAGGAAAGTGAGGTCAGTTGCATGTCAGTAAATTTCTCTTGTATATGCTCTTGCTTTTGAATTTATTCCACGTGAATGTATATCATGAACCGAATGAAACATGCGGACATGAAAGCATGAAAGGAGCGCGCGGAGAGGAGGAGTCCCTTGGCACTTTATGGAGCTTAGCAGGGTTCCCTTGGGTTAACATGCTTGACAAACCCTGTTCTAAACGAATAGAACGATACCTTGTCTTTATTACGACCATGGCACTGTCAATAAAGCCCAACTAGTCAAAGCAAGCACTATGTAACACAAAGTTTTTTTATATATATATATATATATATACGATATCCAGAGCATTGATAATGAATACGCCTGACAGCGAAGTGCAGAAGTGCCATAGCGTGCGCGACGGCGTCACACATTACGCTTTTTTTTTGTCACCAGCAAGAAAAAAAACAAGAAAAGTAGTTAAGAACAATGAGTGCCATTCGTGGGGCTCAGTAGATCGAGAAGCGCACGCGTGTCACGCAATCTGTCGTGCCAAGCAAGTACGAAGGGCGGGAAATAGCGCTCCCTATACCACTCATGCGGTGGCACGTCCACCTCTCCTGCCCTTCGCTCGTTGATGTTTCTCGCACTATCGCAGCGAATGTGGTCAAGTACTGGACGTGGAACAGTGTGCCAAGCATTTTCGCTTTCAATGACAATGACACCGGTTTAGCAGCTGACCTGTGCTAACCTAATATTGAAAACAATGGACTCTTCGTCAATTTTGAATTTCTCTACCATTTCGAAGCTATCGATCTTTTCAATATCAGCGGAAAGGCGAGAGCACGTGGCCAATCGCCCCAAACTTTACGCGGGGAGATTCACAGAGATTCTTGTTCAGGGAGAAATAAAATAGTTCAGTGGAAACTCCGGCAGCGCCTATCGCAAACTAAGTGGGATAGTAGCCGCGGCTCTGCTATCTGTTGGAACTTGAGCGAAACATCGGTGCGGCGCGTTCACGAGAACACGTAGCAGCTAAAGTTCAGTCTTTCGTAACGCCACAGTCATAGGAACTGGTTGCACTTAAGTTCACTACATGTTCAGTCTGAGAGCGTCGGTGAAGCCGATGAGCATTTGTGTGTTGTGCGATTGTAGATGCTGCAGTTGCTGCTACAAAAGCTGCTGCCTGGAAGTCACCTCCACAGAAGTAGGCATCACTGCAAACTAATGGTCTTATCTGTTCCCAAAGCAAGCAAAACCAACTTATCGCTAGTAAAATTAGGTTTAACAGCGTTCAACAACGGCATTACTTTTTCATGGTATAACTCTTTGTTATAACAGATGTTAAGGAGCAGTTATAAACTATAAGTAATACTGTCGATATTCTGTTGCACTTGCCACGGCCTATCTCAAGTCACTCGCCGTGCAGTGACGACTGCCATTTTTGATTGACGTGACATCTATTGCTCACAGTGTCCCCTGGCCCCGCTGGTGTACCACCTTGCACTCTTACTAAATAGTGTAGGAATAATTTCACCAATTCTGTCTATATGATTATGCTTGGCCTAGACAAAGCCCATGAGTGTTTGAACTTAATTACTATGATTGATTTTATTGATGTGTGGCGTTTAACTCCCAAAACCACCATATGATTATGAAAGACGCCGTAGTAGAGGACTCCGGAAATTTCCACCACCTGGGATTTTTTGACGTGCACTCAAATCTGAGCACACGGGCATTCATCATTTTCTCCAACATCGAAAATGCAGCCGCCACAGCCGGGATTCAAGCCCGCGACCTGCGGGTTTAGTTACTATGTCAAGTATGCCCTGTTGCATAACAGCTTTCTTTCTTTCTTTCTTTCTTTCTTCTTTCTTTCTTTCTTTCTTTCTTTCTTTCTTCTTTCTTCTTTCTTTCTTTCTTTCTTTCTTTCTTTCTTTCTCTCTGTCTTTCTTTTTTATTGATGCCACAAGGCTTTTAAACGGGCCCTGGAATACTTTTCCGACTAATAATTTCATGGCTCCATTAAAGGAGTTTGTTGCATCATGATTTGACTGCCGCAAAAATCTTTCCGTCAGCTACGAGCTCAATTGCTTGAGTTTGCCACACACTTCATTATTTATCGTTCCTTTCGTGGCAGCGAGAGCACTGAAAACTACGCAGGGGAGGGTGGAACCATAGAGTTTCCCACAATACTTACTAGACGGAACTCTGGCGCTAGTGTCTATGGGAGCTGTAACACACGACGCTTCAGCGAGCATGGGATCGATGGGTAGTACACACATTTGTCTAAACTTCGTACTTCTGGCCTGCTTTTGGCTCCGTGTGTGTTCGTGTGGCTTGAAACTGTTTTCTCATGAAACAAAAATCGACAAATGTGCAGCGATTGCGCTTTACCATCTAATTTTTTTAATTATCTTTCCCAAATTGGGTCACGAAGTCTAAAAGGGTTGAATCTTTCTTTCAAAACAAAATCGAAACACAGCAATAAACGAAGCCGCAAGTACGATTCGCCACCCGCAAGTACGATGACTAGGCAAATATGTGTACTACCCATCATTCCCATGATCGCTGAACGATCGCAGTGCCCGAGTGCCCTCTAGTTAATTTTGAGAAACTCTATGGGTGGAACGGAGTGAAAAGAATGTACGCCCTTTCATCAGCGCACGTCATGAACTTTCGCGCTCTTTTTTTTTTGTGTGAAACCGTGGCTTACATTGAGTGGGATCGCGAGTGCCGGTATGTAGCGGCATCCCGCGGCGGCCGCCTTAAACATGCCGCCCATGATGCCCAAATCAGGCAATTCCCGTAGACTTTGGGTTTATGGCGCGGTATGTAGGGTTGTGACATCATTTGTAGCGAGAAGAGCGAGAGATTTGCAGCAGACTTCGAGAATCAATGCTCAACTCCGAGCAGGCTGCTGAGCTATATTTCGCTTACGTGTTCTCGGGAGCCTCGACTATAGCGACCGGCAGCATTTTTTGACCACGCTGAAAAAGTGCTGCTGGGCCCCTTTAATTAGTGATGTCGCTATTGTCTCATCGGTTCGATTACCCGATGTACCTTGAAAAATAAGCGCAAGATGAGACTAACCCGGTTAGCTACTAGAACGTTAACTTCTTCTAAGTTTACACTGCTCCCATCGAGGCCAAATACGAACCAAGGGGGTAGCGAGAGTTTTACTTATTTATTTTTAAGGAGGGCTTGATCAACCTTTGCGCATGTTTCTGCGTGCGTTTGTGAGTGTATATGTAGACATGCAGAATTCCAGTTTTCGTAACACTCTCACCTGCCACGGCCACCGTCCCCGGGCTGCGGGCTGCCCTCCGATGATGCGCAGAGCTGGCCTCTGTGGGCTTTTTGGCACACCGCAGCTGCCCACCCGATTGGGGTCATCGTCAATTCCTCCTATAGCTGCGAAAGAGAAACCGAAGGATGGTGCATTCGGTGACTGTGCTATTGTAGCTACTGAGGTAGAAGTGTTTCACACGTCAAAATAGTGGAGGTTACAGCGTACTACACGCATACGTACAACAGCAGTCGATCATACGTTTAGGTTCGTCGACAATGATCACTGAGGAAGGGAACGCCTAGATGTTTTCTGCGTTATTATTTCGTTGGCTATGACGGTAGGCCAGCGCTGGGGGAGGTATCTCTTTGAATATAAATACAGAGAGAGAGAGAGAGAGATTTTATGTGGAAAGGCAGGGAGTTCAACTGGTTGGCAACCCTGCATCGAGGAAGGCGTAGTGGGAGACAGAAAGGTAAGGAAGAGATTCCAAGAATGATTTCACACACACACACACACACACACACACACACACACACACACACACACACACACACACACGCACACGCACACACACACACACGCACACGCACGCACACACACACACACACAAACAAACGCACACACACACAAACAAACGCACACACACGCGCACACACACACAAACAAACAAACGCGCGCACACACACAAACACACACAAACAAACAAACGCGCGCCGGGAAGGCAACTAAAAGAGCCTAAATAGAATGAACGCAAATTTAGCAACGCGTTTAATTGAATCACAGCACAGCACAATAAATATCCGGCTTCAAAGACTGAATGAAAGCTTGCAGCGTGTCGGATGATCGCGCCAACTGTTACCGGTGATTTAAGAGTCACTTCATACGGACTCTTTCATGGCTAACTGAAGCATTTTGCTCCTGCGAGTTTTGCGGATTGTCAGAGTAATCTGCGGTGAAGCTAAGAAACAGGTGGTCAGAGACAATGACAAATTCTACAAGTAACCATACAGAAAACCTTCCACGTCTATTTATACAGCTATCACATAAACCAGCCCTACAGCAACTGTGCGATGGGGACCTGCATCCATCGTTTTAACTGATTGAGCTTGTCGATTTGATTTTTATTCACCTTGTCGATTGCCTGTGGGGGCTGCGTTTCGAAGGGAGCGATATGCGAGAATACCTATGGTGTCAGATCAGCGTTTACCCCGATTATGAACGAGCGCACGAAACAACTTTATTTAGGCCACAATATACGTATACACGAGTTAGCCAACATCACCTAGCTTGGTGGTAAAATTAACTCTGATTCCAATATTATATGGTATGCGTCATAGAGATTTCGTGGTCTCGGCTCGTAAAACCCCAGAATTTATTTGTTTTCTCTATTACCTTACGTCTATATCTGAATACACGAGTGACGATTTTTTTTTTGCATTTTGCGAGAAGTGTCTTGCAAATAGAAATGCAGCCACAACAGCTTGGTCTTCAGCACGAGCAAGTTATTTCACTATGGTTCTACAGCAGATGTTCGTACTGTGAACCACAATTCACAGTGTGAATTTCGTGTAAAGCACAAGCAAGACAGACGTTACTGACAAGCTTAGACTTGAATGCCATTATTTAGTGTTTCTCTCAACTAAGATATTGATGTAGGGCCTCGCATATATGCTGCAATTATTCGTAAAAATATTGGCGCCACACACTCTTCGCGTTGGACATGTGCCGAAAGTGCACAAAGAGCGCCTGCAAATAAAAGTATCTGGCCAAGAGGCCGTATCACAAACGTAGACACAAATAGCTAAACATTTGTTACACTTTCGCACCTTGGAACAACCTGCGTCGGGTGATCATTTTAGTGAACATAATGATTCTCGAAAGTAGCTAAGCAGTAACGAGAACTTCATGTGCATGAAAACAAATTAATTCAGCCACCACACGTCTGTATTCTCAAAAAAGTTGCACAGAGTGGTGCATAAGAATATGATCCAACTAATTACGATGGGGGACATTACATAATCAACCGGTGACGAATGTCTACGGGACTGTAATGTTGTTGCTCTGAGTAGAATACACGAAGGACTTACTAAAAAAGGGTACAGGTCAAGCGGTGCGCATTTTGCTCCACGCAACATTATAATGCCGTACCAACTAGCCGAAGTTGAAACTCTGCTGAACGTTGCTTACAGGACGTAGGTCACGGCAAGCAGCCCCAGTTGAAGCTTTGGTGAACGGTGCTTACACGTCAAATGCAAATTGCTGCTTCTAATAATAGATAACGTGCACAGAAAAAAAACTACATGCCGAAACTTTTTGTTTGAAGCTATACTCCGAGCTTAACGAGGAATTCACATTCTTCGCTAATATTGCGTCCCGTAAACTTTAGTTGCCGGATTCAGATATGTAAATGGTTGCTGCGTGATGACTATCCTATTTTATGAGCAAAAAGCTTTGCTAATCTGACGAATAGTGCTTGCGCCAATAATTTTAATTATTGATACTTATTGTTTGCCAGCGAATTGTGCAAGAGGTGTCTGGTTATTTTATAAGGGCGTGTGGCAGCTGACAACCTTGTTAGAGAGGAACATGCAGGCTGAATTACAGAACACTTCGCCTGCAATATTTTCACTGACAACTAATTAACCAAATTCATGAGCGGGTTGCGTATAAGGCTACGTGCATTGGTATCATGCTCGCAGAAAAAGTATTTTTTGTGGTACATATGTATCGCGCATATAAGCAATGATTTGCTTTTCCAACATGGTAACGTTACTTCGTACTTTGTAGAACTTGCTGTTGGGGCAGCCGATCACTCATCATATAAAGAAGTAACAAATTTACTCTATCTACTTCATACACCCACTCTCGTACTGATGTGAGGGCAAGTACGCGCCCAATTATTTCACTGTTACTTGCAACTAGGCGAGAGAGAAAAACAAAGCTAACGTGGTCTGATCTTGAAACAATATATATAATTGCTGCGGCATTTCTCCTTTTTACACTCTGCAAACAGTTCAAAATGCTCTGTGGAGTACCTTTTTCTTACTTGAATGGTTGCCACCTAAGCAGCGTATCAGTATTTACTTCGTGTGTTTCTGTTATTTAGCTTTGTGTCTCATCTCACCCCTATCTCAGTGTAGCTTAGCCAACCTAAATATGAATCATTTTGATGAACCGCCCCAATCTTTCGCACCACATTTCATTATTCTTTGCTAGATGGCTCGTTTTGACACACACCATTGCCTGAGATATGGTGTCTGAGGAAAAAAAGAGAAGAAAAAGGAGCAAACAAATAAACTGACCCAAATACAACATTGCCTGCAGTTCCTTCGCGGGAAAAAAAAAGCAGAATTGAAGAACAAAAAAAAAGGCAAATACGCATAACTAGTAACAGAAAATGTCGTAAGGTGGTATTACCGAAGCATTTGCTCATGAATGCCTTGGTAATGTCACTTAGATAACATACATGGTAGAGCGGAAATCGAATCTTATCATTTCTTAGAAAAACACAGCAAGAAAAAACGCAGCTCGGCCGCCAGCGTGTGCAACGCGCTGGCAGCCGCGCATCGTCGTCGTAAGGTGGCTGCGCCGTTGTGCTGACTTACTTGAGGCGAAGCGCTTCTCGCAGGGGCTTCCACGCACGTAGCAGAGTGCGTCCTCGTTTAGGACGGCTTTCCCGCAGACCAGAGGCATTTTGCAAAGCCGCTGGCGTCTAGTCTTGCAGTCGCTGCTGCAGGGAGACCAGCGAGACCAGTCGGTGTAGACGAGACCCTGCAAGTGGTGCAGCACGTGGAACTTGTTCTCCGATGGTCTCCTGGCAGAGCGGGCCCTGAGCCGCGGCTGAGGGCATCGCTTGTCGGGGCATGCGCGCACCTCGAGCCACAGTGGACCGCACTCGGAACCCTGTATCGTGAAAAAATTGGTCATCAGGCACGGTGGCGCCTTTAGCCTCTAGGTTTACTCACCGGCGGGCACAACTGGCGTCGGCTCTGCTGGCATCGGCGGCACGCCGACCAGGGGCCCCAGAGCGCAGCGGCCGTCGGCGGAAGCAGCAGGAGCACAGCCAGTGCGGCCGCTCGGACGGCGCTCAGCATCATTTCTGGCGCACGTGGCTCCTGCTCCGAGCCAGGTGAGCGCTCAGGTGGGGGCTGCAGGTGTGCCGCAGCTGCGTGCCCACGGGTCCTGCACCGGAGGCGGTGCGTGGCCCCAAGAACAAAGGGGCCGGGAGGGGGGTCCCTTTCCTCCTCACCCCATCCCCTCCGTCACGGGCATCGGCGTTGCCCAACCCGGCTGCACGTGTCGCCTCCGCTAATCTTGCTAGCACGCCGCCATCAACCGGAGAGGAGGAAGCTGCTGGCTACGAGGGGCGGGGCGAGAAGAGGAGGCTCCAATTTGGCCCTATCCGAAGAGCGGCGGGAAAACAATGGCCGTGAAACGAAAAGTGATCTGAAAGTTTGTGCCCTTCAGAACGTCCGCTGCGTAGTGCTGTTGCTTAGTGCAGCACGAACTCCCACTGCCGAGACAGAATAGTGCTACAGACCACATAGTATGTGCTCTATAGCGAGCATCGTGCGCGGAGGTATTTTCAGTGACGCAAGTCTTTGTGAAAAAAAGCATTCAGCGATCACATGAAAGCAGCCCGAACAGCCAGAAGAATGCCTATACCGGTTTCTCATAAATGAATTCAGTTGTCTTTTAGTTTCTGTCTTTTTCTCATTAGTTTCTGCCTTTATGTTAGATATTTTAATCAACAATTTTCATAAAAGAAAGTGACAAAGTGTTTGTACGTCTACGAAACAGAAAAAGTGAAACCGAAGATAGGAGTAAAAGACCACCTTTATTTGGAATCGAGGAGCCCGGTTTACTGTTCGTCACAAACATACGAGTGTACAATAGAAATGTGTGCTTGCCCGGCGCTCCACGGATGACTTGATTTTGAAATTGTTCCTGCGAGGCTTCAGCCAAAGGCGATGGTCACGGAAATACATCTACAAAAAATTGTTTCATTTCGCTAAATGGCATTATAAAAATACTAAAAAAGCTCACGTGATCGCAGTTTCTACTGCTACTTTGTCAAAATACGTTTCCTGTATATGCGTACAATTAGGTGTCTAACGTCCATTAAAAGGATAGAATTTTCCCCACGAACTACAATATTCTTGTGGGTTCTTTTCTTGACAATTTCGAAGGCTATGCCATTTTATAGATACCCTTTATGGCAGAAAACTCCACAGTGTGCTCTGTGCTGTAATTTTAGGGCAGCTTGCTCATTGGCGGTCATACTTCTCTGTCTTTCGTAGGTAATAAAAACATGCGTAGACGCCACGAATGTCGAACCACCCAAGCACAAAAGAGAGTTATTGCATGTAACCTCCAAGATCTATGGCAGCCTACCTAGCTACTGTAGCAAAATCACCTTAAAATTGTAAGTTTTTCACTCTATTCGGTGCTATTCTTGTCAAGTGTTTCTCTCAGGTGTGCAAGCGTTTAGTTTATCCGACACGTGTTCACAAATATGCATTACGTTCCGGTTATATCTACGTTAGCGTGCGGCTGCACCGTCCGATTGCATGCACAATGGGGTTCTGTTGTAGCACAATTTATTTAGTGACAATCGAAAAATGATTTAGCCTGTGCATGGTCACCCGTGTTTCCGTATTAGGCTGCGTTGCTGTACTCTGGTTCACATTCGAAATTAACCACACCGCAATGCATTGCCACAGCTCTAAAACCACTATCGAATTCCAAAAACAGCCCTAAAAAAGAAGGCTATTAAATATTGACAGATCGCAGTTGGAAGCTTTGCAGATTCCGATTAACACAAGGGCTATTCTTGTTTATCGTCGATCATGACCGGAAGTCGACTACTGCCTCGATTCACTGACACATGTAAGGTACACACACGCGGGCCCCGGATTTTTCGGTGAAAAAAAAATCTGTAGCAAATTTTCAGGACCATTCAAGATCCACGCTCAATTTTGCAAGGATTGTTTTTGCCAAGTCATATTTTCCCCACCTTTCGTCATAGGCTCGCTATGCTGTTGGTCTATTCCCGCTGTCGCTGTAATAGACAAACTGTGGCGTTTCATTGTGATACGTAGATATACAATCAGACGTATTCGTGATCCTCACAAAATGCTTCCCCAGTAGAAATTTGGAAGTTATCTTTATGGCATCAGAGCTTTCATCATATCGGTGAACACCGAAAATTATTTTGTGGGGTATATGACACCATATATACTCAGTTCTGAATTGAATAATGTTCTCTCAGTTAATTGAAGTAAGGACTGACGATGATAATGCATGTGTTTTACGGAGAAAGCACCAGGATGCCCAATAAACGCTAACTGAAATAATAATTTAAAGCGCACTTCGCTCCTCTCTGCTGTATAGTTAGCAACCTTGAAACATTGGCTTCCCATAGCAATATCGTGAAGCTAAGAAAGGCTTTCCGGAAAAAAGACGAACACGGCGATGCACTTGCCTGAAATGCTGGTATATGACATAGAATCATATACTTAAGTGAGCCTGCCTTGAGTGCTGCCTAGCTTAAAGTGCAAAAGTGCAGCTTGTTCGCGCACATACTTATGTATTCATTGTTGAAATTTCGCTGCTACTGAGGTAGATAGTTATTATTTTGAAATTGGATATGCTTGACAGCGCATAAAAAAGTCTCGCAGCGGTAGAAGGTAATCAAGAAACGAATGCAATCAAGCGGGAAAGATGCCGACTTTATTTTTTCTGTGGCGGGGGATGGGGGGCAGTAATAAAGTCTTTTAGCTTTGCAGCGCAATCTTTTAGGAAGAAGTTTAAATCAACAGGAAACTCCTACTCTATCAACCGACAGGAAAGCAAGATCTCCAAGACAGCCTCATTAAGCTGCTCATCACAAGATTAGTCCCTGAAGATTAACTCGGTCAATCATATTAGCAGCAAGATCAACATTGTACTTTTTTTTGTGGTTCAACTGGGGGTAGAGTCCGCTTCTCCTGCACATCCTTCTCCCTCGAAATTTCACTTGGCTCTGTTCATTTTTCTTTTCTAATTGGCATTGCCTTCTATATGTTTATAGAGCGGACCGAGTATTTGTTTTTACTTACCTCACAATACATAATGTAGCTTATACGCTATGATTGCATTGCGCTTTCTCTGAAACGTGCGATGTAATCCGACATGCGAGCATCACAACTTGTACGTTATAAAGGAGCTAACTCCGCAGATGTCGGACAAGAGATGCAAAATGCAGTTGATTTAGGCCGTTCAGTCCAGCGAAACGTGACCTTGCCAGCTATAGAGGCTGCAGTACTTCCCGCTGGAAATGTCGCTGCGTAGTGAGTATAGAAAGAACGCAAACTGGAACATAGACGAAAAAACGTGACATGATGAACGCTCTATCTATATGTTGTCAGTGAGTTTCATTCTATAACGTGTGTTTAAACACCTCCGTATTTGCCCATGAGCAAAGGAAAGCACCCTAAAGTTTCACTTCTTTGAAGCTAAGTACAAAAAAAATCGCAGCATATCCACGAGGATTTGCTGCGAATGATGGAGAGTGGGGCGAAGCATCCGTCCATCCATTCGTTCTTGCTTCCGTTCGTCCATGCGTCCATCTGTGTGACCATCCATGCGTCCATCCGCCCGGCCATGCGTGCGTCTGTTCGTGCGTCCGTCCATGCATCCATTCGTCTGTGCAGCCATTCGTGCGTCCGCCCATGCATCTGTGTGTCCGTTCGTCCATCTAGTCAACACTCCAAGTACCACCATCTTGCATCTTTTCATCATACATTCCGCATATAGAAGCAGCGCCATTCAGCGGATATTCTAAGAACTAAACGAGAGGTGGCACACGCACACTTTCTTACGGCTTGCGCTTCGTGTCTACTTCCCACCTTTAACCACCTTCAGTTCATGGTATATACTATAGTTCACTGTATTCATGGCACTGCGGCCCAACGCTCGCTAAACCTTTCTGAAATCAAGGAGGTTACGCCCAGCGAGTACAACGTAGCAACCCTTTCCTGTCAGATAGTGCTCAATGTACATGCCAATGGCTACTAATGAGGAATGAGAGACAGGAGAATTCGGCTTTTAGGGAACGCGCACGCTGTGAGTTTTTTGTTGAACAATGCACAGGAGAAATCTCCCACCGGCACCACCTTGCAGGTCAAAACGTAAGACGTAAGACTACGACTACGACGAGGAACGAACGGGTGTTGCTTTGAGGAGCTTCGCCCCTAAAAAAACGCATTTATACCTTTCAGTAGATCAACTGCCTCGTCACTGATACGCCTTTGTGCATTCACTGATACACCTGCACTACAATTTCGCGTTATGTTTCATCGACATTATGCAATATCAGGTTGCAGTCGGTATAGCTTGGACACTCGAGTGACACGTGATTTTTGTCGAGTGGTTTCACTGCAATCACTGTCGAGTGGTTTCACTGTCGAGTGGTTTCACTGCAAGAAGACGGGCGCCTCTTATGATTAAAGAGACAGACAACTGCCCAGAGAATGAAATGACTCCACTGATGAAAACTTTTTATCGCACTGACTCAAACCAACCATGTTTTTCTTTCCTTGAGAGGTGGATTTAATTTTTGATGTCTTTATTGAAGGTCGCAAAAAAAGACCTGTGGCGCTCTTGGCGGGAAAAACACGAATGATCCTATCTACCTGGACACGTGCACCCTGATTGCTATACGTGGTCGAGGTTTTTTCTTAGTATTGAACTATTGTTGGTTCTTTATATTAGACGATATTAATTACTCTATAAAATTTACATATAGGACTGCATTATCAATATGAAATAATGTGGCGCTGCCTTGCCGGGAGTAATGATACCATGTTCGTCAGCGCGTCTTGAGCAACTTTTCAGCTTGCTCATGCAACCGTGCACGTAGTTTCTAGGACACTAAGATTTCGGAGCAACTTTGCAGCTCTCGGAAATAACGTGCACTGCTACTGGGGACTGCCGTGCATATGCGTAGTGACGTTTTCAATGACTTAGCTTGGCTCGTGTATCCAGAGGTAAGGAAGTCGGGACAAGCCACCCATGGTAAAGCGCAGGCAACCTTGGGCACAGACTCGCACAACGTGGCACATACAGAGAAAATAGGCGTATATTTCCCCATCATATCGTTGTGACAGGCTGTTATTTTCCAAAATAGTTGAAAATCTCAAAATTAAAGTGGTCAAGCATAGTTACAGGAACTCTTTTGAAAGCAGAACAAAGACACCTTCCACAAATTGCGAGAAGGGCTTGCGGCATCGCTATCAATTCTCAGCGTTGCTGGAAGAAGGGTAGCTACATGTGTGTTTAGGGCCTTTCAGATCGAGAAATACTGCTTGTGAAATAATTAGATATTTTTTTAGATGAACTACTGCAGCTACAAACAGTAAGAAGGGTGAGCTTTCTGTCATGCCGTAAAATATGGGTCGAGGAAAAAGTAGTCCAACGAAAGTGCTCATGAAGGCACTGTCACGCTGGCCTGAAGTAGACTTTGTTGCATACGAGAGGTATCTTGCATGCGGCAAAGATCACTTTCTCTGCTGGATGTAGCTTCTGTTTATACAACAATGAAAAAATAAATAGTGCTGTACTGGGCAATAGACCTCTAAGCGTGTTACGTAAAATGCACAACAGAGATGGTACTTTTATCATCAGTAGTACATTTAATTGTTCAGGTTTAACGTCGCAAAAACCACGATGTGATAATGGCAGCTGCCTGCCATAATGGAGTGCTTCGGAAACATTGACCACCTAAAGTCCTTTTACGTTCACTTTAATCTAAGTACGGGGACTCAAGCATTTTCGTCTTCATTTTAAAGTACAGCCGCTGCGGCCGGAATCCCATCACACGACCTTGGCGTCAACAGTCGAGCACCATAAACACTAGAACCGTGGCGCGTGCACAAAACCAGGTAAAGCGACTCTGATGCAAGGGATGTCTGATGACAGCACTCGCGCTAAGTGTGTAGATTAACTTGTGATTAAGTGTGAGTTTTATTTTACTTCTCAGGCGATGTATAGGTACTTGCCCATAACTCCCGAAAGCCTTGTGCGTTTCACCTAATAGTGAACTGTGATACTGTTTCCAGTATCAGAAGAGATGCAAGATTTCTAAACATCAGCTGGTATTGCACTCTCTCTAGGATCGGAAGTGTTGCAAGCTTTCTGCACTGCACCTGGTGCTGAACTTCACCTAATACTGAACTGTCTCCAGTATCGAAAGACAAGCAAGATTTCTGCACATCAGCTGGTATTGCACTGTCTCTAGGATCGGAAGTGTTGCACGCTCTCTGCTCTTCACCTGGTACTGCACTGGCTCCTGCATCAGAAACGCTGCAAGCTTTCTACACTTCATCAGGTACTGCACCAACTTCAGGATCGGAAGCGTTGCAAGCTTTCTGCAGTTACCCTGCTACAGTGTTGCCTCTAGGATAGAAGGCGTTGCAAGCTTTCTGCACTTCACCTGGTACTGCGCTATCTGCAGGCTCGGAAGTGTTGCATATTTTCTGCACTTCACCAGGTACTGCACTGTCTCCGAGATCAGAAGTGTTGCAGGTTTTCTACACTTCGTCTTGTACTGCACTGCCTCCAGGATAGAAAGAGTTGGAAGCTTTCTGCACTTCACCTGGTATTGCATTGCCTCCAGGATAGGAAGAGTTGCAAGCTTCCTGCACTTCACCTGGTACTGCATTGCATCCAGAATCGCAAGCGGTGCAAACTTTCTGCACTGTAGCTGGTATTGCACTGTGTCCAGTATCGAAAGGGTTGCAAGCTTTCTGCACTGTAGCTGGTATTGCACTGCCTGCAGGATAAAAAAATGTACCTCCTAAAATTATAGGATTTTCTCAATTTATTTCTGATCTATTTCATACTGTGCTACATTATTTCTTTTAGGAGTTGTTCTAGAACACACTATTTGCTTTTATTTCATGTTAAGTTTACGTATTTTACCTCACTATTAAGATTTTATTCCTGAAATTATATATGCACACGCTGTTTTCGGTGCTGTATTTATATTGACAACGGGCCTACACTAACCTTTGTTTACTGGCCCAACAGTTTTTTTGCACAAAAATGCTGTATGAATGAAAAATAAACAAATTGAATGGAATTGAAGATTTCTACACTTCAGCTGGTATTGCACTGTCTCCAGGGTCGGAAGGTTTGCAAACTTTCTGCACTTTATCTAGTATTGCACTGTCTCCAGGATAGGAAGCGTAGCAAGATTTCTGCACTTCAGCCTGTGTTGCACTGTCTGCAGGATTGGCACAACTCTGACTATTTGAATATTTCGTGCGATGGCGTCATCGCATGTTATGACGTCAAAAATTTGGGGGAATGTGACGTGATTACGACGTCATCGGCACCTATTTTTTAATGATGGGACTTTTTTCTATCGTTCGCGTTAAGGCCGATGGTCACTTTTTCTCGTTTTATGACACATTTAAAGCCTTCGCCTCAAAATATAGCTCCACTTGAGCCACTAAACACAAGTTCGTACCAGTTCGCAGAACTGTTTGTAATAATGACCGTTAATACTAATTTCTACTTGTTATGTGACTCCAATTTTATTATTTCATGACATACCCGAGTGTATACTCTACCACAATCATCACCTGAACCCAAGTCATCCCTTATTTGCTTAATTGTGAATTGTGTATGGTTCTTGGACGACTCACAGTGGTGCTTGACAGGGTGGTCTGTAAATAGCAAAAAATCTCATTAGGTACTCGTGCCCCTTAAAAAGGGGCCCGTCACTTGAACACTTTCAAGCTCGCTTCAAAGAAAAATGTGCCGCCAGTGAGTCATGATTATACATGGTGCAAACTGCTATTGAAGAGTCACGATGCAACAGAACGTAAGCCCGGTCTGTAGAGGCATGTTGTATTGACAAAAAGTAAGATAATGTATGAGTGGCAAATCATTTGACTTGGAGGAGAATAAAATGTGCTTCCTTGATAGTCCCCTTTAAATATGTGACGATTACAGTGCGTTCATTTCAGCTTGCGTAGAGTCGGAGATTGTAAGCGCTCTTCATTTAATAATTTGTTGACAGTATACAGCCCTTGCCCCTTCCTTCGCGTTCACGTTAAGGGTTTGCGCAGTTTTTATTCACTGATTATTCATAATTTGCTGGTTCGTGCAAACAGTTCTTTCACTATTAACTGATGCCTACGTATGGCGTCATTAGACGTCACAGATAGCTTATCAGATGTTAATTACGCCCCCTTGAGTAGACCACGGTCTTTTGAACAAATTTTCGAGCTTACTCATCACCAACTGCGACGTAAATTGACCTAAAAGTATTATGCAGTGGAAGTACGTTGACCTTGAGGTATCTCTAAGCGTGAACTGTCTCCCCTTTAGAACATAAGCGTGAAGAAATTGGCTTGAAGTTATACAAGCGTAAATTAACGACATGGCTGAGTCCATGTGCGCGTGCGTGTAACAAGAATACCCTCGTTTCGCACGCTTCAATTCGTCAAGGCGTTTGGAAGTCGACTGCTATATACGCATTTTGGGCAGTTTTCAATGTGGAACCCTGCCACATTGCGTGATGTCGATCTTACGAGCTCGGGGACCTGTTTCGGGAAATTGAATGTTCATTCATTCATTCATTCATTCATTTGTTTCGCAGTGTGGGTTGCAAGCTTTTATTTCACTCATAAGCTGCACTGTATAGGCACCTATATCAAGAAACAGTGCTGACACTCGGGATGCGAACAATAACGTATATATATATATATATATATATATATATATATATATATATATATATATATATATATATATATATATATATATATATATATATATATATATATATATATATATATATATATATATATATTGCCCTGTGAAAAATTTCTTAAAACATCCTTCGACTGCAACAATAGCCGCTACCTTGCATGGCAGCAATTGGATAATCATTACCAAGTTTATGCCTGTATAGTGTCGAATTTTTCCTGTCTTCGCCAACAGACACCCATGTGCATTATATAGTAGAAGTCTCATCAGCGGTTGCCTTTCGCTTTTTCACATGTGGCGCTTACATCTCCCAGTGGTTTATCGGCTGAAGGTCAGGGTGATCTAGCGATAATGGTGCTCGACTGCTGATTCAATGGTCTTGGGATCGAATCCTGGCTGGTGTGGCCGCCTTTCGGTGGGTGCGAAAGGCTGGGGGTCCGTGTGCTTTGATTTAAGTGCATGGTAAAGGAACCCAGGTGGTCTAAGTTTCCGGAGCCCTCCACTGAGGTGTGCGTCGCAGTCGTATTGTGGTTTTGACGCGTAAATACCCTATCAATGGTTAGGTCATCAAACTTTGGTGAAACTACTGTGCTTCCAATTCTTCTTACAGAAATGCTTGATAACTAAGAATACATGTGCGATACTTTCTGACATATTATAATATAATGAAGAAAGCGAAACATGAAAATATAACAGCGAAACAAGTAAAGCCACTAGATTACATCCTTCCCTCATCACATTCTCTTTTTGATTGATCGATATGTGGGGTTTAACGACCCAAATCCACCATATGATTATGAGAGACGCCGTAATGGAGGCCTCCGCAAAGTCCGACCACCCTGGGGTTCTTTAACGTGCACCCAATCTTAGCACACGGACCTACAACATTTCCGCCTCCATCAGAAATGCAGCCGCCACAGCTGGGATTTGATCCCGCGACCGGCGGGCCAGCAGCCGAGTACCTTAGCCACTAGACCACCATGGCGGGGCCTCATTCTCTTTTTTTTTGTATAGTAAGAGATTTCTTTGCCAGATGTAATTCCCCCTCCCCCACGCACAGACATCATCACTTTTAACATTGCGTTGATTCCTATATTGAATTCATGGTTGCTTGGTTGGTTAGTTGATTTGTGGGGCTTAACGTCCCAAAGCAACCCATTTTATTCGAGACGCCGTAGTGGAAGGCTACTCATAACCACTACAGCTTTAGGGCTCGTTAACGTGAATATCAAATTGAACTTTCTATTATTTCATTAGATTTTAAATTTAATATCAAGTTTTATGTGCATCCAAAGTGTTGTAAGTAGGTGGAAAGCCACTCGGCATAGGGCATAACCCACTGTGTAGATTTCATTGCTACAGTATATTTCCGTTAAACAAAACTTAAAGAGTACATGTAAATAAGTTACTCCCAGATTAACAGAAGTGCAGAATTCAAGGTCGAAACAAGTCATACAGTAAGAAGAGTAACTGGGCTTAAGAGATTTTCATTTACTACATATTGAGGGTGAGTGCTAGAACGGGGAGATGTCCTTGAAACACAGACGCGTGGAGAAAGTCATTTCACAGAAGCACTTATTCGAGGTAGTCATCGTTACACCTTAAACTAAGCCAAGGTAGCATATAACCAAGGATAATAAAGCTCTGTACCAGCTTAGAAACCCCTTAGCGTGGAAAGCACACACGTTCTCAATAAAAATAAGAAACATGTAATGACCTTCGCTGTGCAGGTGCATTTTGTTCGGGTATTACGCTGTTGCGGGTCGCCCACTTTTCAGAGGGATTCTTTCAATTCCATAGGCACGTGCAAGCAGAAACAGCTGCATCTTTACTTTTCAAAATTTTTTTCGTTCTCTTTTCGCCCGGCATTCTGGACTAGAGAACTGGTTTACGTTTGAAAGGAAAATGTTTTGAAACATCGCGCCGTTCGAAGTGCAACGTCTTTCCACTTTGGGAAAGAAGGCGAGTAGAAAAGAGGTGAGGAAGAATGAAATACAAAAAGAAAAGCGGTAATGGTGCCGGAGGCTGCTTTTCTTCTAATCTTATGTTATTGCTGTGTCAACAGGAGAAGGCAGCGTGTCCCCGCCGCAGCTACAAAGCTGGCCTGCACCTGTGGCAATATAGACGCGAGGAAGCCACTCCGCGAGCGTCTCTGGCACGCTAAAGAAAACACAATGACGCCGCTCGCACCGGTCGCTGGCGAGGGAATGACGAGAAGCGAGCGTCCGGTGCACCCAGCGGTGAGCCTCATTGCCTGCCCTTTTTAACTCGCAAAATGGGAGAGAAAAAAAAGAAGGTGGGGAACAAAAAAGGCAGAAGGGAGTGTGTCAGCTGCGCGCCCTATAGCGAAATCAGCAAGAGTTTCAGCTCTCCTCGAGTGGTATATACAACAGGAGCCCGCGACATAAGTCGCGCAATTAACCTTGCCGCAACTCACACTTGACGGCACATCGACACCGTGGAAGCTCAGGCCTCCGAGCGCGATGTAAGATTCGGGAGGCGGCGCCGGGCTTTCGGGAGTGAACATGACAGGTGCGTCCGTTACGGGGTAGGTGGTTCGTGCTCCAGAGTGGGGTTCATACGTGCGTAAAGAACCACGCTTGTGGTCGAGTACGACTCAGCACTGGCGCACTCTTCCAGCGTGAACGCGGCCATCGCGAAGCTGGACAGTTGTGCTCTGGTAAAATCATCGTGTGCTGTTTTCTCCACGGGCTGAGCAGCGCCCTGCGCCGGAAGGAATCATGCGTCGAAGCCTTCCACCAAGCGTGAAAGCAAACGAGACGTGGGTGGCGTATTCACGCCCGGCGTTGGGGCACTCACTAGCAGGTGGCCAGTTACCTCAACATTATCAATTAATAGTACGATGAATAATCTTAGCAAAAAGCTTCGCTGGGCGAGTGCCTCAAGCTCCCCGTTTCTTGGTGCTTTATTTCATAATGGGGAATCTACAGGTTCACCTCTGTTCATGAACGAGGCGAACGTGTGGCAGGGCAAGAGCTGAAAAGTCTTTACGACTTCTAAAATAGATTTTGTACTTTTAACGCTTAATGTTGAAGGAAAAAAAATGTAACGCCACTTGTAAAAAGCATGCACGAGCATACATGGAATAATATTATTTATTATTTTTTCTTTTTCTTTTTTGTTTTGATGCAGAACTTGCGATGACAGCAATGTCATTTGCTGCAACGGTAGATATGAGTCCTTTATTTTTCCAAGGCATGTCTGTCGTCGGTCATACGGATACGCCCAAACGTCTATAATTCATAGAGACGTGTGTCAGGGAAGCCAGTGAATGCTACATACGCCAGTACGTGCGCTGGTTCATGTGCAACCGTGTACAACACTATGCAGGTTTATAGGCGTACGTCTGTTGTACGAGCTTATGTTCAAGTGTGATCATAAGCTTGCTCATATAACTATCTGTCATTCATGCACTTCGAAGAGCGAATTATTTCACCATCGCGCTGAAATTCGCCACCCTTCGCTTAAGGCCAGAACGTAGAGTTACAGTCCCAAAAAGGCGCTAGTTGTGGTTTCAAGTCTCAAACAAGGAGGAACTGTTAGAGTGCAGTTCTGCCTTGCCTTGAGTTGTGTCACTGTTGACTGGCACCAACATAAGCAATAGAGCTAACGAGGACAAGAGGGAGCTACCGCCGAGTCTTTCGATATCACCAGCCAATATGAAACTTGATTTCATCCAGCGTCGCGCGCACTGGCCCTACGGCTGGAGCTCGTGCGCATGCAGGGCTAGCACGTACACTGAAGTTAGCTTCTTTTCTTGCTATACGGGTTTATCAGCGTTTCACTTGGTTCGCGACGACTGCAATGCCAAGAGTGGCGTGCGTATAGCAGTCGAGCACTGACAGCTTTTGTGGTAACATGGAAGGAATCTCTCATTGCTACTATTGCGGAAAGCTGATCGATTGATATGTGAGGTTTAACGTCGCAAAACCACGATATGATTATGAGAGACGCAGTAGTGGAGGGCTCTGGAAATTTCGACCAGCTGGGGTTTTTTAACGTGCACCCAAATCTGACCACACGGGCCTACAACATTTCCGCCTCCATCGGAAATGCAACCGCCGCAGCCGGGATCCGAACCCGCGACCTGCGGGTCAGCAGAAGAGTACCTTAGCCACTAGACTACCGCGACGGGGCAATATTGCGGAAAGCCAAAACTTTAAACACAGATGGCGTTTTTCAACATAAAGTTGGACTCTGAATTTGCATTAGGCTGTAACGTAATCGTCGGTGAACTTTAAGTGCGGAGCACCTTAGAGTGCGGGGCTGTCGTGCGCTGTAGTAGGCTTTCGTCATCGTCGACGCTACATGTGTGAGCACGCCTATAAGTCTACTTTCTCTTGTTCTTTGAGTGCATTGATGATCATCTCTTA
This sequence comes from Rhipicephalus annulatus, assembly GCA_013436015.1. Lineage (NCBI taxonomy): Eukaryota > Metazoa > Arthropoda > Arachnida > Ixodida > Ixodidae > Rhipicephalus > Rhipicephalus annulatus. Next base: position 381,035 of record WOVY01002646.1, on the reverse strand, counting down.
TCATCAGCTAAAAAAAAACACTAGTGCGCTTACCACGACGCAGGCCAAACTACGTATGAAAATAGAAAAGATGAAGAATGCCCTAAATACGAAGAGGAAAAAATGACAAAAACTTGTACGTGAAACAAACAGACATTGCAACAGAAAAAGAAGAAACAGAAATAGAATTAATGAGAAAGGAACGGAAATGAGCAGTAAGAAAGAAAGAAAACCGAAGAGAAACAAAGAAGGCTGGCCAGCTCCGCACATTCGTCAGGCTTGGCACCCGTAGTCGCGAAGCTAACTTAACTTTTTTGCCAACTTGGAAGCTTCGCCACGACAGCCGCCAGTTTACACTCAATAATTGTTATGGTTTGAACATCGAAATAGCCTTTCGGAGCTCCTTTAAAGCTTGTGGTCATATGAATACTGCTGCAGACTTCGTGTATTGTGCAGCATGTACCATCAAGAAAGACGTATTCTGGAGACAACTGCATTTCCTCTTTTCAAGCTACAACCTGTCGACATGTATTCTGCATTCTACGACGTATACTGGAGGAGGAGAAGGAGCAGCAAGTTGCAACTGAAGTCGTTGTTGGAAAGTTCAGACAACAGTTATTGGGATACTGAGTGAACTCTTTGGCCATGACTGACTCTTGAGTCGTTACCTAAACGCCCATATATTAACCCTAATCGTCTTCCTCGTTAGCCATGCAGGCTTCAGAACGAGCAATGTCCACTGCAAGATGAATGAATCTTCCAATAATCTCTAACCCACCCTGTCCTGCCCAAGCTCATTCAATTTAGTGCCTGCACATTTCTCAGTTTCATCACTTCCCTTAATCCGCGGTTGTCTGCTGCTTTATTCTCGATTTGTAACAGCAACGCTGTAATTTGTGCGGCCTCTTAAAAAAGAAAAGAAAATGCGGTATTGGTCTGTGTGGCATTGAGTTGTGTGCAGCCTATCAGAAAACTTCAATCATCATGAACGGGTATGTGCCACATGAATTCACTAAATCGCAGTACTCATCCCTGGTTCATTAAAAATAGCAGTAGCTTAGCTCAGCTATGCCAGGATATACGTAGCGTTAGCAAAGGTTCAGCTGATTATTCTTAGCTTTCCAGATATCGCGCTTACAGCTGTTCCAATGACACACACACGGTATACGTATTATGTGGCACATGTATATTTATTTTGCCGGGAAACTACTTCGGGATCCGATGAGTTAAGCTTCTCCGCTCTACTGCACCGTTGAGCAGCATTTTCACTCTCCTTCTCCATGGCTATACCACAGTGGCAAACGCCAGTCAGAGGTGCTATCAAGCGGCTCCAGCGCAGTGTCAGATGGCGACTGCACAGGGAAGGCGCGCGCGTCGGCGTCCATATGTCTACCAAGGCGATGACGGCACTCCTCTGGAAAGCGCACACCGGCGGCGGCGAGTCGCCCGCGGCTGCGGCCGAGTGCGAGGGAGGTGCCGGCTCCGGTACGTGACACCACTGATCGTCTGCGCAGCGCATCGAATTGCGCGCACACTGGCGGCGAGCCGCGCGCGGCGGCGGCGGAGTATCATTGCGCATACGCAGACCAGTGCCACGTGAAATTGGCTCAGTGAGGCCAGTGTAGCTAACGCTACAAAATGAACAAGCCAAAAGTTAGCCCAACAAATGGCTAGGAAGCAATGACGGCGTGCCGAAAACTCGGAGTACGGAACGGGAAAGGTGGCGGTGGCTGTGGGAAGACCCGATGGAAAGCCTACACCAACGATGACGTGACCGTAGACCTAGGGAAGGTGCGAACGAATGCTTTCAGTGCGAGTTTCTGTCTCTGTAGTTCGCACATATGTGTCGCGTCTGTTACTGTATGAGGTTAACTGGGACCTTTCTGCGCTGAGAATAAACTTCGGAACAACCTAGTATCCCCTAGATAAAACCTAGCAATGACCAAGTCGCTACTCAAAGGCAACACACATCACCTATCGATAAAACAACATATAGTAGCAACCACCTTCAGAATCGCCCAGTTTCGCTGTTTCAAGCCTTGCGCGGCTTAGTGAAAGCTTCGCAGATTTTTGCTTGGTATCCATTCCGGCGCTCTCACTGAAAATCGGTGATCTGTCCCACGCAATGTGTGAACTGTCGAAGTAGATTTTTTTTTCTGTTTTTGTAAAGTATAGAATATCGACTGCGCCCCTTTGTTCGGTGATCCACTCTTCTGTCTTCGTATGCCTTTTATCATTTTGTTCATTCGCACGCTGTGTGACTATCTTCTTTAGCCTCTTTGTTATCCTTCAAGTTTTCTCCCCACATGTTGATAATGACACAACGCAATGTTTGTACTTTTTTTTGTTTAGAAACTGAAATGAGTTGCCGATGATACGCTGAGAATACCTATATGTCTGAGCCCCAGACTATTCTTAATCTTCGGTGAATTTATTTGCCATGAGTATATAGGCTCCTCTGCTAGAATTTGTCCTGTACCTACATACTGTTGTACTAATTCCAGATTCCAACTGTATACTACGGATCTTCCGCTGGGCCACCTAACAATACATGACTCGTACATATTCATTTTCAGCTCTTCTAAATTATTTCGTCAGATTTTCAAGAATTTTTCTTTATTTTTGCAATTAGTCGTTGCTATTGCTACAGGTCATAGTCGTTGCTATGCTACAGGTCGGAGATAAATACTAAGGGATAATATCCCAGCAGCTTACTGTCTGTAGACAGTAAGCTGCTGGGATATTATCCCTTAGTATTCATCTCTGTTTTTTGCCAATGTGGTTGCATAAATGCTGTGAATAACAATTAAGAAATTGTATCGCCTTGTCTGCCCCCTTTTAGATGAAGATTGACCTGCTTTATTTTTTTTTTTGAAGAGGCGTAAGGTAGCTGTGTAATCTTCATATACATGTTGTCTGCAATATTCCAGTATGTTTTCTGTGCCTTTTGCCCCAGCAGTGCCTCGAAAACGAATGTATATATATATATATATATATATATATATATATATATATATATATATATATATATATTATATATATATATATATATATATATATATATATATATATATATATATATATATGGTGTCAATGTATTGTTTTCAATTTATGAATGCTACATAAAGCGTTTCACACTACCAAATGAGTTTAACAGAAACAGGATACTGAGCATTAATTTTTTTACCTGCGGCGTAGTAACAATAAAGTAAATTGGTTTACTACAGTGAAAAAAATTGCTCTTTCCGTCTCCGTAGACGGATCTGCACCCAAGCCCTTCGATATTCGCGTCCGATATTCGACAATGCCACTACGACGCAAGGAGATTTCCCGTTCACAGCGTTACACAACACACACACACACACACACACACACACACACACACACACACACACACACACATCATCATCATCATCATCATCAACAACATCATCATCAGCCTGACTACGTCCACTGCAGGACAAATGCCTCTCCCATGTTCAGGAAAAAAAACCTCCCACATGCATACGTCAAATAAATCACGGCCCTCAGTCCCCAGCAGCTGCGAAGCAACTGACCACGGCGGCGGTCAGATCTACAACGCAGCAGAGGGTGCTAAGAATCTCTGGATCCGGACAGGCTGCCATTGGAACCTGAACGTGGCAACGTTTACCGCTAGAACCTTATCTAGTGAGGGAAGTCTAGCTGTACTATTCAAGGAGCTAGAGGGTGTTAAATAGGATAATATAGGGCACAGTGAGGTTAGGAGGACAGCTGAGGAATATACGGTGCTACAAAATGGGCACGTTCTTTGCTATCGGGGCTTGGCTGATAGAAGAGAACTTGTGTTCCTAATTCACAGAAACATAGCTGGCAACATAGAGGAATACTATAGCATTAATGGAAGGGTGGTGGGTATCCTAATTAAACTGAATAAGAGATACAAGATGAAGGCGGTACAGGCTTAGGCACCTACATCCAGCCATGATGACGCTTCAGTTGAAAACTTCTATGAAGACGTGGAATCGGTAATAAGTAAGGTAAAAACACAGTATACTATACTGATGACACACACACACACACACACACACACATATATATATATATATATATATATATATATATATATATATATTACGAGACCACATCCGGTACGGCAGTAACCAGGTTGTGATTTTAATCCAGCCAGATGCACGAGCCAAAGAGACCCAGCCCGCGTGACATACGATGATGAACTTTACAATGGTTTCGTCATACAGATTAAGATGAAGTACATATTCAGCGCTCACTATATATATATATATATATATATATATATATATATGGCAGAAAGAACAAATGCCGCCTTCGCTACGAGGAGCACTGGCGAACGCTTTCAGGAATTACATTTACGTAAATACTTTATGAAGTGGAAAAGAAATGTAAAGAGCATTCATCGTATCTCAATAGGCGAAGTGTGAAAAGCTGGATCGGTTGGTTGATGTTTAGGTGTGAGAAACGCAGCACGAACTTGAACGAAAAAGAAGTCACATACAATCACAGGCCATCGCTGGTCTCATGACACCTTAATTGATTCGTAAATACGTGGATTTAAGCATAATAACCCACGCAAGCGTCAATAAGAATGTGTTCTAACTTCTTAGGCTATAGTTGGTCTTTGACATGGAAATCATCGTGAGGCGCACCTGCCCTCGTCTGTTTCTCGTCGTGTGTTATGTTTAGTTGCGCTCTCACGATGGTTTCTATGTCAAAGCCCCAACTCACCCAACAGTCAACTCTTTTGAATCAAGCATGGTCTAGCTATAAAACACAATATGAAGTGTTTTTTTGTCGTCGGTTTTGCGCCTGCGCGTTTGGAGCAGCATATATATGTTGTTTATCATCAATATTTCATTATTATTGCAATTAGCGCTGGTGGTGTGCGTTTCTGAGTGTTCATTTTGTGCTTTCGTGCTATACTATGATTATTAAGTGTCAGTGATGTGTGGTGACGACATTTAACTGATGACGGTAAGTATGATGATGATGATGATGACTTAAATGCATGGATCACACCAACTCGGGGTGGGGAGGACTGGCCAAGAAACGAGATTGAAGGGATCACATATTATTGTAAATCTCATGAATTTAAAACAATCTGACGGAACTAAATTTTGCTCATGAAGAGATATGCGATAAAACCCACCTTGATTCGGTGAGGAATTTTCACATAGCAGAACAGATATGTCTGTGACAATGCCTTCATAAGGAGGCTTTCAAGAAGAGAATAATATAAAAATAAAATCCAATCTAATCTGATTAAAAGCTGACTGAACGTGCCTTCTCCTTCATCCTTGTTTCGAGTTTTCGCTGCTTTTGTCTTTTCTAAGGTCAATCGGTAGGACATAGGAGGCATAATTTGAAGGTTGTGGGTTCAGGTGCCACCAACTGAAAGAGTTTCTTTTTTTATTTACCTTTATTTATTCTACTTTTACCTTTATTTATTCTACTTTATTTATTCTACTTTATTTTTTCTACTTTTAATTTATTCTACTTTTACGTCGTTATTACTACACCGCAGTTAAAGACAAAATCAACAGCCGTTATAATTTCCTCAGCCTAATATAGTCTCTTAGATTCATTAGTTGTGTCTTACACAGGAACGAGCCCCTCGAGACAATTCCCCTTTCGTTCACATGAAGCAATTTGTTTGATTCAACAGAATTCTCAGTTCTTCTTTCTATCACATGAAGGTCATCTAACTTGCAGTGCCCTTTAGAAGCTGGTCTGCTCTTTAGGTCAATGAAAATCGCATGTCGTTACAGGTAGAATATACAGTTCCTGTATATGCTACCTTTAGGTATCATAAAAGTATAGCATGTACACTAACTCCATAGTGTAAGCGGCGGCCGATAGCAAGAAAGCGAACGCCCGGGACGTTGGTTCAGGCGAGCACAAGCTAATGCTCTTGAAAAGAAACAGCCGCATTTGCTCGCGAGATAAAAAAAAGGCCTGGTTTTCATTGTATTGGCTTTGTGCATGAGTGCGTAAAATAATCGAACTTTTCACAATAAACGCGCTGCCCGAGAACGGTTACGTGCCGTGGTGTAAATCTGTAACGGCGAGGTAAGGAATTTACTCCGTTTACTTAAACAGGGTTTTCACTTTAGTCAGGACGACCTCAAGGTAAAACGCAACAGTGCTGTCACCGACACTTGTTCTATCTTATCCTGCGCACATGCTACACGTGCTGCTGTTAAAAGGTAAATTACTTTTTCGTGTTTTACCTCCTTTTGCAATATCGAACAGCAAAACAAGACGAGTGCGAAAGCTCAACACAAGAAGTTGTAAATCATTTGCGTGTGCCTACCCCTATAAACGTGGCAGATATTTTCTGTCGCATTGGTTTATTTTCATGAACAAGAAATAATCGTGCATCTCTATAAAAACCTCCTGAATGACGCAGTCCCCGCAGATAACAAAAGGTAGGCCACGCAAACGACTGCATGAGCACATGAACGAACAGCAGTGAACCACATTTGTTGGCAGCTGAAGTAAAAAAAAAAACATGATTGTTCAATAAACTTTTATGTTTCATTCACATATTTTTGGCTATGGAGCTCTGCCACACGCTTGTTTGTCTGTCTTTTTTCACAGGAGCCAAACGTGCCCTCAACCCCTACGGGGGTAAGATCTGATAGAGTAGTGATAACCGCAAAGATAACTACACAGTGGTATGTTATCTGGCTCGTCTGCATATAAATAGCTGATATGCAGTCACAGGTTACGAATGCGCGTAGCCAGCTGCCGGCCTGTGCCAGTGAATTTCCATTACTGGAGTGCACTAAATGCTGTATATGCTCATTATTAGTACCATATATATATATATATATATATATATATACTGCATACTTTACCTAAAGTAAATTAACAGTAACTCTCTCATTTACCGTTGTGCAGCACTGTGGTGGTGAGAGCAAGAACTAGCCTTCTCACCAGTGCAAAAGAGCATTCAGCAGGCCACACCTCTTTTTTTTAATTTAGCGGCCAATTGAGCAACCTACATTCAGTAGGCCACTGGGCAGTGATTGGGGTTACTCGCCAACCTTCCTATGAGCGTCGGTGGTTCAGTGGTAGAATACTCGCCTGCCACGCGGGTGGCCCGGGTTCGATCCCCGGCCGACGCATATTTAATTTTTTGTTTTTGAAAGGCATTTAGTGAGACATTTTATGAAAATCATCATTCAGTCCTAATTCGTGAGTGATTTCAGGATTGTGAGGAACATCATAAAGTATTGCAAGTGAAGCAAGAACTGTACCGATATCTCTCTCTACCTTTCGAGCATTTATAAACGTGATAATTGTTCCATGATGGTTTCCTAGAGTGACTCACGTTATGACAGTCTCAACTCGAATGTATTGCATAGTGTTTATATATATCATAATTGTGATTAATTCTACTGGAGCTGTTGAGTGATCGCGCCCACTTACGAGCTCAGTCAGCTAGATCGAGCCCTGCTTCATGCTAAAAAGCCATTCTGGCGGCTAAGCCATCTTCAGGGGCTGTGAAACCGTAATACGGCTTTATTCTTTGAACGTGCATGACTTCGCAGTTAAGACGTCGCATGTCAGAAGGTGATGTGAGAGGCTCAATGAGGTAATTGACCGAGGAACTCTTTTCGAGAACGCCGTAAGGCCCAGCTTACTTTGGAAGAAGTTTAAACGAGAGTCCTGGTGTGCGATGCGGCACTGACAGCCACACATGTGTACCGAGCAGAAAAGCGGCAGTTGAGTTGTGGGCATCGTGGATTGCTTTCTAGTGGTTCTAGTCGACTCATGCGGTAAAGCGGTGGGCCAGCTGGTGACATTCTTCTGCGTGTCTATTGAGGTTCAACATAGACAGACAGGCTTTTGGTGACGGCTGGACGATAGAGTAGAAGGGTGTCTATCGTGTGCGAATGGTGGCTGCCGTAATGGAGGTAAAATTGCAAAAACCTGACTGTGGCTTGCGTCATGGTATTAGAGGCAAAGGTTAGGAACAGAAGAACCAGGTACCACTTAGAGTGATCAGTTGTGATGTACGTAGCGAGTACGTCACCAAGAGTTCGAATAACGAGCTCTGTAGTGCCGTTGGTCTGCGGATGGTAAGTGGTGCATGTGTGATAATTAATAACGCATTAGGCAAGCAAATGTTCAACCAACTCGGATAAGAAGGCGAGGCCATGGTGGCTGAGGAGTCCTTGAGGACATCCATGACGCAGCACAAAACCATGCAGTATGAAAGTGGTGACCTCTAGTGTTGTATCAGTCTGGAGAGCAGCAGTCTCGGCATAGCGTGTCAAGTAGTCTGCTGCTTCTATTACCCACCTGTTTCCGCCAGGAGGCGAGAAAATCGACCCATAAATTTCAATACCGACATAATCTAGGGGTCGGGACAGGCATGGCAACGGTTCTAGTTGCCCAGCTATGATGTATGGAGGAGACTTGCGGTGGTAACATTCATGGCAAGAGTGGAGGAAGTTGCGAAGGAAGGTATACATGACATGCCAGTAGTATCGGTGTCGAATTCTTTTATTCGTTTCGAAGAGTTCTGCATGGCCACACTGAAAGTCAGTGTAGAAAAAGGAGCATATCTCTGATCTCAAGGCTCACGGTACGACAAGCAACCATGTGCGTCCCTCTGTAGCATAGCTGCGACGATACAGCAGCTTGTCACGAATCGGAAAATGGGTAACTTGGCGCCGGAGCGTTCGCGATGGCGGGACTGCATAGGTAACCGAGAGAAGGCCGAGAAGAGATGCCGTCCAGGTATCATTGCGTACTTTAGCCGCAATATTGTCAAACACAACAAAGGACAACGCGCACTTTTGCGCCGGGTCATCCGTCGGTTTCAGGGCGACGGAGGTGAGTGGAAAAGCGCGCCAGCGTCAGAATGCTTCCGCCCTGAACGATAAACCGTGCGTAGGCCATACTCCTGGATTTTCAAGGCTCAGAAAGCAAGGTGGCCAGATGGGTCTTTTAACGTGGAAAGCCAACACAGTGCATGGTGGTCGGTGATGACGTCAAAGGAACGACCATATAAACATTGTCAAAACTTCCCAAGCACCCACACAGTGGCCAAAGACTCCTTCTCTGAAACGCAGCAGTTGCTTTCAGCCTTGGTGAGTGTGTGGCTCGCGTATGGTAGGTACTCTCTGTAGCCAGGTTGACCATGTGCGAGCACAGCCCCAAGGTCTACGCCACTTGCGTCAGTGTGGACTTTAGTGTGCTTGAAGGCAAAATTGGCGATGAATGTGAGGCGTCATGAGGAGATGTTGCAACGTGATGAAAGCCTCGTCGTAGGCTGGTGACCATGATGGCATATCTTGAGTGCCACCAAGGAGTTGCATTAGAGGTCATATAATTGACGTGATGTTTCAAATGAACAGCCAGAAATATGAACATAAGCGGCACGTAACAGGTCTCGGGCATCGCGCTTATTGTGAAAAGTCTGATTATTTTACGCACTCATGGACAAAGACAATACAACAAAAACCAGGCCTTTTTTTATTCCTTTGTTAGACACAACTAATGAATCTAAGAGACTATATGAGGCTGAGGAAATTATAACGGCTGTTGATTTTGTCTTTAACTGCGGTGTAGTAATAACGACGTAAAAGTAGAATGAATTATGGTAAATGAAAAAAACCCTTTCAGTTGGTGGCATCCGAACCCACAACCTTCGGATTACGCCTCCTATGTCCTACCGATTGACCTTAGAAAAGACAAAAGCAGCAAAAACTCGAAACAAAGATGAAGGAGAAGGCACGTTCAATCAGCTTTTAATCGAATTAGATTAGATTTTATTTTTATATTATTCTCTTCTTGAAAGCCTCCTCATGAAGGCATTGTCACAGACATATTTGCTCTGCTGTTTGGAAATTCCTAACCAAATCAAGGTGGGTTTGATCGCATATCTCTCCATAAGCAAATTTTTTTTCTTGTAATCATTTTAAATTGTATTAGATTTACAGTTATCATGTGATCCCTTTAATCTAATTACTCCTTTTTTGGCCAGTACCCCCCGCGTGCGTGTGATAAATGCATATAAGTCATCATTGTCATCATAATTACCATCATCAGTCAGATGTCGTCCCCAGGCATCATTGACGCCTAATAATCATAAAATAGCGTGAAAGCACAAAACGAACTCTCAGAAAAGCACAGCACCGGCGCTAATAGCAATAATAAACAACATATATATGCTGCTCCGAACGTGCTGCCACGAAAATGACATCGAAAAAATACTTCGTTTTGTGTTTTCGAGCTAGGCCATGTTTGATTCAAAAGAGTTGACTGTTGGTGAGTTGGGCTTTGACATAGAAACCATCATGATAGCGCAACTAGACACGACACACGACGAGAAACAGATGATGACAGGTGTGCCTCATGATGATTTATATGTCAAAGACCAACTATAGCCCAAGGACCATTGATGTATCTCCCGGAAGGGGGTGGGTGGGGGCAACGGTGGTGCCAGCTCTTTCACTGAGAAAAGTAAGGCGGGCTGAGTCCCCCCACTCTAGACAGTGGTCATTCTCGGCTGGCCACTGAGTAACGAAACGAGGTGAAATTTTTATTCAGCGGATCAGTCACTAAATTATATATGATGAGATTTCGTTACATTCTGCAAAACTTCTGCTGAGGTTTTCTCCGTGTCTCACGACCATGCACTGTAGGCTTTCTGCATTGCGGGCCGCTTATGCAACACTTTCACGCCTTACGCTCGAATTTTGCCGAGGAAGCTATACTGCTCAGCAGAGGCTTTAGAACGTCAGACCACTCTGTCACGCCTTCATTGTGGTTTGCCTGACAAAACTTACGTCGCAAGTGACACAGATGCAGGCGGGAATCATAAATGAAGTGTTTTATGGACCGATCACGCAATCTTGCCACCTAGATACATTACCTTTCTCAGAAAACTAACTTAATCGCGACTGCTTTCCCATCTTGCTTTCCCATCTGGCGTGAGTCGACGAAGACGTAGAAATACGTGCTTCAGTGGGGTTGAGTCGGGAAAGGTAAAAATGGCGTGCACTTTACAGTGTCCGATCTACTAGCCTCGACTAACTTAGTTTGCATGATAGCTTGACAAAATCATGGTGCCTTGCAACAGTGCTATAAGTAAGACTAGAGGACAGAGGGATGCCTAGCTGTGAGGCTTGTCCCGCAGCTAGATCGACTTGAGCAGGGTGACGGCTATAGAGTCTGCAGTTTTCTGGAATAAGGAGACTGCCCACTGGCTTTCGTTTGTTTCTAATGATGTTTATTTCTCCCTTTCCGCAAATACTTCATAGAGACCTGTACATGCGCGTAGAAGGCTCGGCATTGTTATAAACCTAAAAAAATAATAAATTAACAAGAATCCGAGTAAAAAACTGCTTTAAAACCCACCGCAATACTGATCGATGGAAGTTATCATGGAAGTTATTATTATGCTCCAAAGGAGACACTGTCCGGCAATGCCAAAAAAACTTCACCATTGTAATGCACCTGTTTAATGTGCACACGTAATTTAACTCAACAAGTTTTCGCAGATTTGTGAAGTTGCGTTGTATGCACGCAGGTGATTTTACAGAACACGAACTTTTCTTGCCATGATTGATTGATATGTGGGGTTTAACGTCCCAAAACCACTATATGATTATGAGAGACGCCGTAGTGGAGGGCTCCGGAAATTTAGACCACCTGGGGTTCTTTAACGTGCACCCAAATCTGAGCACACGGGCCTACAACATTTCCGCCTCCATCGGAAATGCAGCCGCCGCAGCCGGGATTCGAACCCGCGCCCTGCGGGTCAGCAGCCGAGTACCTTAGCCACTAGACCACCACGGTGGGGCAACTTTTCTTGTCATACCGGAGAATCATCTTAGTGAGGTGGTCCGCAAAAAATAAAAGCAAAGTAGATAGTAACGTGGACACAGCGCAGATTGTTAACTCGGAATTTATAGAAAAAAACTGAAATATAATAGAGTGTTAAGATGAATTCGAGCGCGTTAGAAAGTCATGATCAAACAAAAATGTCGGTGACACACTATAGAAAAGTCCAAATCTGTGCTAAGTAACGTGACCGAGGGTTGCACCAAAAGCTGCGTAAAAAATTCAGCAAGATCGGCACACTATGCAGTCACATTAGCCGTGAACACAGAGAAATTCGAAGAGTGGAGCCAGAGAATCATGTTGTTGTGAATGTGGAACAATGTAGTTTGGTCTGCACTGCTGACAGTTGCATTAAACTCTGCAAACATTACAAATAGCTTGTTGCACATATGAAGGTTCACATTCTCCAAGGCACACTGGTGAGATGTACGAAAACAAGTCATCTTTTTCTTCACACCTTTCTCGATGTCACGGGAACAGCGCATGCATCGATTCAGACACAGCTTTCCAAATGACTTAGTGCAACCAAGACGCACGGATGGTTAATGGCGATGACCAGTTCCCGACTAATGTAGAGGACGATGTGCTTGTAGACTCAGGTGGCACTGTGAGTGAGCTTTGCCAATGTACCATCCAACGTGAGAGAAACAAAACTACTAGCATTGAACCGCGATCTGTTTAATGATATGCTTCCTGTTTTAAGGTATATTGGTTGCGAGAAATGCAAGTATACTGGCTGTCAGTGCATAGACCTTAGAAGCTTCAAATTCAACCTTTAGTGCTAGAAAGGTTAGAAGCTTAATTCTACACCAATTTGACAGTATCTTATTTAAAGTGAAGGCAAATAAAGAAAAAGTCCATGTATACAGAAAGGTATATTCTTAATAAAAAGCAAGAGGGTGCCTTTGTAGGTACACCGTTTCTAACGATACTGTGGTACATCTGCACAACTAAGCACAAGCCTCTTCTTTTTAGGTCAGTTGCCACTATCAATCCCAGAAGGGGCACGAAAATTGAGTGGACACGTTGGAAACAACACAGCCTGAACCCGAAAGTGGCTTCATTGATTAGCACGCACAAAGACTACGACTTTTGACCGAATTTTAACCATCCATGCCGGCCGACTCGCTCAGTTTCTCTGATTGATGCCTGCATATGGGTCCCTTGGTATAGTGAGCGGATATGCCACAAATGTGCCAAAACAGCCGTAAGGTGTTTTTTTTTTGTTCCGTCTTGTTTGTCGTGGACCAAACGCTTCGCCCCTCATGGCACAAATCTCTCGTTCTCCAAGATCCGCACATTCGCAAGTGCCTGAACTTTTATGGTCTCCTTCAATAAACATGCTTGCATTTCACTTTAGTATGTACTGAATTAACGAATTTCCGAGAGAGCATACACGCCATATAAAAAAGGAAGTTCAGATGCAAAAAAAAAGTCCTTTTGAGATTTCCTATTCTTGCACTACAAACATTTTCATTTTGCATAACCTATAACATTACGGAATATTAGGAAACTGACGTTGCTGCATGTGAACAGAAATACAATTTTTAAAACTTCTTGTTACATAATAAAACAGAACACTTATTGTATTGACAGAAACTTCCTGTACTAAAAACAAATACCTTTTGAAATCACAAAATATATCTGTACAGCAAATACAGAAGTGTAGTAATATCACTGAACTTCTCTGTTAGTCAGAACAGCAAAAATCATTTAAAGTAAGAAAAGTTTTCTGCTACTTATAACAAAACATTATGCAAAATCACAAACATTTTTGTTACTAATAACAGGAAAAATCAGTGAAATCACAAAATTTTTTTGTTACTGAGAACAAAAATATTATGAAAAATTACTAAATATTTCGGGATTAAAACGAAGTTGAAACAAAAAAAAAAACAGAAATTTTCTGTTAGCCGGAACAGAAGAGCTGTGTAAAAATACCGAAAGCCTAAAAACAGAAAACAAAAGCAAACAGAAATTTTCTGGCAGGCCAGCTAGCAGAAAATTTGTGTTTAAAAGTTTTTTAGAAAAACCTCTTAACAGTGTATCCTGCGTACATGCTACCTGTTTTGTTAAAAGGTAGATCACTTTTTCGTGTTTTGCCTCCTCTTGCAACATAGAACAAACAATTATAACAATACGATTGCGAAAGCTCAAAACAAGAAGTTGTCAATCATTTGCGGGTAGAAGTTGCTAAAAAATGAAGGGTGGTCAGCGGAACGACGTCGAAGTGTGGAAGAAGTGTGCATCCATACCAACTCGCCCTGCTTGTATATTGACTTTACACCGATTAAAACTTGGATTTGTGTGCAGCCCTATGTGCATTTCTGTGATTTCTTGCGTTCGTTTTTCACCTACGCTGTTATTTAAAGACGCAAGCACACGCGAAGATACTTCCATTTGCTGTTTCAATGCGTAGTTCAATTGTAACAAGTCGTGATTGAGTCTCACCCCATTTAAAAAGGACCCGTATTAGTGCGATGCGAAGTAGTAATACCGCATATATATAGGGGGTATGCACTGAGCCTTGATCCGCAAGGAGGAAACACTAGCCACGCCCCATTTTGAAGGTCCGTTCGTACGCGCGTCCAGCTTTACGTGCTCCGACGTGCAGCGAATATGACAGAGGTCACTGGACATCCAAGTTGCAGTACGGATCCCGGACACAGCTCGTGCAGCGAGATTTTCGCGCGTGTGGCGAGCACGAGGACCGGCAAAATGGCGACCCCGACGCTAGCGATCCTCGCGGATCACGTGGGCATACCCCCCTATAAACGTGGCAGATAATTTATGTGAGATTGGTTTATTTTGATGAACAGGAAATACTCATGCATATCTACCAAAGCCCCCTGAATGACGCGGTAAACGCAGATAACAAAAGTTAGGCCACGCAAATGACTGCGTGAGGACATCAACGAACAGCAGTGAAACATTCTGGTTCCCAGCAGAATAAAAGAAAAAAAACCTAATTGTTAAATACACTTTTATATTTTATTTGCCTATCTTTGGCCACGGAGCTCAGCCACACGCTTGTACGACTGTCTGTCTTCACAGCAGCCAAACCTATTCTTAACCCATACGGAGGTGATATCCATATATGTAGCAATAACCACAAAGACGATTATACACTGCATGCTATCTGTCGTGTCAGCACATAAATAGCCGAATCGCAGTCGCAGACAAAGCGAGGCTGCTATACTGACGAACGCACCCAGCCGGCTGGTTGCCTGTGCCAGTGCATTCCATTACGAGAATCAATGTGTATGCTATACCTTTATTAAGTACCTTTATTTCGGCTTTAGGTAGCATTTACAGTATATATATTATATGCTGTATATGCTTGATAAAGGTAGCGTATACAGTAAATATACAGTATATACTGGGAATGTTACCTAAAGTGAAGTAACAGTAATTCTATCATTGACCGTTGTGCCGTAATGTGGCGGTGGAAGAAAGAACTAGCCTTCTCACCAGCGCAAAAGAGCGTTCGGCATGCCGCACCTCTTTTTTATTTAAATGCCAGTTGAGCGACTTACATTCAGTAGGCCAGTGGGCGGTGATTAAAGTTACACGCCGATATTCCCGTGAGCGTCGGTGGTTCAGTGGTAGAATACTCGCCTGCCACGCGGGTGGCCCGGGTTCGATTCCCGGCCGACGCAGATTTTAATTTTTGTTTTTTGAAGGCATTTAGTGAGACATTTTATGAAAATCATCATTCAGTCCTAATTCGTGAGTGATATCAGCATTGTGAATAACATCATAAAGTATTGCAAGCGAAGCAAGAACTGTACCGTAATCTCTCTCTACCTTTCGAGCATTTATAAACGTGATATTTATTCCATAATGATTTCCTAGAGTGACTCATGTTATGACAGTCTGAACTCGAATCTATTGCCTATAGTGTTTCTATATATCATAATTGTGATTAATTCTACTGGAGCTGTTGAGTGATCGCGCCCATTTACGAGCACAGTTGGCTAGATTGAGCCCTGCTTCACACTAAAAAGCCATTCTGGCGGCTATCATCTTTAGGAGCTGTGAAACAGTATCACGGCTTTAGCCTACGAACGCGCACGACTTCGCAGTTAAAACGTCGCATCTCAGAACGTGATGTGAGAGGCTCAATGAGGTAATTGACCGGGGAACTCTTTTAGAGAACGCCGTAAGGCCCAGCTCACTTTGGAAGAAGTTTGAACGAGAGTCCTGGTGTGCGATGCGGCACTGACAGCCACACATGTGTACCGAGCAGAAAAGCGGCAGTTGAGTTGTGGGCATCCTGGATTGCTTTCTGCTGGTTCTGGTCGACTCATGAGGTAAAGCGGTGGGCCAGCTGGTGACATTCTTCTGCGTGTCTATTGAGGTTCAAGTAGACAGGCTTTCGGTGGAGGCCAGAGATAGAGTAGAATTGTGTCTATCGTGTGCGAATGGTGGCTGCCATAAAGGAGGTAAAATTGCAAAAACCCGACTGTGGCTTGCAACATGGTATTAGAGGTAAAGGTTATGAACGGAAGAACCAGGTCCCACTTAAAGTGATCAGTTGTGATGTACATAGCGAGCATGTCACCAAGAGTTCGATTAAAGAGCTCTGTAGTTTCTTTGGTCTGCGGGTGGTAAGCGGTGCATGTGCGATGAAGAATACCGCATTAAGCAAGCAATTTTTCAACAACCTCGGATAAGAAGGTGGGTCCACGGTGGCTGAGGAGTTCTTGAGGACATCCGCGACGCAGCACAGAACGATGTAGTATGTAAGTGGCGACCGCTACTGTTGTATCAGTCTAGATAGCAGCAGTGTGGGAATAGCGTGTCAAGTAGTCTGCTGCTTCTATTATCCAGCTGTTTCCGACAGGAGTCGAGGGAAGAGGCCCATAAATCTCCATACCGACAAGATCAAAAAGTCGGGATGGGCATGGCAACAGTTCTATCTGCCCAGCTAAGATGTGCGCAGGAGACTTGCGGTGCCAGCATTCAGTCAATGTAGAAAAAGGAGCAGATCTCTAAGCTCAAGGCTCGCGGTACGACAAGCAACCATGTGCGTCCCTCTGCAGCATAGCTGCGATGATACAGCAGCTTGTCACGAATCGAAAAATGGGTAACTTGGTGCCGGAGCGTTCGCGATGGCGAGACTGCATTGGTAACCGAGAGAAGGTCGAGAATAGATGCCATCCAGGGATCATTGCGTACTTCAGCCGCAATATTGTCAAACACAAGAAAGGACAACGCGCACTTATGCGCCGGGTCATCCGTCGGTTTCAGGGCGACGGAGGTGAGTGGGAAAGCGCGCCAACGTCAGATCGCTTCCGCCCTTAACGATAAACCACGCGTAGGCATTTTCAAGGCTCAGTGAGCAAGACGGCCAGATTGGTCTTTCAACGTCAAAATCCAACACACTGCATGGTGGTCGGTGATGACAAAAATCAAATGACCATATAAGTATTGACAAAACTTCCCAAGCACCTACACAATGTCCAAAAAATTGTTGCGTCTTGAGGAGGCGTTGCAACGTGGTGAAAGGCTAGTCGTAGGCTGGCGATCACGGTGGCATATCTTGAGCGCCATCAAGGAGTTGCATGAGAGGTCATATAAATGACGCGATGTTTCGAATGAATAGCCAAAAATATGAACATAGGCTAATGAAACTGCGAATTTTTTTTGATGGCAGTAGGTTTATGAAGCTCAAAAACTGCGCGCACTTTATCAGGATACGGGAGAATGCCGTCCTTGGACACGACGTGTCTTAAAATGGTGAACTGAAATACGGCTAATTGGCATTTCTTGTGATTTAATTGTAAACCGGTGTTAGTCAAGCAAGTAAGCGCGTGCTCGAGTCGGTCACCAGTACATCGAAGTCGCGTGCAGACGCGTCAAGACTGACATCATTGAAACGGATAAAGTAAAACACATGATGAAAGGGATTGATGACGATGCCTTTCAGGTGTTGCTGGTGAAGAACTCTGCCACAATCACTGACGTCATTAGCTTGTGCCAGGACTATGATGGAATACGCGAGCAGGGAGCTCTGACAAGGCGAGTTACACCACTCATCTCTAGTCCCACCATCGGCCCCCACCAAGTATCGCTTTTAATGAATATTAAGGTCTTTGTCTGCGAAGAAGTCGCAGGGCATCTCTCCCTGGTGACCTTTACCCAAGAGCCTGTAGTGCCATCATCACCATCATCATTTTTTCCATCACCGCGCCGCGTCTCTCGCGCAGCTGGCGCTAGCTCGAGTTGCGCGAGAATTAGAACGAGCTGACACGCCTGGCGTGGCGGACGCTGGTAGCCGACGTGGCTCCGCTTCAGGCCTGTAATAAAGTGGCGAGATCGGCACGGCCCCGTCGGCCGCCTTCGACGTCATCTCACGTCTCTCTTCTTTCGCCGCTACATTGGTGACCCGGAGAACATGCCCTTCGCCAAGCGGCCCGCTGCCATGTTCCCGCAACTCTGCCCGCCAGTGCCGCCGTTCCAATCAACCTACCCCAAGGTATGGTTCATGCAGCTCGATGCCGTTCTGGCGTTGAATGGCGTCACGGACCAGCTGCTGATGCACACCATTCTTCTCGACGCCCTTCCGGTAGAGTTGCGCCATCTCTCTGGCACTTCAACCTCCAGCCAGCAGCCTTACGATGACCTCTGCTCGGCGTGCTTGCCAGACATGGCCTCACATACCGTCCGCTTCCGTTTACCCGCACCAGGCAGGTTTCCCAGGCGTCGCAGAGCAAGGTACGAACCGGTCCACGCGACACCGTGGCCCTCACCGTTTCCGCGACCACCAGCTCAGACGTCTCGGCCTCCTCCTCGCCGCAGCTGCTGGTCAGCTCCTCGACGGTGCCCACTGCCGCTCCGCCACCTGCCACTGGTGCCAGCAATGGCCTGCCGGGTGCCTCACCACATTCCACTCGCACCTCCCCGGCCAGCAGCCGACCACACTCGGCGTCCCCGCTCCCCGACCCTGTCCCTGTCTCTGTTTCGTGGTCTACGACGGGCCCCAGCGCCGTGCCTTCGCGTAGCCAGAGCCTGCCATTAATGCTCGCCCGCAATGGCCTCACGTACCAACCGCTTCCAGGGGCCCGCGACTTTGGGGTTGTCACTGCGTCGCAACGTGTGCTACCAACCGTGGCCCCCCCAGACTCCATGACGGCCACCTTGCCGCCCGCCTCGGAGCCTGGCACAGGTGACCTTTCACCCGTTATTGACCTCCCGACTTCCTCTCGTCTGGCCACTAGCGACGCGTGTCCCGCGTACGAACTGCCTACACCATCTGTCGAGCCAACTGAACTATCTACGACATCTGTCGAGCCAACTGAACTGTCTCCGACCCCTGTCGAGCCAACTGAAGTGCCTACGACATCTGTGGAGCCAACTAAACTGCCTACGACATCTGTTGAGCCAACTGAGCTGCCTACGACGTCTGACCAGCCAACTGAACTGTCTATGACGTCTGTCAAGTCAACCGACCAAACTACAACCACTGTGGAGCCAACTGAAAGCATGGGAACAAGCACTGCTACCAGTCCACCAGCGTCGAATACCTCGACAGTGACTGAGGCGACAACTGAACCCGTCTTTCCTGCACAGCCTCCCATGACGCCATTTCCCGTGGTCCGCGTATTCGGCACGGCGACGAACGAGTCGCAGCCGCTGCCTGCGGACGGCGTGTGTGACTACACCTTCTACGACGGCCTCTACTACACGGGCCCGTTTGACACGCTTTACAGCCCGCACTTTAGTGCACCAGTTGAGCACGTTCTCAGTCACGCGTCGCTTCACAGCGTCACTGAATACGGCCTCTCTTTCGCCTACAGAAACGCATCACAAGTGGCGCGAGACCTCGAAATTCCAGAGGTGCTTTCCACGATTGAAGACCTCTGGGACCGAGCCATCCGCCATTACGGATTTCTTTCCATCGAGCGCTTACTTCTTCGTCCACTGCGCAACTCTCAGTGTCGCCCACCAGAGACCCACTGGTTCCCGATGGTCACTACACGTTGACAAATTGGACTTGCCAAAGGAACACTTTATGGACTGCCGTTCATGTACATAGCATTTGTCGCCCTCTTTCTTTTTTTCATATGCGTTCAAATCGCGCAAAGCGCTAGGGGGGGAGCCCTGTAGTGCCATCATCACCATCATCAGTTTTTCCATCACCGCGCCGCGTCTCTCGCGCAGCTGGCGCTAGCTCGAGTTGCGCGAGAATTAGAACGAGCTCACGCACCTGGCGCGTCGGACGTGGACAGCCACCGCGGCTCCTCTTCAGGCGTGCAATAAAGTGGCGAGATCGGCACGGCCCCGTCGGCCGCCTTCGACGTCATCTCACGTCTCCTCTTCTCTCGCCGCTACAAGCCTATAACAAGTCCCCCACCTTCCATCCGAGACGTCATACAAGCTAGGATAGGTCGCTGAGGGGCTCCCAGCGGCCCGCGAGGAAACTTTTGTGGTTGCCCCACTTACATTTACTGCTGCAGCTTCCATGCCACCCTGTCGAGGGCCAGTATCATCTGTACAGCGTCCTGTGAGCTTTCCTCCTCCTCCTCCTCCGCCTGTTTCCTGATCCAGCGCCACCCCCGTAAACCCGTGGCGCATGCTTGACAATCACGCTACATGCTTCGCCTCTAGGTAACCCGGACACGTCGCCAGGTATTGCCGCCGCCGGGACCTTCGATTACAACCATTGAGTGCTGTACTTCTCACTTGACTCCAATGCGCCTTGCAATCAATCCGCCTCACTGGAAGCTCGCTACCACGCTTATCGCCTCCCTCGATTTCAACATCCCCGCTCGCCTTCCGCTCATCGTCGATCGTCTTCCCCGATGCGTCGACGACCCTCATCTACCAACGAGGGAAACTCGACGACGCAGTACGCGAGGCAAGAACTGTGCAACTTTCGGTTGGCCCAAGTCCTGGTTCTTCACCTACAAGTGTCATACGCGAAAATGTCACAGCAGTCAGTCTAATCGATACCGGCGCCGCTGTATCCGTAATCGAAGCCACATTTTGTCGATAATTTCGTAAAGTCGTGACACCTCTTTTCGAATCGTTGCTTCGAAGTGCAAATGCTCAGCCCATCCAACCGACCACAATGTGCACAGCACGTGTGACCATTCAAAACATTGTGCCCATGATAGAGCTTATTCTGCTTTCATCATGCTCCCATGACATTAACTTAGGATGAGACTTTCTCTCACGCCACAATGCCATTATTGGCTGCACTGGAATTGAAGGTTCAATTCTTTTACCTCGGTGACTTAGAATCTGTCTTCCGCTAATCTTATTGTAAAGAAAGACACCCATATCGCACCGCGCTCTTGGGCATTCGCATAAAAGTCCCTGGCATTGCCATATCTGAAAAAAAAACGGTCTTTTTTAGGCCATCTCAAAGTTACCCGAATAGCCCATTCGTTGCATTTTGATGCTCTTGATTTAGTTTTGCACAATCACATTTACAACCATCCTGCGACACCGCTGTCATTGCTTCGTCGTGAGTGCCTTGGTAACACCGAGTTGGTCGACTCTGCACGAATAATCTCTTTGCCCGACGAGGTAACTTCTACAGCCGTGTATGAACTGGGTGTCCTCTCCGTGCCTGACGCAGTGTATACGGATGTATTCGGCCCGTTCATCGCCGAAGATTTGACGCCTTCGCAGCGATCGCAAATTCTTACCGTGCTTCAGCACTTCCGTCCTTCTTTCGACGATGCATAAACATCACTAGGCCATGCATACACAGTTGAACACCACATCGACACTGGCTCTCACTCACCGCTGCGGCAACAGCCATACCACGTGTCCTCTACAGAACGTTGGGTTATTGCATAGCATGTCGACTATGCTCTGCCGAGGCGCTATTCGTCCTTCACACAGCCCGTGGGCTTCTCCAAGAGCACTCGTCGTAAAGAAAGCCGGGTCCATCCGCTTCTGTGTCAGCTTTCGTACATTGAACTATTTCACTCTAAAGGATGTATATGCTGCACGCATTTACAATGCTCTTGACTGTTTACAGGGTGATGTATTCTTTTCCTCATTACACTTGTGGTCGGGCAACTGGTCGGGGCCAATGACCAAGAATGATTGTCCCAAAACCGCTTTTGCAATCCTAGACGGCTTGTATCAATTTAACGTCTTGTCTTTTGGACTATGCAACGTGCCTGTTACGTTCAAAATAATGATGGGCGAATTTCTGTGTGGCGGTAAATGGAAGATCTGCCTATGTTAACTCGAATTCGTCGTGGCGTTCGCCCCTGATTTCCCAACACACTTGTCATCGTGGTCGCCAGCCTACGACGAGGCTTTCATCACGTTGAACGTCTCCTCATGACACCACTCATTCATCGCACTTTTACCCTGAAGCTCACTAAGGTCCACATATACGCAAGTGGTGTAGGCCTGGGGGCTGTGCTCGCACATAGTTAGCCTGGCCTCAAAGAACACCTAGCATACGCGAGGAGCACACTCATCAAGGCTGAAAGCAACTATAGCGTTACAGAGAAAGAGTCTATGTACATTCTGTGGGTGCTTGGGAAATTTTGACAATATTTATATGGTTGTTCCTTTGACGTCATCATCAACCACCATGCACTGTGTTGGCTTTCTACGTTGAAACACCCATCTGGCCGCCTTGCTCGCTGGGCCTTGAAAAACTAGGAGTATGGCATACGCGTAGTTCATCATTCAGGGCGGAAGCATTCCGATGCTGGCGCGCTTTCCCCCTCACCTCCGTCGCCCTGAAACCGACGGATGACCCGGCGCATAAGTGCGCGTTGTCCTTTCTTGTGTTTACCAATATTGCAGCTGAAGTACGCAATGATCCCTGGACGGCATCTCTTCTCGACCTTCTCTCGGTTACCAATGCAGTCTCGCCATCACGAACGCTCTGGCGCCAAGTTACCCATTTTCCGATTCGTGACAAGCTGCTGTATCATCGCAGCTATGCTGCAGAGGGACGCACATGGTT
This sequence comes from Rhipicephalus annulatus, assembly GCA_013436015.1. Lineage (NCBI taxonomy): Eukaryota > Metazoa > Arthropoda > Arachnida > Ixodida > Ixodidae > Rhipicephalus > Rhipicephalus annulatus. Next base: position 358,231 of record WOVY01002646.1, on the reverse strand, counting down.
GCTTGTCGTACCGCGAGCCTTGAGCTCAGAGATCTGCTCCTTTTTCTACATTGACTGAATGCTGGCACCGCAAGTCTCCTGCGCACATCTTAGCTGGGCAGATAGAACTGTTGCCATGCCCATCCCGACTTTTTGATCCTGTCGGTATGGAAATTTATGGGCCTCTTCCCTCGACTCCTGTCGTAAACAGGTGGATAATAGAAGCAGCAGACTACTTGACACGCTATTCCCACACTGCTGCTATCTAGACTGATACAACAGTAGAGGTCGCCACTTGCATACTACATCGTTCTGTGCTGCGTCGCGGATGTCCTCAAGAACTCCTCAGCCACCGTGGACCCACCTTCTTATCCGAAGTTGTTGAAAAATTGCTTGCTTAATGCGGTATTCTTCATCGCACATGCACCGCTTACCACCCGCAGACCAATGAAACTACAGAGCTATTTAATCGAACTCTTGGTGACATGCTCGCTATGTACATCACAACTGATCACTTTAAGTGGGACCTGGTTCTTCCGTTCATAACCTTTACCTCTAATACCCTGATGCAAGCCACAGTCGGGTTTTTGCAATTTTACCTCCTTTATGGCAGCCACTATTCGCACACGATAGACACCATTCTACTCTATCGTCTGGCCGCCACCGAAAGCCTGTCTATCTTGAACCTCAATAGACACGCAGAAGAATGTCACCAGCTGGCCCACCGCTTTACCTCATGAGTCGACCAGAACCAGCAGAAAGCAATCCACGATGCCCACAACTCAACTGCCGCTTTTCTGCTCGGTACACATGTGTGGCTGTCAGTGCCGCATCGCACACCAGGACTCTCGTTCAAACTTCTTCCAAAGTGAGCTGGGCCTTACGGCGTCCTTTAAAAGAGTTCCCCGGTTAATTACCTCATTGAGCCTCTCACATCACGTTCTGACATGCGACGTTTTAACTGCGAAGTGGTGCGCGTTCGTAGGCTAAAGCCGTGATACTGTTTCACAGCTCCTAAAGATGATAGCCGCCAGAATGGCTTTTTAGTGTGAAGCAGGGCTCGATCTAGCCAACTGTGCTCGTAAATGGGCGCGATCACTCAACAGCTCCAGTAGAATTAATCACAATTATGATATATATAAACACTATAGGCAATAGATTCCAGTTGAGACTGTCATAACATGAGTCACTCTAGGAAATCATTATGGAATAAATATCACGTTTATAAATGCTCGAAAGGTAGAGAGAGATAACAGTAGAGTTCTTGCTTCGCTTGCGATACTTTATGATGTTATTCACAATGCTGAAATCACACACGAATTAGGACTGAATGATAATTTTCATAAAATGTCTCAGTAAATGCCTTCAAAAAACAAAAATTTAAAACCTGCGTCGGCCGGAAATCGAACCCGGGCCACCCGCGTGGCAGGCGACTATTCTACCACTGAACCACCGACGCTCACGGGCGAATCAGCGTGTAACTTTAATCACCGCCAATGGCCTACTGAATGTAAGTCGCTCAACTGGCATTTAAATAACAAAGAGGTGCGGCATGCCGAACGCTCTTTTGCGCTGGTGAGAAGGCTAGTTCTTTCTTCCACCGCCACATTGCGGCACAACGGTCAATGATAGAATTACTGTTACTTCACTTTAGGTAACATTCACAGTATATACTGTATATTTACTGTATACGCTACCTTTATCAAGCATATACAGCATATAATATATATACTGTAAATGCTACCTAAAGCCGAAATAAAGGTACTTAATAAAGGTATAGCATACACATTGATTCTCGTAATGGAATGCACTGGCACAGGCAACCAGCCGGCTGGGTGCGTTCGTCAGTATAGCAGCCTCGCTTTGTCTGCGACTGCGATTCGGCTATTTATGTGCTGACACGACAGATAGCATGCAGTGTATAATCGTCTTTGTGGTTATTGCTACGTATATGGATATCACCTCCGTAGGGGTTAAGAATAGGTTTGGCTGCTGTGAAGACAGACAGTCGTACAAGCGTGTGGCAGAGCTCCGTGGCCAAAGATAGGCAAATAAAATATAAAAGTTTATTTAACAATTAGATTTTTTTCTTTTATTCTGCTGGGAACCAGAATGTTTCACTGCTGTTCGTTGATGTCCTCACGCAGTCATTTGCGTGGCCTAACTTTTGTTATCTGCGTTTACCGCGTCATTCAGGGGGCTTTGGTAGATATGCATGAGTATTTCCTGTTCATCAAAATAAACCAATCTCACATAAATTATCTGCCACGTTTATAGGGGGTATGCACACGTGATCCGCGAGGATCGCTAGCGTCGGGGTCGCCATTTTGCCGGTCCTCGTGCTCGCCACACGCGCGAAATCTCGCTGCACGAGCTGTGTCCGGGATCCGTACTGCAACTTGGATGTCCAGTGACCTCTGTCATATTCGCTGCACGTCGGAGCATGCAAAGCTGGACGCGCGTACGAATGGACCTTCAAAATGGGGCATGGCTAGTGTTTCCTCCTTGCGGATCAAGGCTCAGTGCATACCGCCTATATATATGCGGTACTACTACTTCGCATCGCACTAATAGGGGTCCTTTTTAAATTGGGTGAAATTCAATCACGACTTGTTACAGTTGAACTACGCATTGAAACAGCAAATGGATGTATCTTCGCGTGTGCTTGCGTCTTTAAATAACAGCGCAAATGAAAAACGAACGCAAGAAATAAAGGAAATGCACATAGTGCTGCACACAAATCCAAGTTTTAATCGGTTTAAAGTCAATATACAAGCAGGGCGAGTTGGTATGGATGTACAAACTCTTGCCCTTTAACGTGTTTTTCCCCGGCAGGGCTTTCGTCCAGTACAGAAAATTCTTCCACACTTCGTCGTCGTTCCGCTGACCACCCTTCATTTTTAGCAACTTCTGCCCGCAAATGATTAACAACTTCTTGTGTTGTGCTTTCGCACTCGTCTTGTTATACTTGTTTGCTGATCGATATGACAAGAGGAGGCAAAACATGAAAAAGTCATCTACATTTTAACAACAGCCAGGGTAACATATGTACGCGAGATAAGATGAAATGACTGTTGGTTGCAATACCTTGCGTTTTACCTTGAGGTCGTCCTGACTGAAGTGAAAACCCTGTTTAAGGAAACGAAGCGAATACCTGACCTCTCAGTTACTGATTTACACCGCGGCACGATACAGGTCTTGGGCATCGCGCTTATTTTGAAAAGTCTGATTAGTTTACGCACTCATGGAGAAAGCCAATACAACAAAACCCAGGTCTTTTTTTATCTCGTGAGCAAGCGTGGGGATGTTTCTTTCAAGAGCGTTAGCTTGTGCTCGCCTGAACCAACGTCCCGGGCGTTCGCTTTGCTTGCTATCGGCCACCGTTTATATACAATAGAGTTACTGTATTGCTACCTGTATATGCTACTCAACCAGAGAGTGCTTGGTCGCGAAAGTGACTGCCGGGGGTGACTCTGAAAAAACAAATGCTTTCAACTGGCACCGTGAGACACGTGGTTTAATTGTCGATTCAAAATACACTGTGCTGCTGGCTTTTCGCGTAAAACGTGTAAACGTGTGCTTGTGTTTGTGTGTGTGTGTGTTTTTGTAATGACAGCAGCTTCGAGGGTACATCAGGGCCTCAATCTAGCGTACTGAGCTTGTGCACGATCAGATATATATATATATATATATATATATATATATATATATATATATATATACTGTAGATTTGACTTCACACTTTCATAACATGGGTTACTTTTGGAAGCTATAAATGAAATAACCTCATTCTTTAGGTGCAACAGAACCCAGCGCCAAGCTCGCGCTGGAGCCATCACAAAAGCCTTTGCCCACACACCTGGCACCACATTTGTTGACGCAGCTCAGTATCCTCAAGGCATACGTTTTGTAGCTGTGACCACATGCAATGGAGTCCTACACCATGCAACGAGCGTCACTACTCCCTCTGCCAAGATGGCTGAGGAGGTGGCCATCGCCCTGGCCACTCTAAGTCCTACCTTTGACACCATCGTATGCGACTCTCACTCAGCCGTCACTAATTATAGCAAAGGCCGCATTTCTCCTCAAGCGCTTCGCATCCTCTGCCAGACACCACACTCCAGAGAAAACATGATCACCCTGACATGGATCCCCGCCCACGCGGGCCCAGTCCACCCTCACCTCCCCAACCTCCTCAACTAGGTCACCCACTCCCTTGCGTGAGGCCTTGTCAACCGCGCTGAGGCTACTGGAGACGAGATGGACACCAGGGAGTACCTGACTACCTACAATGATCTGGTTAAGAACTTTTACCTGAGACGCTGAGTCTTTCCCCCACGTCACCCCAAGCACAACCGGGCACAGGCAACACCACCTAGTTCTAGGTGGTGTTGGCACAGGTCACCACTTTGCGTCTACTTCCAACAAACACGTATCCCTCACCCTCCCGAATTCCCCTCATATTCCCTGATTTGTACACAACGTCCCACTGCCGGTGCTGCGGCAACACCCGGCTACGCTTGCGCATATACTGTAGGAGTGCCAGGCGCAGTACAGACACACTAACACCACGACCCTTTCGTCGAAGCTCCATGAGGCTCTGTGGAGCCTCGCTCTTGACGACCAAGCCTGGGCGACACCGCATGCCCGTGAGGCGGCGTCGAGGCAGGCCCTTGACGTACCCTTTTGGGAGGCCTTGGCCCGGCTACCTAAACCTGCTGGTTTCATACAATAAAGTTTACTCCTCATCTTCGACAGGTAGAGATATCGGTACATTTCTTGCTTCGCTCATATTATTTTGCGTTGTTGTTTGTGATGCTGAAATCACTCACGAATTCGCTCCAAATGCTAAATTTCCGTAAAGTGTTTCACTAAATGCCAAATTGCTAAAAAGAACAAAAAATAAAATCTGCGTCGGCCGGGAATCGAACCCGGGCCACCCGCGTGGCAGGCGAGTATTCTACCACTGAACCACCGACGCCTACGCTCATTGTTGTGTAGGCTCGATCACTGCCCATCGGCCGACTAAATGTCGGTCACTCAATCGGCGAGCGTTTGTTCGCGAAGGCACCTGCCGGGAGTGACCCTGACAGAACAAATGCTTCAAACTGGCGCCGCGACACACGTGGTGTAATCGCCAATTCGAAATACAGTGGAGCTGTCTTTTCGCGTAAAACCTGAGGGTCCGTACAAGACCTTTCATAATTTTGGTCAGTTAGCGAAACTGGAATAGCCATTCCCTCCTCGGTTTTGCCGGAGCGCATTTTTATAATGCACATGCACACTAGAGAATCATATGATTCGATTATTAGATATCTTACGAAGGCACATTTGACTGCTTTTCAGTGGAGTTAGCTCGATTGGTATGCTTCAGCTCCAGTGCCTACCAACGCTCATACGTAACGTAGTACATACAGCGACGACCACTTCTGAAGTGAAAACATCATAGAAGTTTACGCTCGATGTACGACTCGAAAAAATAATATTGTGTTTATCGACACCATGATAACACATCCTATAATGGGCATTCCTTTTAATATCTAGAATAAAGATTCCAGCTTTACCGGCTTGAGCGTTTGCCTGAGCTGTGGTCGACCATGTACACTTGGCAAAACAGCACTGGCTGATACCTCAATGTGGTGGAAAGGTTATGACAGAGTAAAATGTCATCCGCCCATCCGTATCACAAAAATTTAAGGAAATTTATACGGGCTTATTTCTCAGAAAGTATATATAAAGCGCCTTTGTGGACGGAAAATTCATCCTGGTGGCGGGCTTGGTACGCGTTTGTCCTGTCTTCGATTCGCGGATAAGGACGAGTTGGCTGTCCGTAGAAAACATTCATTTATAAGAAATTCATATGAATTTCCTTGAAACTTTGTGCTACCAATGGGTGGATGCGAATTTTCCCTTTCTGATTTACACACAGCGCACAAGAGGCACTTGTTTCTTTGTGAAACCAATTCACCATCTGAAGCTGTTTTATTCTGTCTTTATTTTTTCTTTTGTTTGTTTCTATCTCTTTTGTTTGTCAAAGAAGGGCCGCTTGTGTGCCCGGTGTCTAATACAATACGAATTCATTTGTATTATGCCTGCTGCACGTATACACACGCACAGTTGCAAGCGCAAACATCCTGAAAATATGCAAATGAAACGAGGTTTTCTCTGCTTAAACACCCATATGCGCTCGTATGCATGCACTCTCTAGAAATGAATACCTCTCAGCATTGAATGCCTACAGGCATAGCACGTGGCGAGCAACGTACTTTGTCGACCACGGTGGTTCTGTGCTTGTAGTACACTGTATTAGTGTCCAATATATGCATATTACTGCGCTGTCCCTACATCAATTAATTTCCCTGCACGCTCAATTGAACATTGGTGCATTTGTGAAGCCTTCTTTGTGCTCGTGTATCTGTGCAAAGCATGTACTTCTCTGTTCACCCACCTCATTCCTCACTTCCTTTTTTTCTCCATTTTTGTTTATTTAAGCAGACCACTAGTTTTACCCTCAGATGCCGACCCGTAGTAACCCCTACAAGGCCGAAAGAAATAGTCTTTTCTCGCCACAGTCAATCGATATACTCCGTCCCTGTCTTTCTCTTTCTCTATAGTTGAGTTGATAACCATGCTTTGTTTGGTTAACCTCGCTATCTCTTCCTTACGGCTGCCCCGCTTTCCAATATATGCCGCACGATAGTTCTGAAGATAAAAATTGAAAACGCACCCATGGCATGCGAAAAAGCACAAATAAAGCATTTAAAAGAAGTGGGAAGGGGAGATCAATTAGTAAGCGTATATTGTTTCTTATTCACGGAGTTCAAATGGCAGAATTAAAGAGCTTATACCAAGTGCCCAACGCACCGCCCCATCCAAGATCGACTTAGTTTAACGCCCTGTTTTCGCAATACACACTTCCATCAATTACTGTCGATACTAACGTGGTCGCTTTTTTTTTCTTAACGTGAAAGTGTTTTATGCCGAGGTCCACCAGAAGATCAGGCGTCACAGAAATGACGCCGAAAAAATGCGCACTATCAGAAAGCAATGAATTGGACTTCCGTCAACGAGAGTCGGACAAAAGACCTTTCGGTTCGTTACAGCAGAGCCCAGGCCCGCTATGCACTGCACCAGTGCCGCATGCTCTCGAAGATTTACGGACAAGCGTTTTAGATCTACCACTGTCTTTTCACAGTGCTCTTGGTAAAATGAAGTAGCCCGATGACCATTGCATATACCCATATAGTACTTCAACGCGTCACTTCTTTGTGTCCGTCCATTTCGGCGCCATTCCAATAAGAGAAGTGCAATTTCGTCTACGCATTAACACAACACGACGTGGCGACATTACCCCTAGCGTCGGCTTCGCTTACATTCATTAATAATACAAAAAATAGCACTGCATTGATTAACTGTAACTCTGCGTTCTACACTTACGCTCACCTCACGAAAGATCCGCCCGGACAAACAGCATATACATGAGGCGCTTTGCGTTTCCCTCTAGTCGGGCAGTGTCATTCAACACTCCAACATGCCGCGAGTAGGCGACCTTAGCCCGAGGTCAGCGTCCATTCAGTGACGGCTCTCCTGGCTGTCACACTGCTTCCTATGATTCCGCTCTTATTATTAAGTACTACACCTCTACACTATACGGGCATCTATCGCCTCAAGGGTTTCTTCAATCATTGATCATGGACGTTATACTCGTCAGAATGGAGATGTATCATTAAGCGTCAACATCGGTGCGTTCCCATTAAATGATGCTAGAGTTGTCAAACATGAACTTGAAGAGACAATAAAATACTTTTAAATCGATGTAGAGTAAGCATGAACATGTTTCATTTTCGTGTTTTACCAATCTCTATGAAGGAGGGACCAACCATGTTTTTTTTTTAATTTTCCGCGAAGAATTTTCATGGTACTTATGGTGGGTATCATTTCATGCGGTAATCATGAAGCAATAACAAATTTAAAAAAATCCAGGCGTTGCTACAGAAGCGTATTCAGTGTGCTACAATAAGCCCATGTTGCATGCTACACTTAATAAAAAGCGTGAACAAGGGAGAGTATGATGTACGAATTGCGGACGCATACGCTTGATACCGCAAACACGCACATAGACTACCTTCACGCACGCACACATACGCACGCCAGCGAATGCAAAGGGCTATTTGCAGATCCTAATCCAGGCCACTGACCTGGAGTAACGTCCGAAGCGCCGCCTTGCTCGCTACGCATATTCGCGGCCCTCACGGCCAGTGGACGCAGAATGTCAATTGTGTTCACTTGCACGGCATTCCTGGAAGCCCCGGAAGGCGTGAATAGATGAACTTTATATACTGGGTCACCACACTTTTAAGGGCCAGCCCCTTACTAGCATTAAAATAATCGTAGCAGCTGAAATTCAAAATGAACAACAGGAATATGTCTAATCAAATGCATATTGGCGATAGTAGTTTCATATGAGCCACCATATTCTTCATCGTCAGTGAATGAGACTAGGATAATGGTAGTTTCTCAATGACTGATTACGAATCGAATATAGTTGAACATAAAATGCTTTCCTATTAAAAGATATACGTTTCCACAGCTAATGAAAACTGTGTTCACGTCTTTGTATTTCTAACTTTAGCTAGTTTCTGTCATCTCCTCATACGTTATGGAGACTTATTCTCTGAAAAATCCAGACGGTGTATTAGGATCAAAAATGTTAATTCGCCCACACATGATCTGTCAAAGATTGCGAATCGGCATTGTTTGGTTAGTAAAACATGGCTGCCATCGTGTATCTGGTACCTTTTAACAAGTTTTAGTGTTTTATGCTTACAATATGCGTGTGGGGAAAAAACCTATGGTAACTTCCTTCCCAGTAGTAACAATATGCTTAGCACATTGGGACTCGTTAGGGTGCTCGAAAACTGTATACGTAAAAAAAAATGAACCAAAGGAAGCAACAACAAAATAAATGTCCGCGAATATCGCCTTTTGCGCCGTGGATAATATTATTAGATTTATTCAAAAGTATCGATCATTTGTACACACCTAGTACAAATCATATGGCATACAACGTCTTTGTATACTTAATCCCATGAGAAAACTAGGACCTCTTGTACATTTGATTCAGTGATGGCCTGAATACTTAGTCTTCTGAACGATTACTCCCTTCTTGCCAAATATTGCGTCATGTGCCTACGGCATAATAAGAAAGTCATTTAGTGTGTGGTATTGCCCCCCCCCCCCCCTTTCGAGAAAATTTGTACTATAGTTTTCCCTGCATACATTGTCAGTTGGGGCGTCAAAGACGTAAAATGTGAAACCATAAAGCGCGTTTCGAATACCATGAAATTACACGAAATTGGGGGATACAGAGCAAACATCTGTTTGCTCTTATGCACAGAAAATTTCCTATCAATCAATACATGAAGAGACGTCGACGTTGTAAATATACATGGAGGTCCTGCTTCTATTACACAACGGGGATATTGAAAAAAAAGGACTCATTTAATTTTCGCATTACTAACATATCGGCAAGTAATAAGGACCAAATTATAAAAGGAGTATGTCCCACCACTGCTGTTCAGTTAACAGAGACACAATGCACGCCGGCAAACAGCGTGCCTAAGCAAGATCTTATTGCGAGTAATTGCGTTTGGACGGAAGAGGCATGTCCACCTGAGCGACACAGCGTGCAGTCCTCTGGGCTATTTACAGATGGTATCGGCGTCAATAGACACCCGAACAGCAAAAGCATTAGAAGTGCTACAGTGCACATCGTCCAGTATACACCAAGGGCAGGGACGCAGCAATTCAATTTGGCAGCACTGCACGTGCCCACGATGAGGACAGGATGGTGCGCGCGAAGTATACCATCACCAGTACGTGCCGCTGTTTAGGTATCATTTAACGCCGATAGCCCACAGTGGATGAAATTAAACTAGTTGACATTTTGTTTCCATTTCATGGTTTATTGTGTATAATTGATTGAATTATATATTCGAAAATATATTTCAATTTTTCAACGCTGACTATAACAATTGAGGAATGTGTCAAATATCCCAACTTTCAATCTGTTACTCGAATGTCTCGAATATTCACATATACTCTCGCTGATAAATGCTCAGTAGGGGAATACTTCTGAGGCGTTTCTTGAAGCTACTGTGAGTCATATCCCCGCAAACACTGCAACATCAAAACTATGAGTATTCATCAAAATGAAGGTACGGCAAGCATAACGACTCGAATGAGTGTGCATTCTATGACAACGAGCTTCCACGTGCTTTCTAGCATGAATGTTTGCCGCAACGGTATCCGACTGCGTGCAAACAATTAGGTGCGCTGATTGATTGATTGATTGATATGTGGGGTTTAACGTCCCAAAAACCACCATATAGTTATGAGAGACGCCGTAGGGAAGGGCTCGGAAAATTTCGACCACCTGGGGTTCTTTACCATGCACCCAAATTTGAGCACACGTGGCTACATCATTTTCGCCTCCATTGAAAATGAAGCCACCGCAGCCGGGATTCGATCCTGTGACCTGCGGGTCAGCAGCCGAGTACCTTAGCCACTAGACCACCGAAGTGGGGCATGCGTGTCATGTAAGAATATGACAAAATACCACGCTCATGATACGCTCGCGGCCGTTTCGCTAGCTTAACATATACTCAAGTAAATAGTACGTGACGCAAACGGACGACGAAATTGAACGACAGGTCCAAACATGATAATCATGACATGCGTGTTATGTAACAACATGACTGCATGCCATGCTCATGATGCACTCGTGACCATTTCGCTAGTTTCACATTTATCTAATTTGGTATTACGTGATGTGAACGAACGACGAAGGTAAATGCCACGTCCAAACATGATAATCATGACATGCGTGTCATGTAAAACAAAGCTACATGCTACGCTTATAGTGCACTTGTGGTCATTTCGCTACTTCTCGTATACCAATTTTGGAAGTGACGTGGATAGACGACGAAGGTAGATGACACGTACAAACATGATAATCATGACACAGAAGTCATGTATGGCATAATTTACGTCCACCTCATAGCCTTGTGCTGATCGATATGTGGAGATGGACGTCCCAAAATCACCATATGATTATGAGAGACGCTGCAGTAGAGGGCTCCAGAAATTTCGACCACCTGGGGTTCTTTTACGTGCACCCAAATCTGAGCACACGGGCGTACAACATTTTCGTCTCCATCGGAAATGCAGCCACTGCCCCCCCGATTCGTTCCCGCGACCTGCGGGTCAGTAGCCGAGTAACATATCAACTAGACCACCACGGCGGGGCAACGTTGCGCTGGTTATAAAGTGACATATTGTAGCAATACTGAGACAGATAGGCTAATAAAACAAGCGTATTTATTAGGACAAACTTGTGCCCACAAGTCTAATGACTATGGTCGTCAAAGTTCGAGTTAGTTGAATTCCACAGACCCAGCTATAGGCACCCGGCAATGCAGTTTACGAGATCTGATGGTAGCGCCAGAACACGCAGCCTAGCGAGTAGGCGCAGCAAAACCGAGTCTTCCAATGCGTAGCTTAGTGAGTGGACGCAGCAAAACCGAACTTGCACGTGCATATCATTTTCTTTTTTAGTTGTGAGCAAGGCGGTCCCGGCTGATTATGCCAGCGCCCAGGAAGCGTTCTTTGAAAACGTGCCAAAAAAGTGCACTGACACTTCAGCGTGTAACTGTGTTGAGCGAGCGTTCCATTTTCTTGGTATCCCTGGTGGTTGGTATCAACAATATTGAGGCAGCCCAAAGAGCTTCGTCGCGCCCTCTGGTCCACTGTCGGGTGCCTACCTTCTTCTTCTTCGTAGCCAGAGTGCACGAGCACGTGGCGCATGTCAGCCGGGTCTGACCTGGTGCTCGTGCCGTGATGGTTGAGGCGGGCTACTTGAACGTGGTCAACCTGTCACGGCATTATCCCCCTCCTCAGACGCATCGTTCCGATGCTTGAGACAGTGAAAGGATGCATGCGCACACTCACTCGTTTTCCGACGATCTGTCATGATAGGGCTTCATGCGGACTACGTGTACCAATTCTGTGGGATTGCGGCGTCTTGAGCTCTCGTGTCTAGCGGATCTGCCTTCGTAAGTGACGTCGCTTATACGGTGGAGTACTTCATAAGGGCCGAAGTATCGGCAGAGAAGCTTTTCAGAGAGTCCGCGGTGGCACACTGGGATCCATATCTACACTTTGTCACCATGCTAATAAAGTACGTCACTGCGTCGCTTGTTCTACCGACTAGAATCGACGCGCTGTTGGCGGCGTATTTGGTATCTTGCCATTTGTGGTGCTTCCTTGGCTCTTTCCAAGAAGTCTTCCAAGTCAGGTGGATAGCTGCTTTCATCTCGTTGTAATAATATGGCATCAACAGGGGTGCTTACTCTTCGGCCGAATACTAGTTCCAAAGGGGTAACGCGGGTTGTTTCTTGAACGGCTGCATTATATGCGAATGGGATGTAGGGTAATATTCCATCTCACTGTTTATGTTCAACATCCACATACCATGATAGCATGTTGGTCAGAGTACTGTTGTTCTTCTGTGATCGGTCATGATTTGTCGTGCGCATCAGGCATTGCATTAGATCTGCAGCCAATACGGTGCCCCGATCCGTAATAATGACGATGGGTGCATCATGTCCGAGGACAATGTTGTTAACAAAAAACTTGGCGACTTCGGCAGCTGTTGCACTGTACAAAGAGTCAGTCTCAGAGTAACGGGTCAGATAGTCTGTGGCTACGACTATCCACTTCTTACCTGCACATTATGTCGGGAAAGTCCTAGGAAGTTCATGCCGACTGTTGTAATGAGGCATCCGGAGGGTCTATTGGATGGAGAAGGCAGGTTGGTTTTACGGGAGGAGTTTTGTGCCGTTGACATTGACAAGTTTTCATGTAGCGCTGCACTGATGCGAGCAACTTAGGCCAATAGTACTGAAGGCGAATTCTGACGAATGTTTGGCTCACACCCATGTGTCTTGATGTTGGCTCGTCGTGATATGCATAAAGAATTTTTTCTCGCATGGCTATAAGTACGACTAGTAAAAAAGTTTCGTCGTTAGGTTCAAAGTTGCTCTTGTAAAGAACACTTCCTCGAAGGCAGAACCTGGAGAGCCTTCTGAAGAATGTGCGAGGGACTTGAACGTCGAGACTCTGCAGGTGTTGTATAAGTGCTAGCAAATCTGGGTCATCTTGTTGTTGTTGAAAGATTTCGGATGCGTCGACAACGCCTAGAAACGGGAAGTTTTCCTCTTTAGATTCACTTGAATTGACGAATCGACAGGGGCGAGTGACAGGCAGTCGGCATCGCTGTGTTTTCTTCCAGCTTTGTATACGACAGTAATGTCATACTCCTGCAGCCTAGGGCTCCATCTTGCTAGTTGACCTGACGAATCCTTGAGATTTGCCAGCCAGCATAGAGCATGGTGGCCACTGACAGCTCTGAAAAGTCTACCATAAAGGTAGGGTCGAAACTTGCTTATTGCCCACATGACTGCGAGGCACTCTTTTACGGTTGCAGAGTAGTTAGTCTCAGCTTTTGAGCGTTTGCTGCTGGCATAGGCTAACACTTTCTCTTGACCATTTTGCCACTGGACCAGGATGGCGCCGAGGCCGACATTGCTGGCATCGGTGTCGGCTGTCTCATCAAAATGGGCAAGTATTGGTGAACCCTGTAGCCAGTTTTCTTAATTCATCAAAAGCTTTCTGTTGTTCATTTTTTCCATGTGAAGGGCACGTCGTCTTTCGTTAGTTTTGTAAGAGGTTGCGCAATCGTTGAAAAGTTTTCCACAAATCGCCTATAGTAGGCACATAAACCCAAAAATCGACGCACTGACTTTTTGTCTCTGGGTATAGGAAACCTCTGAACAGCGGCTGTCTTTTCAGGATCAGGACGAAGGCCGTCAGAAGTAATGACATGTCCAAAGAATTGCAGCTCTTCGTAGCCGAAGTGGCATTTTTCGAATTTAATCGTCAAGTTTGCTGAGCAGATGGCTTCAAATACTGTGCGTAGTCACTCTGTATGTTGGTCAAATGCTGCAGACAATACCACTGCATCATCCAAACACACTAGGCATGACTGCCATTTCAATCCCGCGAGGACAGTGTCCATCATTCCCTGGAACGTCGCTGACGCGGAGCAGAGGCTGAATAAAAGCGCTTTGAATTCGTAGAGGCCATCTGGTGTTACGAATGCCGTTTTTTCATGGTCCCGCTCGTGAACCTCTATTTGCCAATATCCGCTCTTTCAGAATCAAGGAGGACAAAAAATTTGCGGATTGCAGCCGATAGCCGATCTAGCGTATCGTCGATACGTGGCAGGGGGTAGAAATCTCGTTTAGTTACACTATTAAGCTTTCGGTAGTCGACACAAAATCGAAGTGTATATATATATATATATATATATATATATATATATATATATATATATATATATATATATATATATATGGGGAGAGAACTTCATGGACACACTCGCACTTAGATATGCATTTGCATACGCAGATTTGACACGACGCGCATTCTTAGATACCACAAATTTCAATCACACTTTAACAGTTAGATGAATGGCGCCTTTAGCCCAATTTAGCATTCGAAAGGCGATGCTCACTTGCTATTACGCCTTTTTCTTTGATTATGCTTTCTTGGTTCACATCTACATATATCAGAATAGTTTGTTTAATAAATTTATCATAAATGTTAGTGGTCGGGATGCAGATGTACCAAAAGCTGAGCTTTTTACTGAGCTCGAGTCCACTACTTTATATGTGGGTACTTTGCAAGATTCCCCTATGGCTCTAAGTTACCCTAATCATTGCTGATCAGGTTTATCGTAGATTAAAGTGGAAACAATTTTTCGCGTTTCATTACGAAAAATATTTAAACTTCAAAAACGAATCGTTGCACTCATCTTGCAACAGCTTCGACAGAGCAGTAGTAATGATATTTACTTTTCGAAGAAAATTACCTTCCGGAAACAGAAAATGTTTTCACCAGTCCATAAAAAAGTTTGCTCGTTCCCATCCACAACTATATCAAGAAGTCACAGGAAAATAAGAGCATGGACAAGTGATGTGATATTACAAGACACCTGTACAGCGCTTGCCTGCTCTGTAATACTACAGCCCAAGACGCGAAAGCATCGCATTGGTGTCCCGCATCACAAAGAGCCTGCAAGAGAAATCATCACAGCGGGAATGTTGGCGAAATTTCGCTATGTTGTAACATCACCTCGTAACATTTTCATTCTCCCGTAAGAACATATTTCAGTGATTGCTGTTGTGACGCAAAACTTCCCTTTACTTGTTGGTTTCCCCAGCGTGCAGCCACTATCAAAAGGGGGGGGGGGGGACTCAGGCCCTCTCCCAACTTTTTTTGTAGGAGGGGGGGAGAGTGCTTGCGCCATTCTAGCCCCCCGCCCGGCTGATACGACTATGCATATCGTCGATTCCCACTGTACGTTGTATCTGCCAATTTTTTCTTTCTATATTGTCCTCTGTCTTTGCGCCCATAACTTTAAACTGACATAGGGCGCTACGCGCGACGTCTCCATTGGTAGCTATTGGCCGCGGTCTTCATTGCAGAGCACGTGCTGTGCTCGGCGGTTGCTAGGCGTCATCGCGGCGATATTTTGTAACAGTCCTATCGTCTTTATGGCTGGATTAACAGCTTCGTCGTTAAATAGCCTCCATAAAAACGAAGTTATCAGCGTACATGATTGATTGATATGTGGGGTTTAACGTCCCAAAACCACTATATGATTATGAGAGACGCCGTAGTGGAGGGCTCCGGAAATTTAGACCACCTGGGGTTCTTTAACGTGCACCCAAATCTGAGCACACGGGCCTACAACATTTCCGCCTCCATCAGAAATGCAGCCGCCGCAGCCGGGATACGAACCCGCGCCCTGCGGGTCAGCAGCCGAGTACCTTAGCCACTAGACCACCGCGGCGGGGATCAGCGTACATGGCAGCAGACAGAGTATCGAAATGACTAAGAATCTCGACCATGGACCGTTTTTTGTTCCAATCAAGGAAATAAAAAAAAAACATGTCTTGGTAACAGCTTAGTGTCGTACGCTCCTAAGTTGGTCTGTTTTCTCGTCAACATAACCTGCTTGCATATGGTAACGAATGCAGCAAGAACAACATAGCAGCATGTTAGCTAGCGTGTGTTGCACAAAAAGAGCCGAACTGCCGTCTCACGACAATAAACTATTTTACGTATACGACATATGAACGCCACCACCGCGGGCGGTTAAGCCTAAGTTTTCTTATTTTTTTTTTATCTCGAGACGAGAATTGGTGAGGAGAGGAAATGACCATAGTTCTGTTCGTTTAGTTGTTCAAGATAAAAAAAAAACCGCCAGGCCTGCGTGGACTGAGCAGCACTGTCACAGCGAAAGCGTGAAGAGGAGCCTTTAATAACCTTTTTTAACGCTCTTAGCGTAGCTGCTGCTATCACATTTGAAGGGTACCATATATCGGGACCCGCGCAGCGGGTTGGGAGTCCTCCATGTAGAGCAAGCTTTGTACCCGGACGCCACGTCACTGCTCGAAGCCCACTTGAACCCATTGGAAATCGGTGGGTGGCCTGCCGGCACTAAGGATCGAACCCGGTACCTTCCGTCACTGAAGCTGACGTGTACGTGCAACGCCACCGCTATGGTGAGGGTACCCACTAAACCATCAATCATTGTGTAGTAGGCAGGCATTGATTGATTGATTTGTGGGGTTTAACGTAGTAGGCAGGCATTCATTATGTCATCCTTCGTCATTCTTCCGATAAACGTGGTGACCGCTGCACACCTCCGAGGAAGTTTGTGCATTTCTTTTAATGCTGTGGCTGATGACGATGAAGAATTATGCCATAAGCTTTAGTAATCCGGTACACAACCCCCCGCAGTCCGTATGTGCCACAGTTAATATGTGCAACAAGGTCAAGCTAGTGAAAATGGTTGGAGCTTTTGACGACCCAATTTTTGGGCAGTTCGCATTATATGACACCTGATTTCTCCTTTGCTGTTAGAAAACGTCTTATTACTCATATTAACGCGATTCCTTTCCTGACATCAAGCCTGCCAAGGCCCGTTTGCAAATGAGTCTCGAGCACCAGCATGGCTCAGTAGTAAATTACTGGTCTGGCACGCAGGAGACCCTGATTCGAATCCCATTGTATTTTTGATGTTTTTATTTAGTTTTTGTTATTTCGTGCTATGATGGTCGCGGGTGGTGGCAGTGGTGGCGGACAGCTATACAGCGCCGCATGCGACCCTTGCTCTGATCTCATAACAGTTTTTGCTTAAAAAATAAACAACAAGACCAACAACTTACTATGGTGGCACTGAAACGGCATCCGTAAGATAATCTATATTGACCACTAAAACAAAGCCCCAGATGGCTGGCTGTTCTTGTTCTTGTTCACCTACTGCCCGTGGCACATACCCACTGTAGGGGATCAGCCAAGAATTGAGTGGTTTTATAAAAAAATACACAGTTTTAGAATAATTGAGGTTATTATATAATAGAAAGATTACTGATTACCTACAAACCAGCAGGTTTTCTTTACTAAAGTTATTGTATCATTTACTGAAGTCTCTTTCCTTTACAGAAGTTCAGCGCTATGGCGAAAGGAACAAGAACTATGGCGCTCACAGGTGAAAAAGAGCGTTTGGCAGGCCATGCCACCCCCCCCCCTTTTTTTTTATTGGGCGGCCGTGGGTATACAAAACAGTCAGCAAGTAGGACATGGCACATCAGTTATCTTTGAGCCAAGTGTGACGAGGGCAGTTTATTGTCCGAAAGCGTCGACACTATAGAGTTGAAGCACAGACCCCAGTTTTCTAAAGGAGAGATGCCGCCCTTAGCTCGCTGACGAACATATCACAAACAGTGTTAGTAAAGGCGCGTTTATGCGTAGTCGAGCAAAGCTTGGCTGAATTGCAGTCATAGAAGTACGTATATAATATTTGCTACAGTGTTATGAGTGGATAGCAAACACTTTATAAAAGTAGACAACATTCGCCAGTGCTAACTAACATCGGACAACACCATCCGACAGTAACATAAGTCGGCAGTAGACAACACTGATGATTTCGTAGTGCTACGTAGCGCTAGGCTTCTGTTAGTCGGTGCTAATAAACATGAGCCACCACAACTCAAAATTCGCAAGCGCCATCAGAAAGTCGGTCAACATTATTCAACACTCAACCACAACTGTCTAACATGTTTCACCATAAATATTACGCCCCACCATAAGGAGTTTTACATCCACTTTAAATAATTTCCATATAAGTCGCAGTTACTATACACCCGTGTTGAGAAATGCAAATAATGTTCCTTCTAAATTCCTTATCTTTGTCTATTGTGATCACTAGGTTGTGTGTAACGGGGTCATAGAACTATTCCCCTTCTTCGCTATTATGCAATGTCATTCACGTCATAACAAATCATTCATTACCACATGTTTGACATGCCCGCATGCACATTCTGGCGTTCAACACCAGCAGGTATTTGACCAAGTCGTTGTTCCTTCTATGCGAATAAATGCGCAGGGTGTCATGGGATACCCGTCACGTAATTTTTTTCATGTCTTGTATATCTAGATATCCCAGCTAAACAAACGACTGCAATGACACCTTGTCATTTACGGCATGAGTCATACCCCGCCATACATGGCATGCGTGTGAACATACTCATGAACCCCACAGCTGTCGTGCACATATCATGCATTCATGATATGCTAGCTACTCATGTCATGAATTCATCGCCGTTTTTTTTTTGTTCTACAGACAATATTTCCTATTTCTCTCCTCCTACCTTTCTTTTCTCTCTTCCCTCCTCCCGAAAGAGTGAGCAGGCGTTGTGCCCCCCTCCCTTTTATGGCAGTTGCCAGCTTGCTCTCTCCCTCTCTTCTCTGTGTCCTTGCGTGTCTGTGTCGGCAAATCAAATTAAATAATAATAAATCACATTCTGGTAAAAAAAACTATGTTACCGAGCGATCACGCCACCGCTACACCGTATGCATCCTGGAATTAGCGTCCTTCACGTCAAAATATAGAAGACATGCTTGCCAGGAACATCCCAGCAGTGGCCAGTCATTTACGCTTGTTTACACGCGCATCATATGATGCAAAGTGTGACATTTAGAAAGGTGAAAAAAAAACGACCACTGTGGCATAACGATGGCACCTATTAATAATGTAGTGGGGAAGAGACACTATCGAGTAGGAGCAGGTAGATGACGACTGCGACAAGAAGTTAAGAGAGTGCGTGACAGTGACTGATGCCACTGAGATCGGGCAGTAGGTTTTTGTCAATAAACCCCGTAATAATAATAATAATAATAATAATAATAATAATAATAATAATAATAATAATAATAATAATATAAACTTAAGTGACTTTAGCTCACACTGTGCTCGCTGCGGGGAAGAAAGCCTGCAGTTTAGAGAACATAATCTGCAGGTGACCTCACGGGACCTCGGCCCTCAAGTGCTGGGAGTACGTATCATCATCAACTTTGAACTGTTGAGGCAGCCAGTGATGCGACGGTTTGTCTCCCCGTGAGAGTGCCCCGCGGTGTCGCTTTAAGGGGAGGCGCATCTCAGGATGCTTTAAAAAGTTCGCAGTACTGTACATCCTGAAATCGCCATGTGATCGTGAAGGAAGCTGTAGTAGAGGGCTTCGGAAACTTCGACCATGTGGTGTTCTTTAGCATGCCCCCTGATTTAAGAACATGGGCCTCAAGCATTTCGCTTCCATCGAAAAGCAGCTGCCATGGCCGTCATTCGATCTTCGGGTCAGTAGTCTGGCACCATATAGCCTCTGGAATACCATATAGTGGGTGCATCAACTACGGTCCCTTGTCATACATATCATGACGTACACTGAAAGCATGTCATGAAATTCGTGCGATGACTTGCTTGTTATTCATGTTCGTCACACAACTATCCCATCATGCCAATTTAACGAAACGACCGCAATAGCACCATAGTTCCTCAAAAAGTATTGAACTACCATGAAAGCACGAAAAGACGTAAGCGGCAAGCTAGCTAGCTAGCTAGCTAGCTAGCTAGCTAGCTAGATAGATAGATAGATAGATAGATAGATAGATAGATAGATAGATAGATAGATAGATAGATAGATAGATAGATAGATAGATAGATAGATAGATAGATAGATAGATAGATAGATAGATAGATAGATAGATAGATAGACAGATACATAGATATGCTCACTAGTCGCCGAAGTTCGCTAAGAAATGCTTTGCATTTAAAAAATAAATGAATGACAGTTATTCTGACCACTGTAGTGACTGAATATAGGGAGTCAAGACGCAGGCAGGCTGCCCTGCCCCTGTAAAAATGTCGTCGCGCACACTAGCAAATATCCACCAGAACACACGCTGATGCGTTGATGTTTGATCACGAACAGACTGTATATGCCACATGTTATGTCATCCCGATGTTACTATAAAGAGGTGAGTGAATAGGAAATAAAGAGAAGTGTTTCTACGGTAACTGACGTGCTGTCTCACTACGGGTGCTCCCTATGAGTTAGTTGGCTATAAAAGTGCATGACGAATATAAAATTATGATCTGAAAGTATGTCCTGGAACTTCCGCTACTGAGGTTATGTAAAAGTTCAGGATGGGTGTAGTCGGCAAACTTGAGCTGTTCGACGTGGAAACGACCAGCTGGGATGAGTATCAAGAGCGGGTAGAACATTTTTTCATACCAAATGACGTCAAGGATGAAAATGCCAGCAGTACATCTCACTCTCCAGGTTTCTGCTCCGTAGCTAAGTACCGGCAAGATACAGCTGTTATATACCTTCCTCTTGAGGAATAGTGGCAATCTACCTGTCATAATTTGAGAGTGCTTGCCAATTGTGCTCCACCCCATTTCTTATCCTTCTAGTTACTTTAATCTCGTGGTTCGGCTTCGCGGTTATTACCTGCCCTAAGTAGACATAGTCTTTTACAACTTGAAGTGCACTAATACCTATATCTCGAAGCGCTGCTCTTTTCCGAGGTTGTTGTACACTATTTTCGTTTTCTGCAGATTCGTTTTAAGACCCACCTTTCTGCTCTCCTTGTCTAACTCCATAATCATGAGTTGCAATTCGTCCCCTGAGTTACTCAGCAATGCAATGTCATCGGCGAAGCGCAGGTTACTAAGGTACTCTCCATTAACTTTTATCCCTAACTGTTCCCATTCTAGGCTTCTGAAAACCTCCTGTAAGCACGTGGTAAATAGCATTGGGGAGATTGTGTCCCCCTGACTTACACCCTTTTTGATTGGTATTCTGTTGCTTCCTTTATGAAGCACTATGGTAGCAGTTGATCCCCTGTAGATTTCTTACAAAGGGGGTTCAGCTTAAATTGAGGATGACGCAGCGAGCAATGGAAAGAAAAATGGTAGGTGTAACCTTAAGAGACAAGAAGAGAGCAGAGTGGATTAGGGAACAAACGGGGGTTAAGGATATCATAGCTGAAATCAAGAAGAAGAAATGGACATGGGCTGGGCATGTAGCGCGTAGACAGGATAACGCCTGGTCGTTAAGGGTAACTAACTGGATTCCAAGAGAAGGCAAGCGGGTTAGGGGGAGACAGAAGGTTAGGTGGGCAGATGAGATTAAGAAGTTTGCGGGTATAAATTGGCAGCAGCAAGCACAGGACCGGGTTAACTGGCGGAACATGGGAGAGGCCTTTGTCCTGCAGTGGACGTAGTGAGGATGATGATGATGATGATGATAATGATGACATCTCACTTGTTAGGGACCGGCATTGTATACTCATTACTGCGGAACCTGTTTCCACCATTGAAGCTTACAGAAACGAGCCTGTTAACCATCTTTGGCGTACTCAAGAAGCCCTGCCGCAGTGATATAGAGGCTAAGGTACTAGGCTGCTGACCTGCAGGTCATGGGATCGAATCCCGGCTTCGGCGGCTGCGTTTTATATGGAAGCAGAAATGCTGTAGGCCCGTGTGCTCAGATTTGGGTGCACGATAAAGAACCCCAGGTGGTCGAAATTTCCGGAGCCCTCCACTACGGTGTCTCTCATAATCATATGGTGGTTTTGGGACGTTAAACTTCACATATCTATGAATCTCTCGTACTCGAGAAACGTTTTTCGCTGAGAGCATTAGGAGTGGATGCAACGTTCAAGATTATTCAAGGATAGGTCATTTTCGTGAAACGGCTTGGAGTTTCTTCGCACGCCTGAAAGAACTTGCTGACGATTGTGCTTTCGGCCTGTTCCGACACAGAATGCTTCGTGACTGCATTGTGGTAGGCAGAAACGACAAGGCAGTGCAGCGAAGACTGTTAGTCATTAGATGACCTTTCACACCATAAAGAAAACAGTTATTGCGATGGAAGCAGTGGAAGAAAATTCTCGAGCGCCGTCATCAGCCATGCTGACTACTGTTGCGCCAACGAATGCAGTGTCAAGTGATACAGGGAAGCAGAAGCATAAACCAGTTTCATGTTTCTGCTGTGGAGGCGAGCATCTAGCGACGCAGTGTCGGCATGCAAGTAGCGTCTGTCACAAGTGTCGAAGCAAAGGCACCTTGCCCGAGTGCGCAAGGACAAGGCAGCTGCTGTTACGAGCGCGAATGGTTCAGCGTGTTTGTCCATGAAGCCGAAGCTTATACCAGTTTCATGTTTCCGCTGCGAAGGCGAGCATCTGGCGACGCAGTGTCGGCATGCAGGTAGCGTATATCGTAAGAGTCGAAGCCAAGGGCACCTTGCCCGAGTATGCAAGGACAAGGTCTCTGCTGCTGTTACGAGCGCAAATTGTTCAGCGTGTTTGTCCATGAAGCCGAAGCTATAGACCAGTTTCATGTTTCCGCTGTGGAGGTGAGCATCTGGCGACGCAGTGTCGGCATGCAAGTAGCATGTATCACAAGAGTCGAAGCCAAGGGCACCTTGCCCGAGTATGCTAGGCCAAGGCATCTGCTGCTGTCACGAGCGCAAATTGTGCAGCGTCCGTGAAGCCGAAGCTTAGACCAGTTTCATGTATCCGCGGCGGAGGTGAGCATCTGGCGACGCAGTCATGCAAGTATCGTCTGTCCCAAGCGTCGTAGCAAAGGGCACCTAGCCTGAGTAAGCAAGGGCAAGGCAGCAGCAGTTACGAGCGCAAATGGTACAACGTATTTGTCCAGGAAGCATCAGTCAATCCGTACAGTAAACTACTAAAAAATGGCAGCATATCCACGGAATGAATGATAATGAGTGGGGCGAAGCGTCCGTCCGTTCGTTCTTGCTTTCGTTCATCGGTACGTTCGTCCGTGCGACCGTCCATTCGTCTGGGCGTCCGTCGGTCGGTCGGTACTTGCGTCCGTTCACGCGTTTTCATGCATCCACCTGTCCGTCCATCCATGCATCTATCCATGCGTTCATCCATGCGTCCTTCCCTGCATTAGTACACGCGTCCATCCGTCCATCCATGCGTCCTTGCGTGTGTCCATGTGTGCGTCCGTCCATGCGTCCGCCCCTGCGCTCATCCATGCGTCCACCCATCTGTCCATGCATCCATGAATCTATCCATCCGTCCGTCCGTCTGTACGTTCGAGCGTCCATCCACCTGTCCGTCCGTGCATCCGTCTGTCTGTCCATCCATCCGTCCATCTGCTTGTCTGTCTGCCTGCCCAATGCGTCCATCCATCTGTTCGTCCGTCTGTCCATCTAGTGAACACTCCAAGTACCGCCATCTCGCATCTTTTCCTCATATATTCTGGATGGATGGATGGATGGATGGATGGATGGATGGATGGATGGATGGATGGATGGATGTGGCTGTACCCTTTAGATCGGGCGGCGGCTAACGCCACCTAGCCGTAATACTTAGTGAACTAACCATTACATTTATCTTTTTTTTCCTTTAAATAATGAAGTTGAGGATTCGTGCTTCGCAGTGAAGGGTTTAATTTTCACTCGTGCCTTGACTTTAGCCACCAATCAGATAACCTCCTTCTAGTTAAGTCTACCCGCTTAAAGTCTGTTTTGCCCTCGCTGTCCCTAAATCCCAGTGCTTTGAAACACTCTGCGCCATCATCCTGAACTATAGGGTGAAGCCCTTTACAGAACATGATCAAGTGTTCGGCAGTTTCTTCTTCCTCTCCACACGCACTGCATACTGTGTCTACCCCTTCGTATTTGGCCCGATATGTCTTGGTTCACAGCACTCCCGTCCTGGCCTCAAACAGTAGAGAACTACCCCGAGTATTATCATAGATCCTTTCCTTGGCAATTTCCTGCTTAAAAGTTCGATAGCTCTCTATAGTGCGGACTTCTTAATCATGCCCATTCTCCACATGTCAGTCTCCGTTTCCTTCACTTTCTTCTTAACCGATAGTTCTTTTTGGTTTGGCCACCTGCTGTTTTCTAAGTATTTACGAGTCAACTTCCTGGTTCGCTTCCTCCATTTTGTATCGACATTCTTCATGTACAAGTAGCTGAAAACCTTCCTAGCTCAACGCTCCTCCCCCATTTCTCTCAATCGCTTCTCAAATTTTATCTTGCTGCTAGCTTGCCTGCCCTCAAATGATGTCCATCCCATATCACCTTGTACTCCCTGATTTGGTGTATTCCCGTGAACTCCTAAAGCAAGCCTACTTATTCCACGTTGCTTAATCATGTAGAAGTACCGCCATCCAGCGGGTATTCCAATTACTAATCAAGAGGTGGCCACCTACTACTACTACTACTACTACTATCACTACTACTACTACTACTACTACTACTATCACTACTACTACTACTACTACTACTACTACTACCACTACTACTACTACTACTACTACATACATACATACATAGTGAACTCACGACCCACGGCATAAAGAGCTTCGCCCTGAAAACCATGAGACATCGACACCGGAAATCTACAAAATGTGGCACGTGCGCTCACCTGCTTACGACGGTACTACCCCGTGCCAAATCTAGGTGTCTGTGAATGGAACGTCACTCATTATGGAACTCGAGACCGAAACAAGTGTATCTGTCGTGTGGGAAGATACATTTCGCTGTACATTTCCGTCATATGTCATCTGGAACCCTCAAACGTCATGCTATGTGTGACCGCGGTGAGCTACCGGTGCAGGGCAGGCTGACTGTGACTGTGAAGGACGTCAAGGCTATCACATTAGGTCAGGTGCTCGTTGCTGAATATATATATATATATATATATATATATATATATATATATATATATATATATATATATATATATATATATATATATATATATATATATATATATATATATATATATATACCCGTAATTACTCGAATCTAACGCGCACCTTTTTTCCGGTTAAGCGTGTTCATAAATCGCATGCGCGTTAGAATCGAGTACGAACAAAAAAATTACGGTCAATCTATTGCCATCGGCAAATCCAAAATGGCCGCCCCCTACGTGCGTCGGCATGGCGCGTCGGCCATTTCTGCCTATGTGTTTCCCATGTGCGGCACTTCGTACGTCTGCTGAGAAGTTCGTCATCTAGTAGTGCATTAGCATCGACGGCGTGGAAGGGCTGACTTCAAAAACTCGAGTGCACCATGATGCCGCTTTTAAAAGAAAAGTCATCGCGTGTGCAGAAACGGACGGAAATCGGGCCGCATCGCGGTCGTTCGGAGTTCCCGAAACGTGCGTGCGGGACCGGCGGAAACAAAAGCAGAAGATTGTCGACAGCGAAGCTTCACACAAAGGCTTCAGTGGACCACAGCAAGGTCGGTTTCTGCAAATTAAAGAGCTGCTCGGCGAGTATGTGCTTGAGCAGCGAGCGGCCCGTGACGACAGAACTGCTCCAAGTGCGGGCTATGCAATCAGTCTTAGAAAAAGGTCTAATGCGGAGCCAGTTTAAAGCGAGCAGGTGCTGGCTAACTAACTTTATGAAGAGGAATGGCTTTTCCCTCCGAAGGGGAACATGCATATGCGAAAAGTTTTGCGGAGGAGTACGATGAAAAGCTTCACAGTTTTCAGAGGTTCGTCCTAAACTTGCGGCGCAACCACGGCTACCTGCTTTGGCAAATCGGGAATGCCGATCAGACGCCTCTTTACTTCGACATGCCTGGCACCACAACCGTCGAGAAGAAGGGGGCAAAGCAGGTTCGCGTGCTGACATCGGTCCACGGTAAAACTAGTGACGGCAATGCTCTGTTACACGTCAGATGGGCACAAGCTTCGCCCGTACCTCATACTTAAATGGAAGATGCTCCCGAAAGGAGTCGTTTTTTCGTGTGGTGTGATCGTGTGGGCCAGCGAGAAAAATGGGTGTGCGTTGCAATCGATGTCTTACGTTTTTTTTTTTTTCGCGGTGGAAATCGGGTGCGCGTTACAATCGAGGGCGCGGTAGAATCGAGTAAATACGGTATATAATGAAGGCCAGACTCTGGCTGAAACGTCAAAATAAACCACGTTGTGACTGCTCACGGAGGATCTACTTGACTATATCAATCAATCAATCAATCAATCATTTTATTTCCTTTAGATAAGGTGGAGTACAGGACTAAAAGCTCAAGAGCTTGACGAGGTCCTGACCCTGTTCACAAGTTGACAAAGCAGCAGGAATGGCAGTCAATCATGTACAGCAAATATGAAATAAACATACAGGTATAACATCACAAAAAAGTAATACAAAAAGTTTATGAAAACAGTGCTAAGATAAAAAGAGAGTAGTTCAAATGTATGGTCATGAAGTGGCATGAGCATAAAAAGCAATAATAAAAAGGAACGTATAAACGTAGCGTTTAAAAAAGCACACTGGCTTCGTAGTAAAAACGGAAGTGAGAGCGCACAACGTTCACTCAACCACAAATGTTTGTGGACCACGTGAGCAATAATGCCAAACAGCCAGTTAGCGCCACCTCATAGAGCACCATCTATTGTCGATGGCAGTGCCCGGCCGGAAACGGCTCTTCTTGTTATTCACTAGCCTTTCAATTTTCTACTGGTGCGTAGCACATTGTTTGCAGTTTTGTTGCGAAGCGCATATTTGTAGTATGACCGTCAAATTTATATTTTCACAACAGAATCAAGGCTAACATGGCATGCTTCGAACTGCGTTCCGCTGGCTAGGTTACAGTGTACTCGAAAAGGGCAGTGGGCTTACTCGGCCGCTCCTTTGATGCATGGGGCGTTGCAGAGCATACGTGGCGCCACAGGCACAGAAGCTGCTCCACACTGGCCGCACACGAGTTGCGACACGGGATTCTTTGATATTTAAAATAATCTCGCATGTATTAACTGTTATCTAACAGTATTGATAATTTATGATGCTTTCGGTTTGTATTCTTCTTTTGCGACAAAATTTGCTGTCAACACAGTGGCAGCTAACTCAACCCATGCCTTTCTTTACTTTTTTTTCTTTTTTTTAGTGCCATGAAGCTAATGTTTTTCTATTTTGATGTACTTGAGTTCATCCATATTCAATATACCTTTTTAGATATACCATTACATTTGCCCCTATATAGCACCTCACGGAAAAGGACCCTCCACAACGTTTCAAATTATTTGGGTGTGTTGTACAATGAAAAACTTTACTGGAATCCACATATAAAATACGTCCCGGCTAAGGCTCAACGCGTTTTAGGCTTACTGCGAAGAATGAGTAATCGCAAATTTGGCGTACATATTGATACCCCATGTTAATGTTATACAAATTGTATATGCGCCCAATATTAGAATGTGGATGTGTGTGGTTTTCAGGAGCACCCGCGTGCCAAACAAAGCCATTGGTTTTCTTGGAGCGGCAAGCTCGGCGCTTGTGTCTGGGGCTCCCTAGGTTTGCAGCAATTAATGTTATTTATCAGGAAACGCATCTGTCTACATTGCTCTGCCGATTCTGCTTGTTAACAGTACAAACATTCCTAAAATTTTACAGCTCACCAGTGAGAATAGCTGAATATATTCTTATCAGTGACCCAGATTCGTTCTTTCTCGCTCATTGGCTACGTTTTCGTACACCACAGATAATGTATGTACAAAAGAAACTGGCGAGTATACATTTCAACATTAGAGAGCTAATTCCATCTGATAACTGAAATCGCATTCTCATGATACATTATAATGAGATCTTTCCTCCGCAATCTAAATTTCAATCCCGCAAATTCTTAGAGAACAGGTTATAGCAGATTTCCTGGTGTATACACAGACACGTAACGGGTACATAATCGCTACAGATGCATCAGTGAATTACAAAAGGCCAGGCGTAGGAATAGTCTTCCAATCCACTTGGCTGGTCATTTACCGTGAGGCTAACCGATTTCACTCCGGTTGCTGAAGTGGAGCTCATGGTAGTCCTCATGGCACTGCGAAAACTTCCGAGGAATGAGAACAGAGCAATAATAATTACTGATTCGCTCTCGATATGCATGACTCTTACAGCTTCTCATACCTCTCGTGCCATCACGACGTTATGACCTTTATGTCCGTCTCAGCTCAAGTACCTGAAATTAGTATGGATCCCACGTCACTGTGGGTTAACAATAAATGAAATGGCCGACGTCTTAGCCCGCTCATCGCTAGATCCCCCAATAGTTTAGGTTGTCCTGGTAGTAGAGTGCTTCACCGCAATAACTTTTCACACAGATAGGATGGAAGCAATAACCATGTGGACGGAATATAATAACCTAAAAGGCCCATGGAAGTCACAGTAGAGCCGATCTCGACAATAAGAAGGGACGATCACCAGACTTCGATGTCGTGTCACCCTTCTCCTTGATTAAACTTTTAGTTGTACAGGGATGGTCTGACAATATCACCCCTCTGCCAATACTGCGGAGAACTGAAAAACTTCGCACATTATTTTTTGTCATGTTCAAGATATTCTCGTATCAGAACTCGACTCCTAATTGCTCCTCTTTCAAAAATAGGCTTAACCTTATCGGAGGAAAATGTTTTAAGCTTCGGTGCCTCAGGCTTCAAGTACTGCCATAAGAATGCCTTTGATGCCGTGTGTTTTTCGTTATATCTACTCAACGAGTATAATTTCAATCTGGTATTTAAAATTGTTCGTCATTTCTATAGGGTAAAAACCCAACTAATTTTTCAATATTGTTCGCATCAACTTCATACGGCCGTCTGAAATCCAAAATCAAAAGCATAATACTTGTAGTTTAAATTGAATATATTACGTCTTATTACCACTTCATTTCTTTATTTTAGCTTTCAATCACCTGATCTTACCTGAAATAACGTTTAAAAGTCTCATCGTCGGATTCTTGGCCAGTCCCCCAAAGTGGGTACGTGCCATTTATCGAAGGAAACAAACAAACAAACAAACAAACGAACGAACGAACGAACGAACAAACAAACAAACAAACAAACAAACAAACAAACAAACAAACAAACAAAGAGAACATGCGGTTTTATGCCGTGTAGATTAAACAATTTGTATGAAGACTATGCCTAAATATTTCCTTTAAGCTCAGAATTAGCAAATCGAGTGCACCCGCTCCTTTGCCAAAGTTGAAGATGCAGGTATGCTTGTTCGGTTTGTATACCTTCACTATGCTGAAATGTTGTAGCTTCATTATTTTTGCTCTACTTTGGTTGTTGCACAAAAGATAGTAGTTTTGAGGCTATGATTAGCCCGCATTATTAGCCATCATTCGCTCAGAGAGACGGGGGGAGCGTTTCAAGGAACCTCCTCCCCCCTTCTTTTTTTTTTCTCTGATGGTGAACCTTCAGTGCGCTTGTGATTGTCCGTGTGAAGTTTCCGATCTCTTCCTCTTAAAAACGGTCCTCCTTTGCGTCGGCCTTTTACTAAGGTATGCTGGCACATCGGGAAGAATCGCGGCACTACATCGCCGTGGAGATTGGGTCTGCCACGAGGTATCCACACTTTTCTATCTATAATGTGCACATAGCCTCTGAGCACGTGACGAAGCTCGAAGTGGAGCTCGTGCACTGCGCTGGTGTCTTCCAGGGGCTTGTCGCACTGTGACAGGTTCTTTTCGCATTCATTACGTTTGTCCTGATTTTTTGGAATGACATAGAACAACTTAGACTCGCCCTTTACGTACACGTAGACTGTTTGGCACTTATACGGATGGCATTGTTTTTTTTTTAGGTTGCAGCCTAGATGGGCACAAAAAGGCACCCTAATGCATTCTGCATGCGGCTAAACGCTGTCGAAAAAAAAGAAAAATCACAGCATATCCACGAAGTGAATGATAACGAGTGGGGCGAAGGGGACAGACAGACATACGCACGGAAGGACGCACTGATGGACGCATGGACAGACGTACGGATGGACGGCCGCACGGACGGACGCACGGAAGTTCGACAGACAGACACTTCACCCCACTCATCATCATTCACTCCGTGGATATGCTGTGACACCGTCTTTGGTGACATTCAATGCAATTCAACTGGCTACTACGACGACTACGACGACACGGGACATACGACTCACGGCGTAAGGAGCTCCGCCGCTAAATCTTGGCGCTAAAACGTCTACTGCAATTGAACGTGGCTTGACAACTGCTGTTCTGGAAGAGCCGAAAGGCTCTTTCAGCAGCAACGCTCCTCCCAAGTTCTATTGATAAAGGAGCTTTATATTGATGACGATGCCAGCGCCCGGGCGAAGAGAGAAGCACGAATCGCCGACGTTTGCAGAGCCACCCCACCACATAGCATCCGCCGGAGAGTGAGCTTACTGCCCTCTTCTAGTACACTGTAGCTAGGCATCATTTTGTGACAAAGATTGTGACTGATAACAGTTATGCGCATAGACTGCTCTCGAGGCAGAAGAGCATTGACTCAGATGTCAATAAGCGTGTCGCGTTAAAGAGTGAAAATTATTTGTACCTAATCAGAAAAAAAGACAGGCAACAGCAGCGCCTCCTCTCTCTCTCTCTTTATTATATATAAATATATGTTCCAGTGCTTGGGTGAACGCTTTCTTCGCTCGCTGTTGCTGCATGGCGGCGGTGCACGACTAGACTATGGGAAGCTGGCGCTGAACGGCCGCGCGTATTAGGAAGCTCGCGTATTCGTGCTTTCATGCGAGTTAATTTGCATTCGTGCTTCTCGCCGGCATTCACGGGCACCGGGGGGGGGGGGGGGGAAGAGGAACCCGAACATAGCGGGGCCTGCTGTTTTCACCGAGCTCTGATCGTGGGGGCAACAAAACGATGCTATACGGCCTTTGTCACATGCATAAGTTTGTCTTTTTATCAATCATCCATGCTTCAACCGCTTAGAAATAAATGCGAAATAGAAAAGGAGATAGATACAGCATGTGTGCGTTTCTTTCCATGTCCTCTGTACGTATTCCGCAAGCATGCAGTCTGTCAGGCTGTGCTTCGGGTTCGAAGTTTGCATTCGAGTTTCAAAGCATTCGAGTTTTATATTCTTTTTCACACAATTGCAACCTCACCACTTGCATGCCTCAGTATATAATAGTGCTGTGTATCACTCTGCATATCTGACGGAAAGAAATCAAACTGACTGTTCTTTTTTTACTTATGATTGGTGATAAATATTAACTCGCAGGTTTCCTTGTGGATTCACCTGAGAAGACTGAAAGGCAGAAATCATCTTAGTTTTCTTCTCATTCAATGCATTGAATGTTTTCTACTTCCCTCTGGGATATTTCTGCGCCCACTGTAGTTTTCCTACTGCTTCAAGGATGGGAAACAAATCTAGGTTTCTGCCCCTCCGATAGTTATGCACTGGCCTCGTGATCGGCCCACTACAACCATGCGAATATGTATTATGACGTCATCAAGTTATGAGACCTTCCGATACATCGCAACACTTTATGATATCTGGCGTCATATGATGACGCATTCACGGAATGACGATTTCCTGCATCACTATAGTTGACGCCGCCGACGCGACAAGATGCCGGACGCCACTGGTGATAAATTTTCACTTTGCCCCGCCACGGTTGTCTTGTGGCTAAGGTACGCGGCTGCTGACCCGCAGGTAGCGGGATCGAATCTCGGCTGCGGCGGCTGCATTTTAGATGGAGGCTAAAATGCTGTAAGCCCGTGTGCTCAGATTTGGGCGCACGTTAAAGAACCCCACGTGGTCGAAATTTCCGGAGACTTCCACTACGGCATCTCTCACAATCATATGGTGTTTTTGGGACATTAAACCCCTCAAATCAATAAATAAATTTACACTTTTGATGAGCCTTTTAAGGCTTTCGCTTTTTTACAGTGTGCGGATAGTTCCGTGAATTTGCAACTGTCGCTTGTGTTGGGGGAGGTTGCTTGCAGTAGTCGGGCAGCATAATTGGCATCCTAATAAATTATAGTACTATGCTCGAATATGTACCCATTATTTACAACTTGAATAGTTCATAGATTATAAGAAGTGGTGGCTCAACAATACCCTTCACGTTCGAAAGGATGGCAATTGCTTTCATTAAACGTGACAGCGCTGCACTCTAATGGTAAACAAATAAATCTATCAGTATTAACGCTGCCTCGCGATCGCTCTTGCATGCAATGCCAACATTACGCCCCCAAGCTGAATGGGTGCCCATGGGAACCACATGAGTTCTCGGTGAAACAAGCGACAGTTATCGTTGTCTTGTGTCGTAATGAATGCGCGCTTTTAAGGCTGAACAGAGTGCGCCATGGGCCCATGATAAGAGCGCCCGGGTCAACAGCCATTTGACCTCTTCTCTGCTTGCTGCCGAATCAAGAGGCCAAAAAAAAACAGAGCTCAGCAGCCGGATATTAAGGCTACAAAAATCCGTCAACGAATACACAGATGACCTCAAGCAACTAAAAGACGGCATTTTTAACACCTGTCACCTTGGCTCGAATTGGGAGTCAGCGTTAGATTTATGGCTTGAACAGCTCCTGTTCAAAACATACGCCATGATTGGAGGGATCGCACTGCATATGTAGCTGTTTTTGTTTGCTTGTTTGTTTCACGACAATTTTATGCCTTAAGCTCTCAAAGGGTGAATTCACCTGGCGCCCTTCATTTTCGGGCACTTGCTTTCTCTCGGTGGTAACACATGTAATGCTCAAAAGCGTTGCGAAGGAAACTAATGATCGTCTATATCTCTGAAAGCAGTCTAGTGGCATTGTGTGCTATTTAGCGCATGAAATCCAGGCTATCGTATAATGTGCTACGCCACTAGACAATACCGAACATCATGGAACCTTAGGCACTCAAGCTTTTAGTATTAGCTCTTGGCAAAGGCTTCTCTCAAAAATCGACTTTCATTGAGTCAGAAAAGCAACTCTAAGTCAAGCAAACGTCTCGGTGACAAAACGATCTACCGCGGATTACTGGCATGAGCTATCTGGCATTGGCCTAGCAGACGACGCGCGAGCGCCTCGATCAAGTGGTCACGAACGACACATGCCTTAAAAATTAGCTGGGTGTCCAGAACAGCAAGTGCTTCACGATTCTCATTTACAAGTTTCTGTTATACGTTAAACAATGTGAATACAGCCAAAAACCAAACCGTATAGCGACTTCAAATGCAGCCACGGCATTCGTTTGCGTGAGATACAACCTGGCGGCATGTCTACTCCGGTTGCGGCGCCTGGCGACGAAGCGCCGCACTAACACCGACGGCCGTTTCCCATTGAAATCCGCTTCTTCGCCCGGGCATCAAAAACCACAGATTAAGGGAGAAATGCTGCTCGGGCGCTGCAGTGCTGTCGATTGTCCTTGACGTATCGCAGAAGTGTCGCGAAGAAGCTTTTGGCTACGCGCTCACGTGGTCCGAAAACTTTCGTGGTTAACAGTAAATCGAAACTTTTTGATTATCACGAGCGTTTCGGCTGGTGGGCTAGTCTTCGTCAGTGTGACGTGTAACACAATTTTTGTAGCCTTTATATACAGGACATGAGCTATGACAATCGGTAGTGACGCGACATGATTGCACAAAAAGAATACGCCCAGTGTGAAAATTGCAATGCGTCAAGTAACAATGTGCGCATCGTTCACCTCTTATCATTATGACATTGATAAGTGAAAGAGATATTAGATATAAATGACACTTTGTATAAAAATACATTGTGACTACAATGCGTCCAGATTGAAAGAAATAAACAAGTAAACACATAGTAAAGATGACCACATAAACGGAGTTTCTGAAGCAGGGAACAAAAATGGTTGTTGTGTCACAGAAAAAAAATCACAGTATGTCCACGGACTGAATGATGACGAGTGGGGCGAAGTGTCCGTCAGTGCGTCCGCACTTATGTACGTCCGTTCGCTCTTGCTTTCGTCCGTCCATGCGTCCGTCCGTGCGACCATCCGTGCGTCCTTCCATGCGTTCGTGAGTGCGTTCGTGCGTCTGTCCATGCGTCCATCCATCCATCCGTGCGTCCGTGCACATGTCTGTCTTCTATCCGTTTGGCCGTCCATGCGTCCGTGCATGCGTTCGTCCATGTAGTGAACAAGCAAGTACCACAATCTCGCATCTTTTCATCATATATTGATCATACAGAAGTACCGCCATCCAGCTGACATTCCAAGGACTAAACGAGAGGTGGCTACCTACCACCACCACCACTACTACTACTACTACTACTACTACTACTACTACTACTACTACTACTACTACTACTACTACTTACATCATGGATGCAAGACCCATGGCATAATGAGCTTTGGCCCTAAAAGAAAAGGAAATCTCGGTATGACGTGATATGAAACACACATATTAAGTAGCGGACGGTAGACTAGTGAGTACGCCAGCATGTTCGTTTATTACAGACTTTAACGTATCGAACTTGTAGATTCAAAACAATTCACCAATTTCGAATTTCCAACCGTAATTCCAATACTCTTACTTGTCGAAAGAATGACCAAGCATTGTTACTTGTTTCGATAGAGGCAAATTTGAAAGCGTCTTGACATGAGACGTATGGTCATTAAATCGCGTACTAAACGGTGTTTCGGTTTGTCCAATGTATTGCACATTACAGGTACCGCATTCAAGCATGTATAGTATATATTGGAACTGTTACAGTTTAGATTGCCCTTGATTGTTAACTGAAAGCCAGTGAATAAACTGGTGACAGTTTGCGTGGTTACCATGTGCGCACACATCTGGCACCACGACTTCCCACAAGGAACGCAACTATTTTGTTTACGGGCAGCGAGCTTAAAATATAAAACAATATTGTGGAGGTTTCGTAAAAGACTCTAAACGGCCGTGGCTGGCTCGGGAAAACATCTTTTGGGTGTTCACTTTGTGTTAGTATGTTATAGTGTCACTGAAAAATGGCAGTGACGTTTTCTTTTGATGCTGAATAAGTGCACGAGGTTAGCCTGGGATATACTTGTCCCCTTGATCAACCCGGTTTTGTTTGTCTGAGTATTTTATGGCGTCATCAACTATTCTCGGTGGGTATCGGCGTTGAATGAGAGAACGTTTTAGACCCTGGCAAGTCGAAAGAAAATCGTCGTGGTTGGAGCATATTCTTTTAAACCTGTGAGCCTGGCTGTACGGTTTACCTGTTGTTGTTTTTTTGTCAATGTCGGACGTGACTGCTATGGGAATGGAGAAGTTGGCGCCTATAAGTCGGTTTGCGAAAGAGTTTTGCCGAGAGCCTCATTAGCTGTGACAGTAACGTCAACTAAGTTTATAGTTGATGATGAGTAATTACGAGGGAAAGTAATGGTAGGGTGGGCATTGCTGAAGTTCTTAATGAAAATAAAGATTGCCGCATGTGGTTAAATCATGAAAATGTCGTCAATGAAACGTTTGTAAAAGGATGGCTTTAAACGTGCATTCTCGACGAAATGAACTTTCAAAATGTGCACAAATATATTTGTATAGCTATGACCTGCTCTGTGCCCGAAGATGTTCCTTTTGTCTGGAAGCAGTGTTAGATTCAATTCGAAGTTGTATAGTTCTAAGATGAGCTTCATGAAAGCACTAATGGTTTCACCATCAACTGGCTTGTCAAAACTGGATTCCTCGTAGGCATTTATTAGAGCGAAAATGCCATCTGTGTGTGGGATGTTGGTGTAGAAGGATGACACGTCTCGTCCTTGTACACGAACATTCGCCTTGTCCTTGTACATAGCCACGCAGCACGCCTGATGCCCTCTCTTCGGTTTTTCCGCAACATTGCTCGAACAGCCCTCGCAGGGTAAGAAAGGAATGTCTGTCGCGCACAGCAGTCGAAATAGCATGCACGTGCATGGAGAACAGCAGGAGCAAACGAACAGGAACGACCGAAGTGATGACAGCGAGAGCGCCACCCGCTGGCGCAACAAACGAAAGGATGTGGGAAAAGAGAGAAGGAGAGAGCGCGCGGTTTGTAATGTAGGAAAAAACAATTTTACTCCTATACTTGGAACTGCGCCATTTTAATATTTTGGAAAGATAGAGCAAAATATGTAAACGTTATCGAATTTACCTTTGGCTACAAGGTATATGGATGGTGATGCTATGTTGCCGATGACGAAACTAGCTTGTACTGTCCACCCATTTTAACTATGAAGCTTGATCACTGAGCAGTCAAACTTCAGGATTACGGATAGTGCACTAAGAGGGGGGAGTGGGGCTCCACCCGTGTACTGAGGGACAATTTGTCGCTGGTTAGGGATGGTTGATTGCTTTCAATAATCACCTTGCCTGTTGCGTTTGCAAATTTGTAAGCAAACGGGCGTTGGCTAGACATGCTTTAGATGCAGCAGAGGCGACGATGTCATTTGAACTATACACGCTCGTCGGAGACGCATCATTATTCCGAGAAGAGCACCAGTCACAACAGGAACGACCATCTCATGTGCATATTCCTCGTACAATATTACACACCAGTGCTTCAGTGTCTCTATGTATGCGCGCGATAGCAATCGGTCAGTGCTATTTGTCGGGTGCCAATCCCCCACATCATCACAAGGCAGCACCGTATTTTTTCCGAATGCACGCCATGAGCTCTCACTCCACCTGCCGTGGAACAGAAATTTGTTTCAGGGAAAGAATAGGGAGGGGTAACCCACACTCATTTATGTATATTCGTGCATGCGGTTATATCAGTGCGTGTATAATATACATAAAAAATGAAGACATTTTGGCCAGCTGATGAATGGAGAGTGACAAGAAATGGCAAGTCTCTTCGCCCTTCGTCGAAGTGTTCGTTGTCATACACCATTAATACATGCCAGATACCCCACACCATGCTGTATTCAGTGACAGGTCAGCAACTCCAAAAATTATCATAAAATGACGTTATTCAGAAATAATTTAGGGCAGCGCAAGTAATTCCCAAGTAAAAGAAAGATGGAACGTCAAGATTTTGTGTCCGTTATGATCGTGTAAATTCAGTAGCAAATTGGGGTGTGCGTATACCCGTGTGCATTGATGATGCAATCGAGAATTTTCATTCAGCCTTTCACTTTTTTTGCGCTATCTTGCGTTCGGCTTACGGGCAAATCCTAACGGAACCAAGGGGGAAAGAGGAAACGGCATTTGTGGCTTCGGGCGGACTCCTTAAAATTCAATGACCCCTGCAGCGTCTCAGCGACTTCAGCCCCACCCACTTTCCCCCGCGCAGCAATTCGTGTAGCCGAGAGCGAGCTCTGTCACTTAAAGTTGGAAACTGGTATCTACCTCCTTGTCGAGGTAATTTTACACCACGTGCGCGTAACCTAAATCATTACCTTCATATGTTTACCTTCATAGCTTAAGAAATGTGCCCTCATCCTAGGGCAACACTCTTGAGCATTGTTACAACAGCAACAAGCGGTATGTACTTTTCTAGACTTTCGAACGTTCCCTGAACATTGTAGGCACGACGCGAACGGAAAGCTCAAGGGCGAGGTCCGCGCACTGGTTGCGGCGGCTGCTGTGTGGTGTTCTCACAAAAAGTGCATGGCGCTTTACAGAACAGCAAATATTATTATGGTTTCCTCCCCTTGGGTACGAAAAGGAGCCCACGAAAAAAAAAATCTATACAGTTTTTTTGGGAGTTCTTCTTTGTACATCGGCCTGTTTTGTCAAGGTTCGACGATGCCGCCTGTTTATCTGAGCTATATTACACACAATGATACTATTGTGAAATAATGAATTCAGTAGTGTTTTTTGAACAAATTGCGAGGTGCACCATAAAACTACGCTGCGCAATAATTTATAACATTTTAAAATTCTTTACTATGTGCCTACATCTAAGCGCAGATACGCGTTTGGACACCTTCTTACCCAGGCACCGTAGCCGGAATCAAATTCGCATCCTGGAGCTCAGCAGCGCATCGTCACACTCCCAAGCTGCCGAGGTGGTTGTGACACCACATGCGCGATCCGTGTATGGTCCGCTTTCTGTTTATTTCTTTTTTTTGTCTACGTCGCACATGTTCTCCCATATCAAAGCTGGGGGCTGTTTATAGAAGCCGCATCCTCCTCGTTTCTATGGCTCCGTGAGCTGTGTACCTTGAGCCGAGAACACAGACGCCGCGGACACCTGATGAGCGCGCT
The DNA here is from genome assembly GCA_013436015.1 of Rhipicephalus annulatus. Taxonomy (NCBI): domain Eukaryota; kingdom Metazoa; phylum Arthropoda; class Arachnida; order Ixodida; family Ixodidae; genus Rhipicephalus; species Rhipicephalus annulatus. The sequence continues at coordinate 319,806 of WOVY01002646.1, read as the reverse complement.
GGCGCACGTGTGCGAGCAGCGCAGACGCCGCCCGAGAAGCACCTGCACGACGACTGCGTGCGCGTCGCTGACTCAAGCGCCGTGCGGGGCGTCGGGCGCACAATCTCCCAGCGTCTCGCGTGTCGTTCAGCTCTTTGTCGCGCGCGAAACGCCCACGACCAGGAAATGCGAGCCAGTTCTTTCTTTCTTTCTTTCTTTCTTTCTTTCTTTCTTTCTTTCTTTCTTTCTTTCTTTCTTTCTCTCCCTTTCGTTCCTTCTCTTTCTTTCTTTCTTTCTTTCTTTCTTTATATACCTTCTTTCTTTTCCCTCCCTTTCTTTCTTTCCTTCTTTCCTTCTTTCTTTCTTTCTTTCTCTCCCTTTCTTTCCTCTTTCTTTCTTTCTTTTCGCTCCCTCTCTGTCTTTCCTTCCTTCTTCCTTTTCTTTCTTTCTTTCTTGCCATTTCCTCCTTGGTTCTCCCTTTTTTACTTTCTTTTTTTTCTTTTCATTCCCATCTCCTTTTCTATTTCCTACAGTGTTTCCCGGTGCGGGCAACGGGAATTCGGAGGCGCGCGCTTGAAGTGCCCGCCAGCTGGGCTCAAGTCGGTGACATCAAACTCATGTAATGCAATAGACGTATTATTGGACCCCGGTACGCGTCCTACGCCGTACACCGGTCACTGAACTTTCTTGGACGACTTGGCAGGATGCCTCGGCTTCAAGATATACGCACGTGCTGTGAAGAAGTGAGGGATATTGCGTGCGTATACGTCGCAGCGTATAAAACGAGACATGCCTCGAGCAAATCTAGGAATGCCGCCTGGAAAATGGTCAGATTTTCCACAAATGGTATAACACATATGGTCCCAGGGAAGAACGAACGCGCATGAACATAACACGTGGCATTACATTCAGTGCATTTTATTCGTAAATCTGTAGTATACACGAGCCATTGGTCAGCCACTTTCTCTAACATGTGCGCCATCGAGACTGACGGAGCCCCGCCGCGGTGGTCTAGTGGCTAAGGCAGCTGACCCGCAGGTCGCTGGATTGAATTCCGGCTGCGGCGGCTGCATTTTCGACGGAGGCGAAAATGCTGTAGGCCTGTGTGCTCAGATTTCGGTGCACATTAAAAAAACCCAGGTGGTCAAAATTTCAGGAGCCCTCTACTACGGCGTCTCTCATAATCATAACATAGTTTTGGGACGTTAAACATCACATGCCAACCGAAACTGGCGGGAATTCGCTCTTACTTGATGATCCCAGTGGTTGTATGTCAGCTTCGTATCGTCATTCCGAAGCAGCTTTTAATATGTCTGCTGTCCTTTCTCAGCTTTCCCTCTCCCGTCCTCTCTCAGCTTTCCCTCTCCCTTTTCACTCGTATGAAACCTATGCACTACTTTGAATATGTGGATAAGGAGAAATCCTTGGTTATGAGCAACCAATCCAATGTTTCCAATCTTTCTTATTACATGGGCTGCGTTGCATATACAAGGAAAATAAGGATACTGCACCGGACTACAGTGACTTTTCAATTATTTATGAGATAGTTTTGACCCATTATATTGCCGTAAAGTTTGAAAATCTCGAGCCTCAAGTTTAAAATTAATAATATGTAGCGTTTTATGTCTTAAAACCACAATAATAATAATAATAATAATAATAATAATAATAATAATAATAATAATAATAATAACAGAGGGTTTCCGTTCCAAAACCACCATATGAATGTTAGAGAGGCCGTAGTGGAGTGCTCCGGAAATTTGGCCATCTGGGGTTCTCTAACGTGCACTGACATCGCACAGTACACGGGCCACCACCATTCCGCCACCATCGAAATGCGACCTCCGTAACCGGGACGAACACCCGCCACCTTGGGGTCAGCCGCCGAGCACCCTTGCCACAGATCCGCCTAGGTGGATTCAAGCATCAACTTTACAACCTCGAACTTCCAACTGGTCACTAATATTGCGTGGTAGGTCTATGGGTCTTAACACGTACCGAAGCGATATGTCCTGAAATGTTATGTATATATATATATATATATATATATATATATATATATATATATATATATATATATATATATATATATATATATATTACGGCGTTTTACTAATGAAGCTCTAATTAACAGAAAAACTTTTCAAATTCTGGGTCATTCGGGAAGATCAAGAGAAATGCGAGGCAGGCGTGTTGTGTATATGCCTTCCTTCCTGTCTTTTACGTGGGCTACAAGAAAATTTTCGAATATTTTATAATAATTTTGTTACGGGGAAGAATATCATTAGTGTAATGCACAGTAAGAACCAAAACCTAGTTAAGCACTTACACATCGTGGATATTTTACGTTGAGCAAAATTTATCACGCTGGTTCCTTTCCCACTACCGCCAGGCTAGGAAAAAATTTCCAACCACCCACCCCAAATAAAACAAGCCTCAGTCTAGCGCAATAAGACTAATGCAAGCCCACTCGTACCCCATTCTTCAGTCCCTTGATAGGAGAGACTCCTACCATTAGCAGTCGCCTCTCTCCCAAGTACTGACCGAGCCCAATGCTGCTTAGCTTCGGTGATCGCACGAGAACCAGCGCATTCAGCATGGTATGGCCGATGGTATGGCACGGCCGAAGAAGGATGTAAGGCCGGGAAACACGATCTCTCTAGTGCTCTTCGCCACGTGTTTACAGCAAGTTTTCAGGGCCATAGATCGGGAAGAGTTAAGAATAGAGGTAATGGAAAGTACTATCAATCTTTGCTTGTTTGTTTCTTCTACTTTTCAGCCAGGGTGGCACGACCTAGTCAGGTGATCCCTCAACATTTCGTTCTGCCCAACAAGGCAATTTGTAACAGTTTTACCTTTGATAAATCAAATGAAATAAAAACTCTTCGCAACCTATGATTCGCTGCTGACATTGCATTGATGACTAACTCAGGGGGTGAATCACTACTCATGATTACAGCACTGGACACGGAAGTCAGAAGAGCAAAAAGATAAATGAACTTTATTTGGAAGAGTAGGTCTGAAAATTAATATGCATAAAACTAAACTAATGTGCAACAGTCTCGGCAGTTAACAGCACTTTGCTGTACGTGGCGATACACTGGAAGTTGTAAAGGAATATGTCAATTTACGACAGGTAGTAATGGCGGACCCGAACCATAAGAGGAAGCTACTAGAAGATTAAGGATGTGGTGGAAGGAGCCGATTCATGGCAAGCTTTCTCAAATTATGAATGGCAATAACTGATGGCGTTTAATGTCCTAAAACTACCATAAGATTCTGGCAGATGCCGTAGTGGAGGGCTCCGGAAATTTCGATCACCTGGAGTTCTTTACAAGGCCGCTATACCACCCAGAGGTCGAAATCCACTTGTGGCTGAGTTGTGCACGATTGTAAAACGACCACGGAGCCATGAGAATTTTAAGACACGTACGGTGCCGTAGTAGTGGAGTTAAGCGTGTTTGATTATCGATACGCGGTGATCGCTTATTCTGCTGTCTCCTTCGCTACGCTCCGTCGGTATCGTCTCCCAAAGCCGCTTTGCCCTCTCGCCGAGCATCCCTCCCAATCTCACGGGGCATACGTCATCACCGACGTGCTTCTAGACACACCATCTACTTCCGGTTGCCACGTCACCGTCCCTCTATCGACTTCGTCAACTGCCATGGTCCAAGGCGTGTTGATGGCGAACCGCTGCTGCCATGCCGGCCCATACAAATCGAGCCGTTATGGACGCTGTGTTACGGGCATCAGTAGCTGATTTTTCGCTCTCAAAGTAAAGCGGAAGCCGAAGGCTCTTGCTCGTCCAATCAAAGCATCAATATGGTGCATGTCAGAGATTCAAGTTTTCGCGGTCACGCGGAGGCCTGAAAATTGTGGCGCGCCGGTGGCTCGTAGCGCTGTTAAGTGTGAAATCGTTGATCGCGAGGGCATTCTGCACACGATGCGCTTGTTTACTAGAAATGTTAGAAAAAACATCGGAGGTGGTTTAGGGGCCCTTTAACATGCACCCAAATGTGAGCACACAGGCATCGATCATTTTCGCATCCATCTAAAATGTGGCCGCCGTGGCCGAGATTCTATCCCGCGACCGGCGGGTCTGCAGCCAAGTGCCTCCAATTTTCAAAAAATGTTTGATTGTTTTTTTGTATAAGAAAGAAAAGGATGTTGAGGCTAAAGGCATATAGCCTGACAGAGGACCCAACATTCTTGTACATAGTTCGTGCAGCACAGATATATGTACAATAATCAAGCTTGATTGAGAAAGGCCCACAACAACACCAAAAAAATCAGCGTTTTAGGCATCCAAACCATAATGAACAAAAAAAGCAGTATAGAAAATAGATTGCATAAAAAACTTTAACGTAACATTAAATCTGGTTTTCAACTATACACAGGTGATATATATATATATATATATATATATATATATATATATATATATATATATATATATATATATATATATATATATATATATATATATATATATATATATATATATATATATATATATATATAATCACTCAGGAAAACGGTTAGTTTTGAACACTAAGTGATATGCCTAACATTTTCTGAGTTAGCACATCATATTTAGTAGAAATTTTTATCGCTGGCCCATTACGATTGCTAACATCGGTATTTTTTTATGCTCTATCAAACCGTATGTTTCCTGCATTGGTACTTTTTTAACCTGTACGTTGAATGACTTTTCCATACAATCAAAATTAAGCAAATGTTTCAACTTGTTTACTATGTAGGTTGTTTGATAGGTAAACGTTATTTTACTATAATTTGCTCGTGTTCGTTGTGGATAGCGTAAGCTTTGACGGATGGGACAGCTGTGTTGTTTAGCTCCTTCGTTGTGCTCATACAATTTTCGCTGCATATCATTTGTAACATTTTCATGTAGTAGACCTGATGAACACGAATCATATATCTTTCAAATAGAGGGGCTGTCTTCAAGTTTGCGTAATTTCTTTTGTGATGGGAGTACTGGTGGAGAACTCTTTTCTGTAGAAGTACATGTTTTTATAGTTAGCTTCTGTAGCTGTTCCCCGCACTAGACGTCCATAGCAAAGCTTAGAATGAAAAATACAATTGTATACCTGTTGTTAAACCATAGCGGAATCAGTTTAAAAATTCTATACATATTACCAATACCATTTTGATAAGTCTATACACAGTTGGCTAATATGTGCATTCCTGCTTAACTCTTTAATAAATGCCGCTCCAGGGAACTTCTGGTTTGTTACTTGCTGCAGTTTCGTTCCTGCATATATATAAGTAATGGTTATTTCCTTATTGATGGGTGTATTGCTTGACCTAAATGTCATGTATTTTGTTTTTTCAGTGTCTAACAGCACGTAATTTTATTTCATGCAAAAATCTAGTAATAAAAGATAGTGATTCACACTGTGTTCTAATTCATTCATGTCACGTGATTTCAAAAATAGATTGGTGTCATCGGAGTACATTATAAGTTCTGATTAATCAGGCATACTAACTATATCGTTTACACAAACTACGAATAATAACTGACCTAGCTTGCAGCCCGGAAGGACGCCTTATTCAAGCGTTAGATTACAAGACGAAACATCCTGCATACATACAAACTGTTTATGGTTACTTAAGTAACTTGCAAGCAATCAATTTGGAACACCCCTTATTCCGTACTTCTCTAGCTTCCACAACAATATTTTGGGACCTATAGAATCGAAAGCCTACTTTAAATCTAAAATAAACCAACCGTATAGTTTTTGTCTTCAATATTTGCAATTATTTTATTCTTCATATATAAAAGTGCTTGTTCAGTGGATTCATTTTTTACATACTGACTGTTTGTAATTACATTGGGTTCATTAAACATGTATCTAATCTGTCATGAATTATGTGTTCGAAAATTTTTGAATACACACTTAAAACAGATATTGGTCAGTAGTTCCTCAATTGTATACAATCTCCCCCTTTATGCATCGGTGTAACTCTAGCTATTTTCAATTCATCTGGGAAAATGTCATCAGATAATGTTAAACTCAGTAAATATGCCAGAACTTTGCTAATCTCATGAACGATATGTATTACTACATTCAAAGTAATTCCGTCTATACTCGCAGCCACATTTCGCTTTAGCTTTTTTATTACTGCTACTATTTCTATGGGATCTGTTGATCTCAAGAGAACAGTATAACTGACGTCGGTTACAACTTCATTTTCATTGTTACAGCCTTCTGTGTCAGTTGGATAAGCCCTGGCTTTTATAAAGTGTCTATTCATGTCATCAACTAATTTTCTGTTTTCCGCTGACTTCAGGGCTGAGTGGCATATTGGTCATTTTTTAATTCTTCCTGATGGATTGTTCACTGCTTCACATATTTATTTTGGTTGATTGCGCAACTGGTAACAAAGTTGCTCCAAGTACGAGTCTTTCGCCTTTTTTATATTGCTGTTTGATTTACTTCTATGTGTCTTGTATTTCATGAATACTTCTTGATCTCGATTTCTAAGGAACTTGTGAAACATTGAATACGTGCGTTTTATGCGTTTTACAAACTTTTATCTATCCATGGCTTTTTTTTTGTTTCCGCGATATGTTTGTTGCAATGGGAAAGAAATGTCATAGTATTCACGCATACGCTGCAAGGAGATACTGTAGGCCTTCCCAGCATCTGATTCGCGACAAACATATTGTCATATTGTTCTTTTAACAACAACAGTCTAAAGTTCTCCAATGTTTGATCGCTAAACTTGCGCTTAAATTGAATTTGGCGACTTGTATTTCCGAAATTGTTGCTCATTTTGATTACGCTAAAAATAGGAAGATTATCGCTTACGTAAGAATTTATAACCCCTGCTTTGATGTCACTACTGCATATGTTTGATAGGCATACGTCTGTTAAAGTACTCGAAGTGACCACTGTTAATGTAGGTAAATCAATGAAGTTTCTGAAGGCACGACAATGAACAACATTACTTATCTCGTGTGACCGTGTGTCTTCGGAGATCAAGTTTATTTTAATATCACCCATGATAATGAATAGCTGATTTGCTTCGTACTGTTGTTTCAGTAACTGTACAAAAAATGACTAAAACTTTTTTGCCCCCTTCGGGGTCTGTATATTACAAATATTATTATTTTTCCCATTCGCAACGTTAGGCACTCGACATCATCACTGATTTCTGAAAGCTCTGCAACCACAGAGTAGAAAAAGGAGTCTTTGACATATATTGCTACTTCCCCCCGCTTTCTTTTTGTTCCTTACCAGGTGTTCAGAGCGATAGCTAGAAAAAAAAAGTGCAGTTAGATCATGTGTAGTCATCCAAGGCTCAGTTATGCAAATAATATCGAATTTTACTTCGGCCTTTTCGAAAAAGATGCTTAGGTCGTCTACTTTATTTCTCATGCTTCTCGCAATAACATGTATTGCTCCTAAACCATTTTCTTCATTAAACTCTTTCGCAAGTCCACCTAAAGTGTAGTATTCATTTTATTTGTTCTCTATTGTTTTATGTGAAAGCCTCACAAAGAGTGCTCGTCTGTTCCTCTGGTGTCATTTTGGAAATATCGCCTAGACTAGTAATGTGCAGAACAGAAGTATTGTCATTCCCTCCTTGCCAACACTTTGGCCTTTAACGTTCAAACGCACTTCCAAGTTACTTCTCTTTTCTTTTTGTTTTGCGGTTGCAAGCAACTATATGTTTGCCATGTCAGATGCTCATTGACGAACACATTATTCGTACTAATAACCCAGCGTTGCTGCATTTCACCACTTTTTGTTTGCCAGTGTAAAAACCTCTACTCGGTTGCTTCTCGAACAAAAAAAAACATATTCTTAGTTCCTGGCTTCAGAGTCTGCACCCTGTGGCAAGTGTCAATATCAGTATAACTGATGTAACACCAACGCACTGCCCTATTCGTTCTATAACATTTATAGGATCGGTCTGTGCTGCTATTCCTTTGAATTCTAGATCGTTCATCCACTGATACTGTTTCAATTCAATGATTTGTTGTGTGAGTCTCTCCTTCTCTGTTTTCAACGTTCTCTTTAGGGTTGTCATTTATCTTACTTCCTTTTTTAGTTCTGCAATCTCTTTGCTCATGCCTTTCTCGTCATCACATGTTTCTGAGCAATACCTTATGCTATCCTTACTTCTCTCATTTTCATTATCAAGTCACGCTTCATATTTTCAATTAGCTTCCAAACCTTCTTTATGTCTTCTGAATAAGATGCTGCCATGAATAGTAACAAGAATGGCAGCACAACAAGAGAGGACAATTTGTTCGGCAGCAGTGCATTTGAAAAAAAAAGCAGTACAATACTTATTTACAGTTCTGACTTGCAAATGCAGACAGCTCAGATTAGATGTGTGCTGTAGTTGCACTGCTGCCGAACTGTTGAGCGGGTCAATCAGTGCTTCTTATTTGAATCCGCGTCTAGGTGGCCGTTGTTTCCAGTCAAACAGTCACGTGGCTTGGTACGTTTCTTCACTTCTCTACTTGGCTCCTAGGGGGTGCCATAGTGATGACGACGCTTCAACCCTCCGGATGCGTTGGTCGCTGCTATCAAAGATACCTGCATATGCAGACAGCTCAGATTAGATGCGTGCTGTAGTTGCACTGCTGGTGAACTGTTGAGCGGGTCACTCAGTCCATCTTAATTGAATCCGCGTCTAGGTGGCCGTTGTTTCCAGTCAAACAGTCACGTGGCTTGGTACGTTTCTTCACTTCCCTACTTGGCTCCTAGGGGGTGCCATAGCGAAGACGACGCTTCAACGCTCCGGATGCGTTGGTCGCTGCTATCTAAGATACCTGCATATGTAGACAGCTCAGATTAGATGTGTGCTGTAGTTGCACTGCTGCCGAACTGTTGAGCGGGTCAATCAGTGTTTCTTATTTGAATCCGCGTCTAGGTGGCCGTTGTTTCCAGTCAAACAGTCACGTGGCTTGGTACGTTTCTTGACTTCCCTACTTCGCTCGTAGGGGGTGCCACAGCGAAGACGACGCTTCAACGCTCCGGATGCGTTGGTCGCTGCTATCTAAGATACCTGCATATGCAGACAGCTCAGATTAGATGCGCGCTGTAGTTGCACTGCTGGTGAACTGTTGAGCGGGTAACTCAGTCCATCTTAATTGAATCCGCATCTAGGTGGCCGTTGTTTCCATTCAAACAGTCACGTGGCTTGGTACGTTTCTTCACTTCCCTACTTGGCTCGTAGGGGGTGCCATAGTGAAGACGACGCTTCAGCGCTTCGGATGCGTTGGTCACTGCTATCTAAGATACCTGCCTATGCAGACAGCTCAGATTAGATGCGTGCTGTAGTTGCACTGCTGGTGAAGTGTTGAGCCGGTCAATCAGTCCATCTTAATTGAATACGCGTCTAGGTGGCCGTTGTTTCCAGTCAAACAGTCACGTGGCTTGGTACGTTTCTTCACTTCCCTACTTGGCTCCTAGGGGGTGCCATAGCGAAGACAACCCTTCAACGCTCCGGATGCGTTGGTCGCTGCTATCTAAGATACCTGCATATGCAGACAGCTCAGATTAGATGTGTGCTGTAGTTGCACTGCTGCCGAACTGTTGAGCGGGTCAATCAGTGCTTCTTATTTGAATCCGCGTCTAGGTGGCCGTTGTTTCCAGTCAAACAGTCACGTGGCTTGGTACGTTTCTTGACTTCCCTACTTGGCTCGTAGGGGGTGCCACAGCGAAGACGACGCTTCAACGCTCCGGATGCGTTGGTCGCTGCTATCTAAGATACCTGCATATGCAGACAGCTCAGATTAGATGCGCGCTGTAGTTGCACTGCTGGTGAACTGTTGAGCGGGTAACTCAGTCCATCTTAATTGAATCCGCATCTAGGTGGCCGTTGTTTCCAGTCAAACAGTCACGTGGCTTGGTACATTTCTTCACTTCCCTACTTGGCTCGTAGGGGGTGCCATAGCGAAGACGACGCTTCAGCGCTTCGGATGCGTTGGTCACTGCTATCTAAGATACCTGCCTATGCAGACAGCTCAGATTAGATGCGTGCTGTAGTTGCACTGCTGGTGAAGTGTTGAGCCGGTCAATCAGTCCATCTTAATTGAATACGCGTCTAGGTGGCCGTTGTTTCCAGTCAAACAGTCACGTGGCTTGGTACGTTTCTTCACTTCCCTACTTGGCTCCTAGGGGGTGCCATAGCGAAGACAACCCTTCAACGCTCCGGATGCGTTGGTCGCTGCTATCTAAGATACCTGCATATGCAGACAGCTCAGATTAGATGCGTGCTGTAGTTCCACTGCTGCCGAACTGTTGAGCGGGTCAATCAGTGCTTCTTATTTGAATCCGCGTCTAGGTGGCCGTTGTTTCCAGTCAAACAGTCACGTGGCTTGGTACGTTTCTTGACTTCCCTACTTGGCTCGTAGGGGGTGCCACAGCGAAGACGACGCTTCAACGCTCCGGATGCGTTGGTCGCTGCTATCGAAGATACCTGCATATGCAGACAGCTCAGATTAGATGCGTGCTGTAGTTGCACTGCTGGTGAACTGTTGAGCGGGTCACTCAGTCCATCTTAATTGAATGCGCGTCTAGGTGGCCGTTGTTTCCAGTCAAACAGTCACGTGGCTTGGTACGTTTCTTGACTTCTCTACTTGGCTCATAGGGGGTGCCACAGCGAAGACGATGCTTCAACGCTCCGTATGCGTTCGTCGCTGCTATCTAAGATACCTGCATATGCAGACAGCTCAGATTAGACGCGTGCTGTAGTTGCACTGCTGGTGAACTGTTGAGCGGGTCACTCAGTCCATCTTAATTGAATCCGCGTCTAGGTGGCCGTTGTTTCCAGTCAAACAGTCACGTGGCTTGGTACGTTTCTTCACTTCTCTACTTGGCTCCTAGGGGGTGCCATAGTGATGACGACGCTTCAACCCTCCGGATGCGTTGGTCGCTGCTATCTAAGATACCTGCATATGCAGACAGCTCAGATTAGATGCGTGCTGTAGTTGCACTGCTGGTGAACTGTTGAGCGGGTCAATCAGTCCATCTTAATTGAATCCGCGTCTAGGTGGCCGTTGTTTCCAGTCAAACAGTCACGTGGCTTGGTACGTTTCTTGACTTCCCTACTTGGCTCGTAGGGGGTGCCACAGCGAAGACGATGCTTCAACGCTCCGGATGCGTTGGTCGGTGCTATCTAAGATACCTGCAAATGCAGACAGCTCAGATTAGATGCGTGCAGTCGTTGAACTTCTGCCGAAGTGTTGAGCGGGTCAATCAGAGCTTCTTATTTGAAGCCGCATCTAGGTGGGTGTTGTTTCCAGTCAAACAGTCTTGTGGCTTGGTACGTTTCTGTACTCACTTTCTTGGCTCGTACGGGGTACCATAGCGAAGACGACGCTTCTGTGCTCCGGATGCATGGTCACTGCTGTCCAAGATACCTGCAAATGCAGAAAGCTCAGATTAGATGCGTGCTGTAGTTGCACTTCTGCCGAACTGTTGAGCGGGTAAATCAGTGCTTCTTATTTGAAGCCGCATCTAGGTGGGCGTTGTTTCCAGTCAAACAGTCACGTGGCTTGGTACGTTTCTTGACTTCCCTACTTGGCTCGTAGGGGGTGCCACAGCGAAGACGACGCTTCAACGCTCCGGATGCGTTGGTTGCTGCTATCTAAGATACCTGCAAATGCAGACAGCTCAGATTAGATGCGTGCTGTTTTGAACTGCTGCCAAACTGTTGAGTGGGTCAATCAGTCCATCTTATTTGAATCCGCGTCTAGTTGGCCGTTGTTTCTAGTCAAACAGTCATGTGGCTTGGTACGTTTCTTGACTTCCCTACTTGTCTCGTAGGGGGTGCCACAGCGAAGACGACGCTTCAACGCTCCGGATGCGTTGGTCGCTGCTATCTAAGATACCTGCCTATGCAGACAGCTCAGATTAGATGCGTGCTGTAGTTGCACTGCTGGTGAAGTGTTGAGCGGGTCAATCAGTCCATCTTAATCGAATCCGCGTCTAGGTCGCCGTTGTTTCCAGTCAAACAGTCACGTGGATTGGTACGTTTCTTCACTTCCCTACTTGGCTCCTAGGGGGTACCATAGCGAAGACGACGCTTCAACGCTCCGGATGCGTTGGTCGCTGCTATCTAAGATACCTGCAAATGCAGACAGCTCAGATTAGATGCGTGCAGTCGTTGCACTTCTGCCGAACTGTTGAGCGGGTCAATCAATGCTTCTTATTTGAATCCGCGTCTAGGTGGCCGTTGTTTCCAGTCAAACAGTCACGTGGCTTGGTACGTTTCTTGACTTCCCTACTTGGCTCGTAGGGGGTACCACAGCGAAGACGACGCTTCTGCGCTCCGCATGCGTTGGTCGCTGCTATCTAAGATACCTGCAAATGCGGACAGCTCAGATTAGATGCGTGCTGTAGTTGCACTGCTGGTGAACTGTTGAGCGGGTCAATCAGTCCATCCTAATTGAAGCCGCGTATAGGTGGCCGTTGTTTCCAGTCAAACAGTCGCGTGGCTTGGTACGTTTCTTGACTTCAATACTTGGCTCGTAGGGGGTGCCACAGCATAGACGATGCTTCTGCGCTCCGGATGCGTTGGTCGCTGCTATCTAAGATACCTGTAAATGCAAAGAGCTCAGATTAGATGCGGACTGCAGTTGCACTGCTGCCGAACTGTCACTAGATTAACGTGGTGGGTCAAATCTTAAGTACAGTAGTCTACGAGTATCCCTCGAAAGGCAAGTATTTAACAGCTGCATTTTACTGGTAATTGCCAAAGGACAGACGCGTAACCAGTAATTTATTTCGGAAGGCACCTTTTTTTCGGAAGGCACCTATTTCGGAAGGCACCGCGGAGGGCATCCCTTTCTCACTATCTTCGCCATGTCCAAAAACATTTTCGGTGGGGGGGGGGGGGTGCGAGGTGTGGTGTGCCATTCTCTGGCTGCGCCCCTGTAGCCTGGGAGCAGAAACCTTGAGGCCTACAAAGAGGCTTCAACTTAAATGAAGAACGACGTAGCAAGCGATGAAAAAGGAAGTGATAGGTGTGACCTTAAGAGACAGGAAAATAGCACCGTGGGTCAGGGAACAAGCTTGAGTCAAGGACATCATAGCGGTATTCAAGAAGAAGTGCGGACGGGCCGGGAACGTAGGGCGTATAGGCAGAATAACTATTGGTCATCATGGTAACTTCCCTAAGTGTCGTTTATTCAGGACTCCAACAATGTTTTTGCCGTGTTACGTCATCGTTCCCTTTGAAGAAGGGGAAGTACCCACCACTCATGGAAAAATAGGCAAGTTAACTCTTACAAAGTCGAGCAAAGCTAGACACAGCGAAGCACGGACCCGTCCCCTTTCGTGCCTTCTATCGATCAACACGTTAGCTTTGAGCTTACTCTTTGGGATGACGCACTTTCTTAGGGTGCCTCATCCCATGGCTGTCTTAGCATGATACGGAGCAGCCAGGCTATGGGCCATACAGCGGAGGTTCCGCACGATGTCTCCGTCGGTGGGCGTGGCATTAGCTACCATGAATGCACGACTTGGCTAGGTGATGCTGTATGTGATGATGACGCTTCCTTCATTTTTCTTTCTATATTGTATTCCTTGTCTTTGCACCCATAACTTTAAATTGCCATGGGGCTCTATGCGGGGTGTATCCATCAGTCGCTATTTGAGGTGATCTGTATTGCAGAGCACGTGCTGTGCTCGGCGGGTGCTATAGGCAACAGACTTTCGAGTTTTTTTTTTAACATTCCTGCCATTTAAATGGTTTGACTACCAGCTTCGCGGTTAAATGGCTTCGGTAATAATAAAATTATTGGCGTACTTGGCAGCAGACAGAGCATCGAAATGACTAGATATCTCGACTAACCATGGACAACAACAAAAAAAAATATGTCTTGGCAACAGCTTAGTGCCGCATGCTGAAAACTTGCTCTGAAAAAGGCAGAGGACTTGGCCTTGAATGCTTTGCAGGACCCTGATTTCCGTTTTTCCGGCGTTATAAAGCATGGGCGTGCTATACCGCAAATATCCCAAGAAGAGCGCTCTGTACAGCTGAAGCATAGATAACACTGATGAGCCCCACGTTTTACCAGCGATAAATCTCATCACGTGTGTGATAGAGCTGAGCCTCTTCTTCAAGTGCGAGATGTGAGCACTCCACGAGAGATCTCTGTCGATAATGACGCCCAGGAATTGGTGACGTCTCGTATACGAAAGGTTCACGTTGTCAATGGAAACAGGATAATAGATCATGGGCTTGCGGGTAAAATGGACTAAGGCGCCCTTCTCGGTGGAAATTGTGAGGCCTCGAGCATGGAGGTACGTCGACGTTATTCACGCTGCTTTTTGGAGCCATGCGCGTACCAGGGGTCGTGTCACTGCTGAAGCCCAGATACATATATCGCGTCAGTATATGCAGAGAGAGTGACTGATCGAGGTAGAATTTTTACAAGGCTAATGATCGTGAGGTTAAACAGTGTAGGGCTGAGAACCCCGCCTTGTGGAACGCCATGAGCGGTGTAATGATCAACGGTGCGGCCTTCCGCAGTAAACACGAAGAAGGATCTCCTCTGTAGGTAGCTCCGAATCCATCGAAGCATTTCTCCACTGATTCCAATGTTCGCCAAGGCATCTAGGATGGCATCGTGCGTAACGTTGTCGAATGCACCTTTCACATCGAGGAACATTGCAACCGAGATGCGCTTGAGGTATTTCTGTTGTTGCACAGAGGTTACGAGGTCGATTACATTATCAATAGAAGAGCGGCCTCTTCGAAAACCAGCCATGGCCCCTGGGTATATATTATAGCGTTCAAGGTACCACTCGATGCGTGTCAGAGCCATTCTTTCTATTATTTTCCCCACGCAGCTGGATAGCTCAATGGGTCGATATGATGCCAGATCAAGCGGCGACTTTCCAGGTTTGAGGATTGGTGACCAAGCGGCTGGACTTCCACCTTTCTGGAACGACGCTATCGTTCCATGACTGGCTGTAGCATTTTAGTAGCTGGTCTCGGCCGCGTCTTTCAAATGTAATACCGTCCGGCCAAGGTGACGATGAATGTCTGCAGGTGGCTAGAGCTGAATCCAGTTCCTCGAGTGAGAAAAGCATATTCAGTTCAGAAACTCGTGCTACAGTGACATCCCTCAGAACTTCATCACTCATGGTAACCATATTGCCCGCAATCACGCAGAAATCCTCAGCAACGTCAACCTGCAGGCGTCCAGTTTCCTTTAGGAGAAAGCGCCATTTGGTCAAATCCCGTATTTTTGCAGAGGGAGTCGCAACATTTATGCTTAACTGCGGCGCAGTTAATTATTTAAAAACGTCCGATTTTAATCTGTAATGCTTCAGCACGTGTTTTAATCCGAAAGTCTATGCCTAGTTATGACTAGTTCGATTGAAGTTCAAGCCAAGGAGCATATTTTCATAGCACCGATTTGTTGGAGTAGGCACTGAAAACAACAAACGTCAGTATCACCCTTTTCCTAGTGAATCTTCCGTTCGGGCGGGAGTTTTCCGATCCTAAACATATTATCAAAACTTTCTACAGCTTAAATACATTTCAGTAGTTATGGAACCTTCAACCTATAGTATATTCAAAGACTTACACCAGGAAACTGAAGAGTAATCACCATCGTTATCACTAAAGAGCGGGCACACAACGGGCGCAGAAAAGGGCGCAGAAATACTGCAGCTCGACCGGCCCATACAAAACCCTGACCAAACGGCAGAGGGCAGCACAGGAAAATGAAAGAGGTGAATTGGTTCCGCGGTAACGTTCTAGTTCTGAAGGACTATCACTCAGACGAATTGCACAGCAAAGAGGGACGCATATGTCTTCCACTGACGACATGTCTTCGCCTTGCGCGTAAAGGCCACCAGTGCACATTTTTCTGTTGAGATTGTTAGACCTTGCGTGCGAAGATAGTCAAATGCTTGCAACGCTGCCCTCTGTATCCTTGCTCGAACTTGTAGGCGTGTCAATGCTGATGCCCAGACACAGATGTCATCAGCGTATATTGAAACACTTACTGTTTCCGGGAGAGCTTCCGCCAGGCCAAGCAAAGCAAGGTTGAAAAGAAATAGGCTTAAAACGCCACCTTTTAAACACAAGTGTAAAAGACAACCGATTCTTTTTCAGAGTAATACACACGTACTAGTTTTCGTCATCTGGTGGTATAGCATGGGCGAAATAGCTAAGGTCCTTGCGAATGTAAACCATAACTTTGCTGCTCCTTCCATTCGTGGTTGAAACGAAAGACTCGTATCCTGATATTCTTATAGTCGATGAGTTCGGCTCACAGATGACCATTATCGGGAAGCGGTTTTAAACACTGCCGAAAATCTGATGTCCGGGACCTCACCTTCCATTGAAATATGAAGGTGTTTCAGATATCCTCTGCAAACGACAGCTGTTGCCGTTGACAAGCCATAGTTCTGCTGGTAATCTTGTTAAGCAATTGACTTGTGAAGGCTTGCTAGAACCGGGCTCATGGTATCCAGCAGCTGCAACGCGCTTCGTGCTATTGGTGTTTGCACCCTCTCCACGAACACACCATAAACCTGAGCGCAAGGATCGCATTCATGAACGAGCCGCAGGATTCCTTGTTCTAAGAATTCTTGTGGCCGCGACGAGACCCAGGCCTTCACAGTGTCCTTGAGTTCGTCGTCCAAGAAGAAGCACTTTTATTTCAGAAGTTTTTTTCTGGTTTATTTTCGTTGGATATTTTCTAGATGCTTCCAAAATTTGCAATGTGACACGTCGATCACTTCGTACTGGGTCGTCCACCTTGTTGACGAGAATGGCCATGTTAACTGTGTTTGACACGGGTCATTAAACAAACTTCTATATACGATCTGCAGTAAAACAGCACTCCATTTTCACAAGGACTTGTCGGACACGCCATTCTTCTCGTTTGCGGTCACCATTCGTCAACAGATGCATGGCGAACACCTTCCGCTGTCGAAAATCGGATAATGCCTCACTGCTCGTCAATCGTCGACTTCTGGAATGCGAACACCATCTTGTCCTCACTCGCAGTGCCTCGTCAATTGGACGGCGCTCTCCATAAGGGTCTCTATTCTCCATTGCGTTTGCGGGCACCCCACATGCTCCTGTGCACGACGGGGTACCCAATGATGTCCACAGATGTATCGCTACGTTCTCCCGTAGCGACATAGGTATCCGTGTTAACGCTTACGTGGTTACGACCTTTTATACCTTTTCATTTGAGCGTGTTGTGCACTTCATTGATGCTGCATACGGCTGATGACGGTCAATAATAATGGCTGAGCCCTTTGCACGGGGTGGGAAGCATTAAAAGCATTAAAATACACAGCCACTGCACCAATAACATTGTGAGAGAGCTGGTTATTTTCCTCTTCTGCCAAGCTATATTACATAGGTTAACGCCGCGATTCTTTGCCCGACATGATGCCTGTATAGAGTTTTTTTGTAGTTAAGTTACAAGAACCAGAATAGCTCAGTGACAGAATACTAAACTGACACGCAGAGGGCTCGGGTTCAAACTCGAATGAATTCTGGTTAATGTTAATTTTTTTTCATTTCACGGCAACGCTGACGACGACGCCGCTCAACGTAAAACTGGACGCTGAAGAACTGCGCTCTAAAAGCAAAAAAGAAAGAAAAAAATCTTTCGCAGCATATGTCAGGCGTACCCCGATAAATATGCGTTATTTCTGTGCTGCGCAGAAGCATGCAGTGCCAGTGGCGCGCGGACGCACTCTCGCCTGTTATAGCGTAAAGCAATACCAAAGTATTGAAGAACTATGGCATTACCTATGTGTCAGTTCGAAAATCCCGTCTGAACGCCAGTCGATCCCTTTCTCCTTAGAAAAAAAACGAGAACAAAAAAAGAAGAAATGCGGGCCTATCCCGCAGACTAGTGCACCACCGGATCGCCCAACAGCGGAGGTAAAAAAAAAAAACGTTGCCGGACTGCAATACCATGCGCACCGGTGGCCCGGTATCGATCCCTTTCCCGATGCACTGGTAGAATGCGCTGTGTAGGTGAACTACGTGAGCGCTTGACAGCAATAGGAATGCGCAATTACGTGTCGTACTTTAGCGCCTATAGGATCTGGTACCGAACACGTACCAGAGGAAGCAGGTGGATGATTTACGCAAGACGTAAAAAAAAAATAAACGCTGTACGGGCAAAAGCCTCTCTCATGAATGATCCGCCAACCACCCCGCTTGTGCTTTCTGCTGCCCCGTTATACTGGCGACTCATCGCCCACCTAACTTTCGGTCTCCCCTTCGTGCGTTTGCCTTCTCAGGGAATCCAGTCGGTTACCCGTAATGATCAGCAGTTATCTCGCCTACGTGGTATACGTGCCCGGCCCATGTCCATTTCTTCTTCTTGATTTTAAGTACGATGTCCTTACCCCGGTTTGTTCCCAGACCCACTCTGCTCTCTTCTTGTCTCTTAAGGTTACGCCTATCATTTTCCTTTCCGTCGCTCGCTCTGTCGTCCTGAGTTTAAGCTGGACCCTCTTTGTAAGCTTCCAGGTTTCTGCTTCGTAGGTAAGTACCGACAAGACGCACCTGTTATATACCTTCCTCTTGAGGGTTAGTGACAGATTATCATTCATGATAATCATACTATCAATCAGATAGTAGAGAAATGTGCGGATTACAACCGAACCCTGTACATAGCTTTCATAAATTACGAGAAGGCGTTTGACTCAGTCGAGACATCAACAGTAATGCAGGCACTACGAAATCAGAACGTCGACAAACCCTACATAATCATACTGGAAGAAATCTACAGTGTATCCACAGCCACCATAGTTCTCTATGAAGAAAGCAACAGAATCCCAATAAAGAAGAGTGTAAGGCAGAGAAACACGATCTCTTCAATGCCGAGTCACCACGTGTTTACAGAAAGTTTTCAGGGCCCTAGTTTGGGAAGAGTTAGGGATAAGAGTTAATGGAGAGTATCTTAGTAACCTGCGATTTTCTGATGACATTGCCTTGATGAGTACAGCTCATGATTACTGAACTGGACACGTTAAGGATGAATTGAACTGCTAGCGTCATGCGTGCAGTCTGATAAATTTCTAAACAATCATCAAAATTCTCACAGCTTCTGGTATAGCCCGTGACAAGAGGCCCTCATGGCCATGAGTACAGATTAGTACCAATGAGGCCGCGCATGTCCGCCCACGCATTCATTCCCCAGGCCAGTGCCTCACCGCCCGATGAACCCCTTGATTCAGACTAGAACGCTTCTCTCCTGACTTTGAAAAATGAGATTTACCCATTGTCGGATCTCTTACCTTCGCTTTCGCTTTCATGCATCATGTAAAATGCTCTGCAATGGCGGACTGGAAAATACATCTCCGACTATTCACTAATACGTGACTGAGCTCGGCAGAACTTAAGCATTTTGATTCACCTTTTTCCGGCCTCTGCCAGCACTGTGTGGATGTGGCTGACACCTACCACATTGGTTTGGGCACGCCAGCTCAATCCTTCTTTCTCCCCAAACCAACCCAACCCGAGAAGATAGGGAGGGGACCGTGCTCGGTTGCCAGAACGTTCCGGCCCAACAAGCCATATAGTCTGGCGTGCCAGGACAGCGGCCATGACCAATGGGGTCTCTGACTAGGGTCCCCACCTTGTAGTGTATGACCGAGCTGATCCACTAGGGACTGGCTTCCCTAACAACCTCTCTGTATGGCAGCATGAGAAATGTTCACTACCAGCACCACCACCGCCAAGTGGAGACACGTTTTTTGCGCAAATCCCTGCGTGATCAATGGAAGGAAGAGCGTAAGTCACTGACTATAAATACGGTGCCGGGTGCGTGCTCTTTAATGTTACTTTTTATTTCTTGGAGCCAGCTGTGTGCGTGAGATCAGTTTATTTATTTATTTATTTATTTATTTATTTATTTATTTATTTATTTATTTATTTATTTATTTATTTATTAGTGCAACCTACGTCGTTCAAGTAGGCATTATTGTAGGGGGATGAGAAAAAAAACCAGTCTTATAGTCGAAAATAGAACACATTTGCGCAGCCGCACCTGCGCATTCACAAAAAGCGCAAATCTTGTAGTGACGAACAAAAAGCATCGACTGGAAGATCAACAACACACACACCCAACTTATTTCATTTGCTAATAGTTAACTGAAAGAAATAATTAAAAAAAACACCAGGACGAAAGCTGACTCGCCCCCCCCCCTTTTTTTTAGTGATCATATTTAAGTGACACCTAGTTTGGGCTCATGATGTGTAAACTCTTGTTGATGCAAATTTCATTACAAAAGATCAAACGGAAATACTTTAATCGCAAAAATTCTCTGCGCTGCTCAAGAGATTTTCATCTTAAGTTACTTTTACGGTGGGTAACACTGGACTTAAAATTGTAATTGTCACTGACAAAACGTGCAGCACGGTGTCATATGCGTTAAAGTTTATAGATTAGAGTTTGATCCTCAGATTTCCACACTGTAAAGGCATGTTCAAGGATAGGTCGGACATTTGTAACATACAAAGCTTCTTTCAGACTTTTGGGGGCAGACTTGAAATTGCGCTTAATAAAGTTTAACTCACCATTAGCTTTGTCAGTTACGTAACATTTTTGCTTATTTCAAAATAAATCGACAGACAAGTATACACCAAGTTATTAAAAATGTTCAAGACGGTCAAGCTGTGCTCCTAACAAGCTGTATAATGAGTGAAAAGGATTGCGTATTCTGGTAAAGCTAAGAAAACATCCCTTTTTTACATTACATCATCCATTCCTCATACCACCTAACCACAGTGTCAAGATTATGTCGCAAAGCACAAATATTGCCCACACTCCGCATTGATTTATAAATAACGCAATGATCTGCGTACAACCTCACGTTCATTGCTAGCTTGTCTGATCAATCATTAATATAGATTAAAAAGAGCAAAGGACCCAACACCGAACCTTATGGCACCCGGGAACTTACGCTGATGTATGAAGAAGAAAAGCATTTACTCCGATGGACTGTTTTCTAGAAGTCAAATAATCCCTCAACCAACAAAGAATTGAAGGAAGACCCAAAAACCATAATTTATGTAATAAAATAGCATGTTTAACGGTGTTAAACACTTTCTGAAAGTCTAAAAATGCCAAATTGACTTGATAACCATTATCATGTGAACTTAAAACATCAGGAAGAAATTCGCACCGTTGTGTAATACACACAGACCAGATCAAAAATCATGCTGAACTGTACAGAAAAATATTTGTTTCTAAATGCTTTATCATACCGCTATATATAATGTGTTCAAGAGTTTTACAGCATACGCTGAAAAAAGAAATTGGATGGTAATTGGCAACATTGAAGGACCCTAAAGCCTCGCCTTTAGGACGCGATAGCTGCATTCTGTTCCTAGTGCGTATTTCAAACACTTAGTGCATGAAACATTTTCGAATTTGCTGTGCACCCACTATATACACTGCTTTCAGAGTATAGGCGCAGAAGCGTGTGCGCCTTTTGTAGTGCGGTACCGGCTTTTAACCACGGAGCGAATAAGATAGCCGCATATTCTGATGCCCGTTGACAATGGACCCTTGTACCACGCATTATTACTGCAATATTTTATTTTGCATTGTGAAGCATGTATACAGGCGCGTTTATTTGTGAAGCATAGAAACTACTTTCACCGCATTCACAAGCTGAGGAAGTTCTTTTCACTACTTTCACAAGCTGAGGCATGGCTGTGCTCCCACAGCCATGCCTTGACTTGAGTCATGACTTGGGAGTCACGCCGTCGCCAAAAGTCCATGCCAAAGGGGAAGTGTCACCGATCCCGATCTAGGAGGCCTGGTGGGGGTTCCCGGGAATCCTCAGTGTCAACTCTTGGGACTGATCGAGTGGGACGATAAGCGCATTGGAAGGTAGTCACCATGGCGATGTCTGAGCGACTCATCTTTGCTACCTTGAACGTACGCGGCCTTAGGTCTTCGCAGAAACAGGCAGCTCCGTAGACTTCTCAATCGGAAGCGTCTAGACTTTGTCGCCATCCAAGAAACAAAGATCGAGAGCGAGAAAGAGACCGAGAAGGCCCTGTGGCCTTTTCTGTCTCAGTTTAATGTGTGTGTCTTACATGCTAAAGGTTTACCTGCGGGCTGTTGGTTGTTTCTGGGAAAGAGCCTACCCTGTTCAGCATTCTGCACTAGTGTTGATGAAGCGGGCAGGTATATCTGCTGTGATTTTTTGTTGCAAGGAGCGCCATGGCGAATTATCAATCTATATGCGTTTATTGAGGTTCCAAAACGACTTGAATTATTTGAAAAAGTGCGTAATTTAATTGACGTCGACAGATGCACTGTACTCATGGGAGATTTTACCTGCGTATGTGAAGCTATTGATCGTTATAATTCATCTGAAAAGAGAGACAGGAGTGGCGAGCTTTTATCCGGTATTGTAGATAATGCAGGACTAATTGACATCGGAGTCTCGAATCGGACAACAGCATATACAAGAGTACAAGGCAGTTCTCATATTGCCTTGACCGGATTCACGTGTCCTCATCACTCCTATCTCGTAAAATGTCCTGCAGCACCGAAGCTGTATTTGAGCTATGACAAGTAATGGTCTCAGACCATTTTATTGTCAAAGCGCAAATTGATGAAAATCGTCACAAACAATTCTGTTTCCAGTGGGCCCTTTGGAAAATGAATGCGAAGCTCCTTTGTGATTAGGAATTCACGAATCGTGTCCATATGGCAACGAGGCAATCCTTTTCGATTGGTTTGCATATCTTCGCTGCTTGGGAGCTTTTTAAACAAAAAGTTCGTGCTATAGCTTTAGAGATTGGGGCTGTTAAGTCTTTCTATAGAACGAATGATGAAAAGATACTTGTTAAAAGTCTTTGCAATCTTTATGAGATTGAATGTGAAGTGCCGGGAAAGTACATCAAAGACATTGAGAATATTAAGTGCCAACTACAGATATATGATGCTGCTCGCTACCAGGGGGCACGTATTAGATCTTGGAACCAGCGCACCTTAAATTCTGAGCAACCGGCGCGCCAAGCTTTACTTGATGAGCAACGCCATGCGATTTTTAAAGTTATTCCAGACTTGTACTTTAACGATGTGCTCAAAAAAGATAACGGAGAGAATACTTTGGCGTTCGAAATGTACTATAACAGTTTATTTAGCTCTCCCTCTGATGATCTTGACGCTCACCTCAAGGCTACTTTTGTTTCTCTTGTGAACCCCTTGAATGACAATGATTGTGCAGTCATTAATGGACCCATTACTATACAGAAAATCGAGCAAGCAATAGACAGCTTGCCTTTATTGAAAACACCGGGCCCTGATGGCATCTCAGGCGAATTTTACAAAGCTTTTAAAAAAACACTTGCTCCTATATTGCTGAATATTTTTCAGATGAGTTATGGCATGGGTACACTCTTACAATCCTTTTGCAAAAGTCACACTGGGTTAATACCGAAAACAATTGACAAGGAAAAACTTCGCTTCGTCGAGGGCTACAGACCAATATTGGTGTCAAACGTGGACTAAAAAATGTTCGCAAAAGTATTAGCAAATAGGTTGCAATTTGCTATGTCGATCCTCATTGGGTCTCATCAGACATGTGGGATGAGAGGTCCATCCATATTAACCAATATACATGTCGCTCGAACAGTGCTTCAATACTGTCATGGTTCTCAAAAACATCTTGCAATGCTACAGGTAGACCTTGCAAAAGCTTTTGATCGTGTTCGTCATTCCTTCCTTTTTTCTCTTCTCGAACAAGCTAATGGTGGCAAAGTTTTTCTTAAAGACGTTTAACTATGCTATAAGGAATGCTCCACTCGTCTGATAGTTAATAATCAACTCTCCAAGCCAGTTTCTATTCACTCTTCTGTAAAACAGGGATGCCCGATGTCACCTCTTTTATTTGCACTTTATCTAGAACCCCTGTGTCTATGCATAATACAGTCGAGTTGCATTCGTGGCTTTAGTATATTAGGCAGTGAGGTTAGAGTGTTGGCTTATGCAGACGATGTCACATTCCTTTGCACAGATAAACCAAGTGTCGAAAATGTGGTATATACCATTGAAAAGTTTGGCGTAGCATCAGGAGCTCGTTTAAATGCCTCTAAAAGTTTAGGACTGTGGTTTGGATTGTGGGGTAGCACACCGAACCACTTTGCAGGGATTAATTGGACAATAACTCCTCGAACATACCTCGGTGTACCATTGCATGCATACAGAGTCAGTGCAAATTACTGGAAGGAACGCGTCCCTAAGCTTGAACGACAGGCCCAGACATTTGTTCCCTATCGACTTTCAATATTTGGGAGAGCTGAAGCTTGCAATACTTTCTTAGCGACAAAGCTTTACTATGTATTGCAACTTAATCATTGCGCAAGATTCTGTATAGAACGCTTTCATCAAATTTTCGCTACTTTCATATGGTCTTCGACTTTTGAGCCCATGCGTCGTGATAATATATTCAAGCCAGTTAGTGAGGGTGGATTAGGACTAAAACACCTTTATCTATGGCAAATAGTGTCACGATTCTTCTTTTTTCGAGACAATTCCCATCCTGTAATCCGTTCTTGCTTGCAGGTTACACTTGACGATTGCTTACCAGATTTTATTGTTTCATCGAATTTCTCCAAACACCCATGCTTGTGGGGATTCATGCAGGAAGTTTACCTCGCAGTTCAGTTTCTTAAAACTCACTTTTCTGTACAATACCTGTACACAGTATCGCGCATGGTGTTGTATAGGGACCTACTGAGTACACTCTTGCCACCTCCGTTGTACCGCTCACTGTACTCCAATCTTCCTGGCCACGATTTGTTGAAGCGAGTGCGCGAAATGTACATTCCACCTAATTCAAAAACATTCTTCTATAAACTCCACTCTGAAACACTGGCGGTAAACACATGGTTAAAAAGAAAGGGTATTTTCATTCCATCTGTTAATTGCCGTCTATGTGATGTGCCGGAAACGATTGAACATTGCTTTGTTAGCTGCAAAGATGCCATACTGTTTTGGGATGTCCTTCAGCGAGGACTGAAAAAACGTTTCGTCATTAATTCTCACACAATACGTTATCTGCTACCAAAAGCGCTTGACGAAGTACCATATGATATGTTTTTCCTCGTGGGTATGCACAGCTTGTGGAAGACACGAATGCAAGACCGCAATGCAGAGCCCACCACCTCTTCAAGCGCACACTTCATTCAAATGACTATTCACTTCAAAAACATTTACGACAAGCTAGACTTTAGACCAGACTGATACTCCATCTTAGAGAACTGTTTGACCTCACCCCTTTTTTGTTTGTATAACACGATGTGAAGAACTCTCCTTGTGAGGAACTCATGCTGTGTTAGTCATATAGTGTTTATGAGTAACGCTTGAGCGCTTATTTTCGCGATTTGATTGTACTTTTGTTCGCTTGATTTGTCTTTATTGCGCAAATACTTTAATAGGTACCATGAAAAAAAACTGAGGCATGGCCTTGCGGTAGAGCATCCGCCTGCCACGCAAATTACCGCCGTTCAATACCCACCCGAACTCCATAACACCCTGGTTTAATACCTACTCTGTTCGAGGTTTTTTTTTCTGATTTACTTTATGTGCATCCTTCTTGAATTTTCGGTCGCGCATAAGATGAGGATTTTTCGCTCACAAACAACGACGCCAACGCCGACACCGACATTTCTGCGAAACGAGCTCTAAAGCTGTCACGTTAAAGTTGGACGGTAATTGGCAACATTAATTTTCTTTGCGGAATTCGGTGCTGGCCCAACATTTGCTAGCTTCCATTCAAATGGCAGTTTCTTATCTTCAAGCACTTTCAAAAATAATGCGGTTAAAATGGGCGTCAAAGCTCTTGCACACCTCTTTAATACGTGATTGAAATGACATCCGGTCCTGGAGCTGAGTTTGGTTTAAGTCGTTCGAGCAGAGCGCACATACCACCAACGGATATAACAATGCTATTCATACGTTCAAATCCCTGGGGTGTTGTATACGGCATTTCATGGTCCGGAAAACACAGATTGAAAATATCGGTTTAAGCAAGCTGACTTCTCTGCATCTTCCGAAAAGGTTGTTTCACCATAAGTTATGTCTGGAAGGCCAGCAGAGTCCATCTTATTCAATTTCACATATTTCCATATCTCCTTGGGATTGGTAATCAGGTTTCTTTACAGGGAAACAAAAAATGCTATCGTTAGCTTCTCTTCATTGTTTTTTCTAAGGGTCGACTTAACTCAGTGTGTTTTTCTTGAACACATCACCAACTCTTGATGAATGGAAGCGCTTAAAAGTGCAATTTTTTTTATTAACTAACTTTCTCAGGCTTGCGGTAATCCAAGATTTCTCGGCTCTCCATTCACCGGAAATAACCTTGGAAGGTAAATGACTACCGACCAAACTAGCGAGCTCGGTTTTCAAAAGTTCTAAAAGACTGGAGATATTCAGGATCGAAGAACACTCTTGGAACTCAGTGAAAAACGAAAAACGATATTTGATGATATCGCTTCATAGCTACAATTTTCATAAAAAGAATCATTCGCGGTGACATTATCCTCAATTTGAGGTTTGGGCAAACCAAACTTCCGACAACTACCCCGTGATCACTAATACCAGTCATTGAGTGTGAGCAGTGCTAACCGATTTCGATGCACGCATGCGCAAAGAGTTGTAATTTAGGGGCCTGTTCTTTCAATAAGCAGTTAAAGCTTAGCGCCCGACCTTTCTGCTTGTTTTCTCTTATCTGTCTTTTACAAGTTTGAGCTACTATGTACCCCATCATTGTTGTAACTGGCCTTATGAAGGTGGGATTACTACAAAAAAACAAGATCTAGTATGTTAGCACATAGCCCACTGCCCCCTGTTGGAGAAGCAACGAATTGATGTAATGCCTGTTAAGTGCCAAGTACGACCCGGACCGTGAGCGCAAGACGGGAACATGCCTTATCCAGTCAACAACCTAAAGGCCAAAATCGTTTCCTATAGTAAAATATATTCAGTTCCTAACGTAGCCAGTGCTTCAGACAAAGCTTCCAATGGCTGCACATTGTTGGAGTTAGACGGCCGATAAAAACAGCACGCCCTCAACGTATTGCACTCGTGACAGCTCAATTTTACACCACACGGCTAGGAATTGAAGGCTGGTAAGTGACACGCTTTTTCATTGGTTGATGATATGTGGGGTTTAACGTCCCAAAACCACCATATGATTATGAGAGACGCCGTAGTGGAGGGCTCCGGAAATTTTGACCACCTGGGGTTCTTTAACGTGCACCCAAATCCGAGCACACGGGCCTACAACATTTCCGCCTCCATCGGAATTGCAGCCGCCGCAGCCGGGATTCGAGCCCGCGACCTGCGGGTGAGCAGCCGAGTACCTTAGCCACTATCGACCACCGCGGCAGGGCAGCTTTTTCATCGGTTACTAACCTATATGAAAATTCCTCCGCCACGTACATGGCCATCTTTGCGATATACGTTCATATGTGAAGAAAACACTACTGCATTGTAGATACTGTAGTCGGTCCACGACTCAGTGTCTAAAATTACGTAGGCATCCGTAGTAGCTACAAGGTCTGTAAACACATCCTTCTCATTTCTTATGCTCCGACAGTTTCCAAAACCCGGTTCTGGCTGATCGTGTCCTTGGCATCGAATGGAAGGCTTTGATTTTTATTGTAATTGGTTCTACGTCATCACTGGAAGAATTATAAATGTCTGGGCCCCCATAATCAGCTTATTGAAGCGAAGCTTGAATGTTTCCTTGCGCTCTTTGGCAAATTCGACCAGTTTTCTTCTTTCCAAATGAACTTTGCTTAAGTAATCCTCGCTTATTGGAAAAGTGGTTCTTCTTAGCTTGTGTGCCCTGGACAGTATATTTTGCTTTTGTTTGAAGGAACGAAATAGTGCTGCTGTGGGCCTAATACTCAAGGTAGAAAAGCAGCCCACTCTGTGACCCGTTCAGTGTCCGATGACGTCACCTGGACACTCAGATGGTCCGAGCAAGGAAATAGCACTCGACGTTCTGAGTCTTCCGCACTCTCAGCTGATGCAAATTTCAATTCGTAGAAAACCAGGTTATTTCTGTGTGACATAGTTTCAAGGTCATATTGGCGCCTTTAAACCCGGTCCAACTGGGTCGCAAGTGACGAATTCTCATATTTCAGCTATTGGAAATCGGCCCTTAACTCTTTTAGGCCGCCGACGTTGCGTTCAATCGTGGCTAGTTGAGCCGTAAGTTCTGTAACCTTATTTTCAGCAGCCTTCCGATTAGTTTTAATGTCTTTGAGCGCATCGAGAACCTCATCCTGTCCATCGTGTATTGTTGGCAGTGAACGCAATGCCTGAAGAAGTTCCTGTTCTAGTTCCAGAGTGAACGGTCCCGGATTCAACTCGACGTCCCCTAATAGCAATAAATGCTACCATAGCACGTAAAACACCAGCCCGAGATTTCTTTGCAATTGTCTCAGACAGGCAATGAAAATAAGCATGCTCCAGACATGAAAGGTTGCGTTTTGGTGCCGTCACGTGAGACCAGCCATGTCGACAAACAGGAACTTAATATTAAGGCATGCTTGCCTGAAGAGCGTGAGTCTGTGAGTATCCCGTCCTCCTGACAGCACCGAAACCACTCAATAAGTTGTTTCCCTGTGGCTTTCCACTGAGGCGGTGCGCCACGTATTCCGAATACGAGTCAAAATGGCTAGTAGTTTAAGACGAACGGAAACAGCGCGAGACGCAAGACAGCGGGCTGAATCTTCGGTCACCGGTGATCCAGGTTACAGCCCGTCAGCGTTGCCTCCACCCAGACACCAGCTGACGCGGCGTATAGCCAGCACGAATACTGCATATCGGAGCATGGCCTGGCCTATAAACTGTGCAACCCTTACCACGAACATTGGGGGTCACGGGGAGGCGCCTCCTCATTCACCTGTTCACCGCAGAAACGTTCATGGCATGGCTAATGGTCCCAGTTACACCGGGCCTTGCTGCTTAAGCACAAGCTGTACGCTGACCAGGCTGGCCATGGGAGTGTCGATGCGGCTTCGCTGCTTGTCGTTACACTCACACCCTCAAGTTCCATTCTCACCAGGGCGTCGCACATCGAGACGGGCACAACTCAACGACATCCCATTTCGGCCGCTTTTTGCCGCTGCGCCTTTGAGTCCATCATCCCGTCTAATATGAGATATTTCGAACTCTCTCACACTAATATATTCACTGAGCTCAGCCAACTTATGGCTTAGTCGGTATTTTTATTTATCTTGTTATTTTTTGTTGTTGCTGTTCGTTGCCGCGAATTTCATCACAACGTACACTACCTTTTCTTGCGTCGTTCACTCTTCGTGTGGCATGCATGACGAGCTCGACGAAGGTCCACTCCCTTGCGACCATGGTCACATGTCAATAAATAAGCGCACATGGCAAACACGCATCGTATTAACACCATATACAAGCTTAAATTCTACGCATATCTTGGACAATTTCCTCTCAGGGAGGTTTCTTTTGTAGCGTTAGCTACACTGGCCTCGCTGAGCCAATTTCGCGTGGCACTGGTCTGCGCATGCGCAATGATACTCCGCCGCCGCCACCCGCGGCTCGCCGCCGGTGTGCGCGCAATTCGATGCGCTGCGCGTACGATCAGTGGTGTCACGCACCGGAGCCGCCACCTCCCTCGCACTCGGCCGCGGCCGCGGGCGACTCGCCGCCGCCGGTGTGCGCTTTCCAGAGGAGTGCCTGCCGTCATAGCCTTGGTAGACATATGGACGCCGACGCGCGCGCCTTCCCTGTGCAGTCGCTATCTGACACTGCGCAAAAGCCGCTTGATAGCGCCTCTGACTGGCGTTTGCCACTGTGGTATAGCCATGGAGAAGGACAGTGCAAATGCTGCCCAACTGTGCAGTAGAGCGGAGAAGCTTAACTCATCGGATCCCGAAGTAGTTGCCCGGCAAAATAAATATACATGTGCCACATAATACGTATACCGTGTGTGTGTCATTGGAACGGCTGTAAGCATGATATCTGGAAAGCAAAGAATAATCAGCTGAACCTTTGCTAACGCTACGTATATCCTGGCATAGCTGAGCTAAGCCACTGCCATTTTTTTTTCTTTTTACTGTGCATGTCTATCAAAAAAGGCTTCAAAATTTTGAGCACGTCATGCTATTTTCTCACATATGGCAGCTTCCTTAACTTAAATGAAAAAAATGACCTTGCTTAAACCCATGAAGAGGTCACAGCCAAGTTGTGATTCGCTCAAACGACTTGCATGTCCCATCCCACAGCCGTTTGCATGGCAACTTGTCCAGCAAACGCTGAAATATGCTTCACCAGAAAGCGCCTCTACTTAAGGAGTCTTTCTTTTAAACGTCTGCTGCAATGAAAACACACGTTGGCATCAAACGTGTTATACTCGTTCATTGGTCCTCATCCTGGATTGAAAGAAAACAACTTACGCAACAATCGTTGGTTTTATTCTTGCAGCGACCGGTGTATTCCAGCGGGAAAAAAATGTGAGCCTGCTTCAAACTGCACTGTTGAAACATCCACTTAGCATGCAGGGTGCGACACGAACGTTATGA
Organism: Rhipicephalus annulatus; assembly: GCA_013436015.1. Classification (NCBI taxonomy): domain Eukaryota; kingdom Metazoa; phylum Arthropoda; class Arachnida; order Ixodida; family Ixodidae; genus Rhipicephalus; species Rhipicephalus annulatus. The sequence goes on along the minus strand of WOVY01002646.1, from coordinate 289,254 downwards.
AAAGCACGCGCATGGAAAACGTGCTTGCTTCTTGGCGGCAGAAAATGATAGCTCACGAGATGTAAGGACGAGACGAACTGTAACGCTGTACTGATATACGTGTACTGCAATGACGTTCATATGTCGCGTCACTTATATACAGCTGAGAGGGCACCCGCGTGCGAATAGCAAAGAGCCTCTCCAAAAAGACGCAAATATATGCGGCTTTTGGAGCTGTTTGAATCACCTATTGATATGTTTTGGGACGAAAGGAACCCTCCAGTACTTTATACATGCAGTATTCTGGTTTCGGAGTTAGGTTGGTGGACTGTAGCCTGTGTGCATTTGTAATATACCAGGCGTTTCAAGAAACGTGACCGAAAATTCTCAAAAACAAGGGAAATTAAACGTTGGCTTCCTGCTTTCATAATTATCTTTATGTAGCCACCTAAGTCTTAAGAGGAGTTGAAAGATCAATCGCAGCAGTAAAAATTGATTTACTTTGTAATTAGTAGAGATAGACTGTCCAGTAGAATGAGAGATTTAAAGTACGTGCTGTTAAGAACCTATTACCCTTTTGGGATCCCCCCCCCCAAAAAAAAAAAATCGACAGATCCCATGTACCTTGGGAATCGACGTTATGCGAAGCATGCAGAGGGAAGGTGACCATGTTGTAATTTTTTATTGAGCGACACGTCACGAAATGACGCTAAATATATCTACAAATATTGCATGCACACAGACTTGTGTAACAGTTGCAGATGTTTGTAGAACCAGTCGTTTGCACTCGTGCAACGATGCCAGCAGAGATATGGGTATTCAACCCCAGAGACGATAAGCTCATATGAAGCGCTGCGGCTCGCGAAGGCGGTAGCCCCGAACACTGCTACAAAAAATTAACTTTAGCGCATGGCAACTACATGTGACGTTAACCCGGCGTGACGGCTGTATCATAGGGGTACATATTTAGTGCTCATAAATTTGGATACCCAGCACTCTAATCACTATCCACGTTTCACGAACATTCGGGCTTTCGGGATTACATTAGAACGTTCGGGATTACATCGGATGTGTTTCTTCATATTGAACGCTGATCCTCTTATTGGTGTGCGTATGTATGTGCGTGCATGCGTGCGCGCACGCATGCGTGTGTGTGTCTGTGATTGTGTGTTTCTGGTCAGTTTTAGAAGTTGGTTCTTCTCATAGACTCACAAACTGTATAGGATTTATTGAGTGTCCTTGGCTTCAGTGTTCTCAGTTTCCGTGTGTCTCGCATGATTTCCAGTTCTCATGTATAATTATTTTTTTTTTTGCGAAATTATGCAGGAAACAGTCAGCTGAACCCTTGCGCCGTCAATGATGCTGATAAATGGTGCTTCGGGGGTAGTGAATAGTTGTTCTCGGTGGCCGCGCTTTCTTCGTTTGTCATGCATCGTTTTGCAGCATATTGAGCTTCATTTTGAAGTGCTGCGCTTCAAACTTCAGTGCTGTTGATTTCATGTGATCTGTATTATTGTGTTTTGTTTTTGGTGGCTTTTTGCATGTTTGTTTATTCTAATCTCCTTTTCCCAAATGCTGGGTAATCATCCAGAAATGAAAGCTTATTTTGAATGAATCAAAGAATCAGAACTCAAGTGCTTTCTTGCATTTGATCTGCTAGAGCTCTGTGGAAAAGAATACACAGTACCTCTGCAGTGCTTGCATGAGAATTGGAACTTCCTTCATCTGACCAATGCATGAAACTATCAGCATGCAATACATAAACAGTAGATAAACACTGTTAAAAAGTTCTGATCCACCTAACTGAAATTCTGTCCGGACGAAGTAAGTACATTCGTAAAATACTTCGGAGGTACCACACAAAATATCCGGATAGCCGGAGTGAAAAACGCGCAGAAAATGCTTCGGAGGGGCCTTGTAATCAATCCGGCCAGCCGGAGGGAAATGCCAGTAAAAAAGTACTCTGGGTGCGCCACGCAATTCCTCCGGCGGGCTGGAACAAAAATATTGCTCTGGATATCCGGAGCCAAAATTGCTCCGAATGAGGGGATGCTACAGGACAAGCGTTTTCCTGTGACCTCGGAGAATGTTTTTTTTTTGTTTTACAGTGAACAGTGTGTTCAGACAACACGCCGCGGCGGTACTTGATTTCGGAAGCCGCGACTGACAACCTCAACATCATGGCGCACGTCACAGTAGGCGGCGCCGCAATGCAGTTTCCGCCGCTCCGCCACGCGCTGCACATCCCGCAAACTTTTGCTGTTGACAGTACCTGCGTTTTCTCATTGTTCGCGTTTCCATAACGAAAGATGCAACGTTAGTCGTGTTTGTGGTGGCCGAAACGTCAAGGAATGTCTAATAATAATTTCTGTTAGGAGGGGTGCCTAAACACCTAGAAAAACTCGCCCACAAAACGGTTTTACTCATTTATCGCAAGAGCTCATGAGCAAGAGTGACGGAAGCAATGAATCGCCACCATTCATTGGGGAAGTCATTGCGCTCAGTCATCGCGCGAGTTAATATGTCGCCTCTTGTTCTCATGCTTTCGCAATGTCGTGCCGGTCCTCGTTGGATCTAATCGATCATGTAACGGATCGCATCCCGGCTGCGGCAGCTGCATTTTCGATGGAAACGGAAATGCGGTGGGTCCGTCTGCTCAAATATGGGTGCACGTTAAAGAACCACAGGTGGTCGAAAATTCGGTAGCCCTCCTCTACGGCGTCTCTCATAATCATATGATGGTTTTGGGACGTTAAATCTCACATATCCATCAATCATGTTACATGGTATAGGTGAGAAAGCCATCGCAGCATGAGTATTGTTGCTTCGCTTTGACCACTGTGCAAGGGCACTTCACCGAAACGTTCTGGATTTATTATTTACAGAAACAGCAATTGTTGGCTCGAGAAAAATCAAGAGGTGGTTGAAACGTCGCATTTGGCAGCAAAACAAAACGAATGTTCACCGCGAGCTTCATCTTATACCTGCAACTTGTTACGCTGATCTGCACGACGCACCATTCACTCCCCGTAGACACAAGCGCTGATGGTTCGTTCTCCTTTGCAGTCAGTCATCAAGCTCACCACATAACTCCTCGGTGACATTATTAAATTTTTTGTCATGCTCCCAAGGTGTCATCTCTTGACACTCCGAAGTTCAACAGACCGCGCGTACTGCAACATCAAACAGCATTACTCTATAGGGTGAACACTTTAACCCCAAACTTCACAGACTGACTCCTCAGTCATCATTAGCTCACCCTCCGTCGCCGCAGCGCGGGCAGCACGCTAGGATTGGGAAGCTTTGACATGATTCGTCGGCACGCAGCACAGTAAAAGCTACAGAGAAAGGGGTATACATTCGTCTCACGGACACCTCTGCGGAATCAGACGGGGCCGCTTTCATTTCTTGAATTCTCTCAAGCTTGCGCATGCATTCAATAGGCTGTCTCGGCCAACGTTTCTACGCTGGTCTCGATGGCGTGATCGGTGGAAAGGCAAAATGAGCACGTTCGGCGTACTTGTTTTTAAATGCGATTGCATTTCTTAGTAGGGGCATGTCAGGCCAGTGATGTTCCTTGCAGGGAAGTTTCCCTTTTTCGGGGAATTTTTGCGTGTCATTTTGCGCAACAGGGAAAAAGGAAATCTTCGGGATATTGCAGGAAATTTCAGGAATGGGTATATTATGCCATGACGACCAATAATTAGCGGTCACATTGCGCCTTCATCTGCTGTAATAGGTTCTGACGCATGCACCACGCAAGCATAGCCTTTGAGATTTGTTTCTGATATTTACTCGGAGCGATTTATAGTTCACTAGCGGTGTTAGAATTGAAGCACACGATGTGAAGTATACCAAGACTGTATTTGAATTATTACAGTCATGCTTTTGTTGTGCGGCCGTGGAGGGGCTAGTCATAATTGCAAAAGTCACCAGTACGCGAGACACGTGTAATTATAATATGTGTGCGTGTGGATGGGGGCAGAAATTAGTAGTGTTGCGCAGGGAATTTCGCTGGGAATTTCATCAGTGTTCGCAGGAGAAAATCCCCGAAATAAGGAATTTTCACGCCTCTCAATGGGAATTCTTCGGCGTAGTACGGAACGTCCTTGTGTCAGGCGTCTGTCGGCGTTCACGTGCCGGCAGGTGTTATCTCTCCGCTCTCATTTACTCTCCCTTAGCAACAGCTGCGGGCGGGTTCTTATCCTCGCCCCTAGCAACCGGAGCAGGTGGTGCGGGCGGAGTAGTGGAGAGTGAGTGGAGATGAGGAGCGCGCTCTGGCGTGTGAAGGTGCTCGCATTGCGGGAGCTCGGCGGCGCTCCCGCAATGTGGAGAGAGTGCAGGAGAGGGTAGGTGCAGTGCTTCATCGCTCCTCTCGCCGTTCGCTTTCTCTCCTCCCTGCGCCCCACTCTCCCATCCGCTCACTTCTCCTCCTCATCATCATAATCAGCCTGACTACGTCCACTGCTGGACAAAAGCCTCTCCCATGTTCCGCCAGTTAACCCGGTCCTGTGCTTGCCGCAGCCAATTTACACCCGCAAACTTCTTAATCTCATCTGCCCACCTAAACTTCTGTCTCCGCCTAACCCGCTTGCCTTCTCTGGGAATCTAGTTAGTTCCCCTAACGACCAGTGGTTATCCTGTCTACGTGATACATGCCCGGCCCATGTCCAGTTCTTCTTGATTCCAGCTATGATATCCTTAACCCCCGTTTGTTCCCTAATCCACTCTGCTCTCTTCTTGTCTCTTAAAGTTACACCTACCATTTTTCTTTCCATTGCTCGCTGCGTCGTCCTCAATTTAAGCTGAACCCTCTTTGTAAGTCTCCAGGTTTCTGCTCCGTAGCTAAGTACCGGCAAGATACAGCTATTATATACCTTCCTCTTGAGAGATAGTGGCAATCTACATGTCATAATTTGAGAGTGCTTGCCAAATGTGCTCCACCCCATTCTTATTCTTCTAGTTACTTCAATCTTGTGGTTCGGCTCCGCAGTTATTGCCTGCCCTAAGTAGACATAGTCTTACTCCTATGTATATATAAATAGAGTGAAGCGCGGGCCTCCCTCTCGACCGTTCGCTAGCTTATGAATGTGTATATTGTCACGGGCTCGTGACTTGGATAAAGAGAGCAGACTCCACGTCGAAGAAGAAACTGTTTATTCGGGGTGAACTTGTGGCCACGCAAAAGGAAAGTAAGACATTGGCACTGATAGCGGCGAACGGAGCGTCAGCCGTCGATCAACTGACAAGCGTCGAAGCATCTCGGCATTTATACGCCTGCTATCGAACATTCTAGCGTTTTCGCTAGCGGCTACGTGCGTTCCAGAATAATCTGAAAGGTTGTTGAGGTGGGTGTAATCTTTACAAAACGATCTATACAAGAGCCTCGAAGATTTCCGATGGAGGCGGAAATGTTGTAGGCCCGTGTGCTCAGATTTGGGTGCACGTTAAAGAACCCCAGGTGGTCTAAATTTCCGGAGCCCTCCACTACGGCGTCTCTCATAATCATATAGTGGTTTTGGGACGTTAAACCCCACATATCAATCAATCAATCAAGAGCCTCGAAGCTTTTCTTACACCGTAGGCACGTATTGTGCTGAACATAGTGTAACAGGGCGATAACAAAACTTGACGAAAGTAACGTGGCAATATAAATGTTTACAGTACAAATCCTCGTCTCATCATTCATTTACGCCATTAAAATTACTACGCCATGTACTTTCGGTGCAAGAAATGCATTCGCATTTCCACACAATTCCTTTAAGAATGTGTGAGACATTTTTTTTTTTTCGAATATTGCGCTCTGTCGCGCGCGAACCGTGGGTGCATGAGTTTTCATGCCATCCTTCCAAATTGGCGACGCACCCCGCCGCGGTGGCCTAGGGGCTAAGAAGGCACTCGAATGCTGACCCGCAGGTCACGGGATGGAATTCCGGCTGCGGAGGCTGCATTTTCGATGGAGGCGAAAATGCTGTGTGCTCAGATTTGGGTGCACGTTAAAGAACCCCAGGTGGTCGAAATTTCTGCAGCCCTCTACTACGGCGTTTTTCATAATCATATGGTGGTTTTGGGACGTTAAACCCCGCATATCGATCAATCAATCAATCAATCAATCAATCAATCAATCAATTGGCGACGCGCGCTTAGTTAAGCGCTAGTTTGTGACAAAGACCGTGCATAGGTCCACTTTTGTAGAGCCCTGCACCTTTCCTGCATCTGTCCGCGCCGAATCGGTTGTCTGGCAACTGAACCAAGGGAAAATTGTACCCAAGCACTCATCCAACCTCTCACAGCATTGCTATGTAAAGCGTTGTCGTTTGCGCGTCGTGGTATCAACCATTGGTCGGCATCGCTTCATTAGTGTGCAGATTGCGCTTGGAATTTTATAGCACGCATGCCACACGTGCATTGGAGAATTTAGAAAAACTAACACCAGTTCTATCACTGTCACGGATGGTGTCGTCATTGTAGTCTGCTATATATTCGCTTCAATGATGATTTTCTGTCGGTGAATTTGGTCGAATTTTATTACACCACAATAATTACCAGAGGCCGCTATTTCGAAAACGTGGTTGTCGAAAACTACCAACAGGCAGGACAGACATGCACCGATTCCGCGGAAGCAATTCACGATATCCGTCGTGATGCCCAATTGGCAGTGTTTTCAGATAACATCCATCAGCTGGCAAGAAATATTGGCGCGCCCCGCCGTGCTGGTCTAGTGGCTATACTCGGCTGCTGACCCGCAGGTTGCGGGGTAGAATGCCAGCTGCGGCGGCTCCATTTTCGATGAAGGCGAAACTGCTGTAGGATTGTGTGCTCAGATTTGGGTGCACGTTGAAGAACGCAGCTTACCGTCGTTAGTGTTATTAGAGAAAAAAGGTTGTTTTTGAATTCGCCAATGCACTGAAAATGTCATGTGACGAAGTATGCATATATGAAGGGCGGATTTTCAATTAAAAACTAGTTTCTAGACTGGCACTTTATCCTGTCTCCTACTTTTCTTTCATTGTCTGAGTTGCACCACAAACATTCGATTCAGTTTATTCAACACCTGAGAGATGGTGCACGGACACATTATATTAAACCCCAGGTGGTCGAAATTTCCGGAGCCCTCCACTACGGTGTCTTTCATTATCACATGGTGGTTTTGGGACGTTGAACCCCACAAATCAATCAACAAGCGCACTCATCCCGCAAACTTTTGCTGCCCGCACTGTACGCGCGTGTGTCCTGTACTTTTTTATGTGTCTTGCCTCGTTTGTGCTTGCTGCCATGAGTTGCTGAAGACGTTCCAGAATGACCAATTCGATTTTTGCGGCTATAGTCATGCTGCAAGCAAAAAGAGGTATTCGGCTGGTTGGTTTTTGATCATTAAAATATAGTGTGCTACTGGGACAAGAGAAGTTGGGGAGGACACGGGTTACGAAGAGAACACGACAAGCGCAAACTGAACTGTATTGAAAAAACAAAAAAAAAACAATGCAAGGAAAGGGAATGAATGTTTTACGATTGGGGAGGGGATGACAATCTTGCTGAACTGTCTGATGATGCTACACGCGAGGTGATTACGGGATATGGCGATGCCTCAAAGTTCTGTTCCGAGTAGGCGGACTTGGTCGTTACATGTTGCTTCTGGTATAAATTTGATTTACGTCAGGGTTAGCAGAATAGAGCTTAAACTGACGCTTGCGCTTTGCTGGTTCAATATGTGAAAGACTTTCCATACATTCTAAAAGCGATCAGGTATTTGGCGAGTATTTCTGCCACGCAACAATAGTCGTCATCTACTTCGCGTACTCTCCTCGCGTCATCACCACGCTTGTAGTTCGTGGACGCGCATGGCGCACGCGTTATCAGTGTGACATGACATTCTTGACAGGAAAGTGGTGAGCGCCGGGTTTTCAAGGGAGAGAACGTGAGCAAGTCAGACGACCATCATTATGGTTGCGGACCAAAACTACTCCCCAAATACTCTTTTTTTTCTTAGAGCGTATTTTCTGGGTGGTCTTATCCTTTGATCGTAACAAAACTCACGTTTTTACTAACATTGGGCAACACCCACACTCCCTGCAGTGCACGAAAAGGTTGCCTGTAATCGCCGTTCACTGGCAGGCCATAGCGGTACTCTTAAAGCCGTTCGTTGAGGCATCTTTCCGACTGCCCCGCATATGGCTTGATTTGATTGATTGATATGTGGAGCTTAACGTCCGAAAAACCACGATTATGAGAGGCGCCGTAATGGAGGGCTCCGGAAATTTCGACCACCTGGGGTTCTTTAACGTGCACCCAAATCTGAGTTCACGGGCCTACAACATTTCCGCCTCCTTCAGAAATGCAGCCGCCGCAGCCGGGATTCCAACCCGTGACCTGCGGGTCAGCAGCCGAGTACCTTAGCCACTAGACCACTGTGGTGGGGCGCATATGCCTTGCCACGTGTAAGCGAGATGGTGTATGTGTATTATGTATGTATATATATATCGTGTATCATGAGGTGTATCATGTATGTCTGGCAGCTGGTAAGAATTACTCGAATACAACCATGATCAAACACATGAAATACTCTTGTTATAGTAGGCTATTTTACTGTTACCTCCCTATCAGTGGCTACATTAAACATTTTATAGTCATGCATGTTGCCCTGCACTGAATTTAAGATATACAGAGATTTTCTCACTTCTATATCTGAAAAAAAAAGCAAGCTGGATATCAGTTCTGCATATAGGTCGGCTGCGTATGCCAAGCTCCAGCGACGTTCTCTCCGTAACCGTCTTGAAAGACACCGAAGTAAAGTCAACATGGTGTTTTACCATTGACCCGCCACGGTATCTTAGCACATGAAGTTTCGCGCTAAATTTTTGATTCCTGGCCATGGCGGTCACATTTTATTGGAGGGAAATGCAGAGAACTCACATGTGCTTAGACTTACGAGGAAGTTAAGAAAGCCCTCCCTACTGAAACGTCAGGTATGTCATTAAAACATTCTGTATGCTCCCGTAACATTTTTATACGGAAAACATATGCATACCATAAGCTAACACATGAAATTATTGGAACGGCATACGGAACGTTTCCGTCGGGCAGGTGGTCGTAATTAATCCGGAGTGCCCCGCTACGGCGCGCGTCATAATCATATCATTGTTTTGGCATGTAAAATACTAGCAATCATAAATGTTTCGCGATTGGGGGAGTACTACATGATGCAAGAATCAAAGTTCTCAACGCAAGTAAAAACGCCTAAGCACACAAACCACACACGCTGCCAGAGGCATCAAGACAATGCACCGGCGTGAATTTCCTCTTAATCTCGCGAAAGTGCATGTACATGGTCGGCCTTCTCGGCCAATACTACACATCTGAAGTTCGGGAGCACAGTCTCATTCACTTCCTCCGTTGCTTTTAGAATGATTGCTCCCGCGCATGCACATGCCGCACATAGCTGCGACGGCCGTGGAGCTTACTCATTGTTGGCCCCTTACAAACAACCTGCTCGCCTCAGGGCGTCATCGATACAGCCACGGATCAATCGTGTTATTGCTGTCTGTACCCTGCTTTAGGCCGCGGCCGTGTTTGCTGCACGGCAATATGAGAGACGCCTATCGCGACTTCCTGGCACAGGCCTCCTCTAGGAAGCTCAGCTATACGACTTGTGAATATTCGTCGCGTGGCAGGGCTATTGTTAAAAAAAAAGGTGACAGTTGGCATACCTGTACTGTCTTATTTCGTATATCAGCTGCGCATTCCGCTTCGTTCATCGAGCCAAACAGCTGATTACAGCAAGAACCATGGTTATCGTAGCCCATGACACGGGGCGAACAACAGAAAGTGAATTAATTATTAATTATTTTTAGGTCTAGCGTCCCAAAACCAGCATATGATTAAGAGAGACGCTGCAGTGGGGTTCTCCTGAAATTCGGACCAGCTGGGGTTCTTTAACGGGCACCTAAATGTTAGTACATGGACACCAAGCATTTGAGCCTCCATCAAAAATGCGGTTGCCTCGGCCGAAGTTTGATCCGTGACCTGCGGGTCAGCAGTCAAACACCATAATTACTACACCATCATGGCGGCTGGAAAGTAAAGTGGATTATAGAAAAATATGTAGTCACTACAGTGCTACATAAAGACTGTAGTCAAAAGTACCTTCACTAGCACTGCCAGTGGATTATTTACACTGCAGTAACAATAAGAGTGCATTTATGCTGGCGAAAAATCTGCACTCCGAGGACACCGCATGCATGTTAATTTTGACTATTCAGCAGATATATACATCTCTTTCTTTGCTCTATAAGTCTTTAGAGTAGTATTTTCTCAATACAGACCAATGGTAAAAGACACCATATGCATCGCAAATCAACATTCATTGCTCAGGAAAGTTTATTTATTTATTTATTTATTTATTTATTTATTTAGATTACCTGTTAGGCCTGTATGTGAGGCATTATGCGAGTGAGTGGCAGGAGTAGAGCATTACATGGCAAAGTGCTAATCGGTGACTGACTTGAACCGCACGCGAGCAATCATCGTGCAGGTGCGGGCAGGAAGGTCGTTTCAGTGGTGGTTACTACGTAAAACAGTTATTTTTGATAAATTCCTTTTGATGAGTTGTTGCAATGAATTGGGGAGAAAAACAGCAATATGGTGACTTATCCAGTATACGCGATGAAACCGTTGTTGGGCGCTGAAAAAAAAGAAATAACTTGCGGAGAGGGCAGATGCGTGCTGTCGCACGACGAGATGCGAGTGCGGGAAAGCGAAGTTGAGGTTTAAGAGCTGGTAATTTGGTGTATAATTCAGTAAATTCATGACTAAACTCACTTAGACTCTCAAACTAAGATCGGATCATGAGTCTGAACGAGTGTGGGTGAGTAATATTTTGGTGAGTTTGAGTCCGAGTGAGTCTGCGGCTGAGAGAAACTTATTCATGAATGTGAGCCTTAAGAGCAAAGTGTATTGGTTGAGAGAGTCTGGGCGAGCTCCACTTTTTTTCGCCAACCTATGCACTGGTGAATGTGGAGTATAATTGAAAATAATTAATTTTGAGGAACGACTAAGTTTTGAGTAATTTTATCATATTTATTCACTCCGAGTCGTGAATATTGAACGTGAACCACACTTAAGTTTGTGGGAGACAAGTGTCAGTTTGAAAGAACACGCTGCAGAGGTTAACGATGCGGTCATCATGCTGTTCTGCTCATTCAGAAATTTAGCCGCAGACACCGATGAATCTGTTGACATTTTAAAACTGATGTCCCTATACCAGCTACACATGCATTCTTGATTGTCCCTTTCTTGTGGTGTGATTTCAGACTTCTCTTACACGTTTCATAATTTGCATCCAGCTGCAAAGTAGTTGTGAGCAAAACAATTTGTGAGCCGTCGTCCTGTTTAACGAAGGAAAACGTATTGACAACATCAGATAATTTGTAGTGTCAACATGGGTGACCACTGGCAAGCGCTTTCATCGGCGTGCACATCAGCTGGTACTTGAAAGGAATCTACTCCATGACACAGGGCAATTAAGTTATTTTGTATCTGATGATATGATTGATATGTGGGGTTTAACGTTCCAAAACCACTATATGATTATGAGAGACGCCGTAGTGGAGGGCTCCGGAAATTTAGACCACCTGGGGTTCTTTAACGTGCACCCAAATCTGGGCACACGGGCCTACAACATTTCCGCCTCCATCGGAAATGCAGCCGCCGCAGCCGGGATTTGAACCCGCGCCCTGCGGGTCAGCAGCCGAGTACCTATTTTGTATCTGGCCCATACTGGTCCCACACGTTCATCGAATCGTGTATAATGAGCTGTTCTCAATATGTTTCACAAGGCAAATGGTTTAAGGCGTGCGCACAAAGGAGAAAACGATCTGTCGCACGGACGTATACACACAGCGCTGCTGGCACCGCTACATATGTGCTCGCTGATGGCGGATGTAAAAGCCGAAGACAGGAACTGACGTCACGTGCAACATACGTATTTAACTCACTCAGAACACGTGGATTACAGCCGCCATAGGTCTTTCAAGTGTGGGTCGGAGTATATAGACGTTGCAGAGAACTAACGACACGTTCGTATGCAAGCTTATATACTTGAATATTTTCACAGCGTTTAAATATCTTTGCTTTAGTGCCTGGTTGCTGCATGTGGGGCTACTGCGTATACATACGAAGCCAAAGTTTTTTTTTCTAAATCCACCAGAGAAAGATGACGAAAAATGGCGTGTTATGTGGTTCCATATTATCGGGCCGAACAACTTCTCTCACATTCCACAACGCCAATTTGTGAGCGGTAAACTTTTTATGTCGTATTCATGGCACGCATTTCTGTGCCTGTTTTCCCCTGAAGTATTTTGGATGACGCTAGCGCGACGTGACTTTAATGGGTTTTGGGCGGATATATCACCACGAGGCCGCAAGGCACGCTTGCTTTAGCAAATATTTGGGAACGATGTACATGCAGTTGAACTTAACTTTCATAAGCGCTGTAGAGCCTCCTGAAAAATGGGTGCACATCAATGACAAAAGCTTCGTAATGAGAAGTGGGGAAATGAGGTGACAAGCTTAGCCGTGAAAGTCAAGCTATCGAACTGTCTAAAATGCATTGCTTCAACTATATGCGGCCCTTGGCAAATGAGAAAGAACCAGGAGGAGGACAAAAGTCAGGGGATGAGTCGAGTACACAGGGTCCTGCCTTCCCCTCCCTCCTCTAAAAATCATTAAAAAGTGACGTGGTGCAGGGTGCAGTTGTGCATAATACTATTAGCATAGTCCCGTATTGAAGGACTTCGCTGTTAGTGAAAGAGGAGGATATTGTACCCGTGCACAATATCCTTCTATACAGTTGCAGCCTGAGGACGTCGTGCACTTATTGCGCTTCGCTTGCGCACCGACCCACACCAACGATAGTTGTAAGTGACTTTAGTAAGCACATAAAAACATGCAAGACTTTCCTACCACTTATGCGCGAGAGCAGCCCGTTCATCTCCATTGTAACTAATCCATTGATGTGACAACCTCGCGAAGGACTTGCATAGATCTCGTTTTTGAGAACCAAGCACTCGTATAGCAAGTCGAACATATCTCCACTCATTTCTCAGACCACAAACCTTCATTCATTGCAACAAAAGAATGGCAGAATTGTGTTTCCTAGAGAGGCATTTGTGGAAAATAGTGTTGGGCAAATACATATTTCTCTCTCTCTCTCTCAAATTGTTTTCTGTACTTTTCGGAAAATCAAAACACCTAGACATAATTCGCAATAGGCCGTATCGTAATCACCAAGGACCCTTTTCTTTAGTTGGCTGTACAAATTTGGCGCTGATATTTAGTGGTATGGCTATTTGGATACTTTAGCTTGAGTTATGGCTTCTTTTCAAGTCTGCAACCCTGCTAGTGGATGGGCCCCTTTACAAGATCGATCCGTCGTGTGACATCGATAGACCAGGGCAGAGGAAACGTGCATTCACCGAATCAGATTGAATACACCAACTTTAGAGACAAGACTGGAATGTCGGACTCACCATTGTGCGTTCCATGTTGCGTCCCAGAAGATCATATCCTCAGTGAATACAGAATATACGCACAAGAGAGACAATCTCTGAAGGCAACCTTAAATCTCTAATGGGACTCTAACTTTCAACTGCGACACATTCTAGGCCCATGGAAAATCAGTATCAGTGCGTTACGCACCACAAAAAATGCCATTGACTTTCTTGCGGACCACGAGCCTGAAAGAAACAAATAGTTCGGTCTACGTGTGTGTGGGTTTATGGGCTATCTGTCTATCTGTGTATACATCATAATGATCACATCGAGTAGCATGTCAGGTAAAAAGATAGGCAAACATCTCCTGCTCTTCATTAAAATTTATAACTATTAGATTCACCACATGTTGGTTTCGCCATCTAAATGACTTGGCGCATTCAAATGGATATTTCTAAGATTCATGATATGTTGGTTTCGCCATTTAAGTGACTTGGCGAGTGAGTAACCAGAGAGAAATTTTCAGTGCTCACAGAACCCCGAGGAGGGCCCAACGGAAACCACTTTGAGAAACCCGCTCTAAAGGTAGCAATATCATATGTGATAACTAGTGTAAATGTATACGTCAATCTATGTATTGCGTTATAGCTCCTCCATCTCCTCCTCCCCCTTTTTTTTACAATTATAGAATACATATTTCTTATGTCTTTACAAAAAGTTCACTGGTTGGCAAGCATGTCCGATGATGCCAAAAGCGTGCGAGCGTTATCCCGTGCGGCTGGCCTGCATCGAAGGAAATGAGAAATTGCAAAGATAGTTGTGATAGATATATGAAGTAAAGTAATCGTAGGTCTACTTCCTCGTTTCATCTGGGCGCTTAGTTGACTTGCTTCACTTGTTAAAGGCTCATGTATTGGTTTTCGACGTATGCTTTCGTTTTACCCGACGAGGAATTTTGAATAAGCCGCGGTGTGAAAACGGGAAAAGCCCGCAGTTATTTTGAATGCGGAGAGATGGCGCTACAAGCGCTAGCGCATTGTTAGCGTCGTCTGTGGCATGGCAACTGTGGCAACCCTGGTAACGGCGCCGGCGCAGCGAAGGACGCCCGATCCGGACGGCTTACGCGCGGGCGCGCCACGCTGTGCGGGCAGCTTCGAGAAAGTGAAAACTGGATTGCAACCGGCTTTCTCTTCACTTTTGCTTTTCTACTAGCGTATGCCAAGTTTAGCTCCGTCGCACACAACGCGCCAGCAGTAGAGCTCACTGACGGCGAGCGTCGACCACTGTCAGCTGAAGGTGAGGCCCGCTTCGTTTTTCTGGCAGTTGTATTCGGTGTTGCCAGCTTTAACAGTGTTTCCGATGTCGTCGCTCATCCTTACTTGTCGCACTGTCTTGGCATGTGCTACACTCTGCTTTAACCACACACGTGCGATCAGGTAATTTGACTAGGTTCTGCATCATAGTGACATCTAGGAACTCACAGGTTGGGCTTGCGAGTTGTGCTCTGCAACTTCTTTCTTCGATGCCAGCGGGCGTGAACCCCTTGGTCTCCAAGGTTGCAATGCGGTTGTTTGGGCAGTGCGTTGCGCCGCGACTGTTGACAAGCGCGCTCCCCGAAAAACACGCGACGTCCTTGCTGGATGTCGCTCCGTTTGTTTGTCAGCTGCCCAACTTTTATGGCGCATTGTGCTGCTGGATTTCCCCTCAGACTAACGGCCTCGAGCGTTTGTATTCGCTTTCATTTCACACGTCTACTTTTCTGAAATGATTTTTAATAAGTCATTACAATGCATGTCGAATAAGACGGTGCCTCGGAACGACACTCGTCTGATCTTTGGAGCCGTAATTCGTTGTATTAGGCTATGCAAATTAATTACTGCATTATAGTATTCATTGATTGTGTTGCTGATTTTAGCGAGTGACGTGAGCTCGCGCCCCAAAAGAAAAGAAGTCAAGCTTGCTCAACTGCGTGGTTGCAGAAATGCCTGTCCTAAGCTGAAATATTTCATTAGCGCTAAAATGCAAGACGTTGCAAAATTCTCCCGGTTTTATTTATTTTTTTTTGTCCGATCGCCTTGTCGACCTTGGTATTCTAGAGCACAATGCGGCATGGTCTGTGACAACTGCTTTTCCGCTATTAAAACCATGGTTTCCTATGTTCTTACCTTACGCTGCTCGTAATTATCTGACAAAGCGGTCGTATTCGCCTCCACTTCATCATACATGAATCTTGTAAGTCGGTTGACGAGAGAGACGAAAGTCAGCGGACGCTGTCCTTTTGTACGGGGAAAACGGCATTGGCCATCAGGCGCTGACTTTCCTGGACCCGGAAGCCGGTAGTGCAGGAGAAAGTGGTCCCATCGCGGAAGCGTTTTCGTGGTCCGGGTTCGTCGACCGGCTTCCCTGGTCCTTGACCGGATTTCATGCAGGTCGGAGACGTTGAAGGACCTGCTGGCAGACTGATTAGCGTGTTGCGGCGAGCGTTTAGAAGAGCCATACGTTGACAGCTCGCTAGTGCCGAAGCTTGCCGCTAATCCCAATGTATGACAAGCAAGTGCGTAGCCAGGAGTTTTTTTTTTTTTTTGAAATAAAGGACCACTTATTGGAGGCCTTGAAAACCACTTATTTTCATCATTTATTATCAGCAAAACACCCTGCTTCACCGAATTTCAAGAGGGAGTGCTAGCCTGCCCCTCTCTGGCTATATACGGACCTGATGACAAGTGTGTGTTGTCTCAGGTCCGCTTGTGTGAAGTTGTAGTTTCTTTACGCGGCAACGAAGCTTCCAAATAACCGTGGATTAAAAACGTATATGAGAGCACAGGAGCCCCAAGAACAAAAAAAAGAGATTTCCTCTGAGGTCATGCATGTAGGATGGCAATCGAGATATGCCTTGCCTTTGTCTTGAGCCTGTTATGGTTAATATCTCTGTCCTTAACTTGTGTGCCCTGGCCATGATTTTTTTTCTTTCATGGATTCTGAGCTCAACAAAGTTCTGAAGCTGCTACTGTTCATAATTTGCTATTGCCATTTAGATTATTGTTTCGACTGTTGCTGCCTGCACACTTTTTCTTAATTGCTTCAATTTTGATCTCATGTTTTCACGGCTTGTCCACTTATCAAGTCTGAGTGAGAAGCGTTAGTCTAAGGGAATAGAAAATGTAGAAAGGTGCACTACTAAATGAAGACAGACAGCACTACTTCACTTTGGTATCACTGTACCCCTATATTCTGGAGTACTGTCATGGCGAACATCTACCTTTACAGGTTTAATGCTCCAGTGGTACAAATAATTCAATGGCTTGATCAAAGACATGTTCTGTTATGCGAAGCCAACTATGCTCTTGCAATGGGCTTCGAATAACTTGCTGTGTTGCTGGGTACTGTGCTTTTTCTGAAGTTAATTTCCTTATAATTTGCTGGTTAGTTCGTAATTTGCCATGATTCTTATATAAGTAATTATTGTGTGGACTTCTAAACTCTCTCTGCAGATGGAAGTCATGGGCCATCAGTCATACTTTGAATTCAGCTCACATGTGGAGAACCTGCTATTTCGAGGCCTCTCAGCATCCTCTCTTGGAGGTGATGTTATACTGCTTTTTATAATGCTTGGTAATGCATATATTGCTTTCAAACAGTGTTGTTACATTTTCTGTCACTGATAATTATGTTTGCTAACAACATGTTTTATGTGAAGCATGATGGACATGAACTGTATTTTGCACTTTAAATTCTTTCATTTGCATCAAAATTGTTCACGATGTGAAAAGAATAACGTCGTATCGATAACCTTGCTTTGACTTATGCACTATAGCACTACCAATGAGATCACTGAATTCCAGATTAAGTAACCTAATTTTAGTGGAGGTGGAAATGTGAAAATGATAGTGCACTTAGATTTAGGTGCTCAATAAATAGATGCAGGAGGTGAAAATTAATCCAGACGACCTGCTTCAAATCCTTCATAAGCATGTCATGGTTTAGGCAAATGAAACATCGGAATTTGTGTTCATTTTTAAATTGATTACTTCGTGCTTTTTGGCTTTGTCAGAAATTTTGGTGACAGTTTAAGTGGGCACTCCGCATTTTTAAATTTTGTGGTCTTGTGTAAGACCAGCTTTTTGTGTCCTGCACTTCAATCTCACTTGTTTACAAAGCGCTTGAGGAATGCATGATTTGTGCTTACCTTACCTCTCATTGTCTGACCTGCGGTTGCTTGTTTCCGAATGCTTGTTCTTTGTGCAGGCATGCTCGGCATGTGTCTGGGAGTGGCTGCCTTCTCTGTGCTGTATGAATCCATCACAGCATCACGCCATTATGTAACAGAAGTGCACAAACAGAGCCTGTGGGCGCCCAGTCAACGGAGTCGCCTTGAGGCCAGCCCAGACGCCTCTCAGGTCTGCTGTGGCTCCTGCTTTTACTGGCATTTGTTTTGCGAATTGTCACCGAATGTTGCTCATAGTACACGTGTTGTAAGTGCACTGTTATCTCTAGCCGCCAATGTGCCCCGTATCTCAGATGTACGACTGTCTTTATTCGGTATGGCAACTACGTGTTTAGTTTGGAGATTGTATTTCAGTGGAGACTTGATTATGCAACAAAACAACATGGATTATTCCCTTATCTAGGAATCGCGATAACGCGGAAGTGAAGCTTGTCTTCACAAAGGTTCTTTAGCGTTTTGTGCATTGTTTTAGCAACAGCAACAAACTGCAAAGTCACGGGAATAACGGTAAGCAGCCCAAAACTTTAAGCGCGCACCTCAAGCAGAAAGCACGCAGCAAATTAGCATATATATAGGACGAGCGTGAACTAACAACTGTCAGAGCTCGACACTTGAAGCGCGCTGTTCAAGCAGACAGAAAAACGCACGATACCAGCGCACACGTGCGCACAGGACAAGCGCGAACTACTGTCACAATTCTTCGTCGTGTGTCAGCAGCGCACACCTTTCATAAACGTGGCCGTGGCAGCGAGGGAAGTGACCTTCGTCCTCTCCCAAATTACAAATCTGATATAAGCGCGTGCGCGGGAGAAACCACGCTTGGTGGAGGCGACGACCTTCAGAGCGCACCGTCGCGCCATCTCGCTACTGATAAGGAAAACGCGCTAAAGTTTCAGTGCTCGGAGGATCGCCAAACGGTGTATATGGTGTGTACAAATGGCTTGCCCTTAGCATCTTCGACAAGATATGCTCCGTGGCATAATGGTTAGCGCTGCGAATCCTGATGTTGCTGGACTTTCAAAGACGATAGTATTTCTTGGGGACCTTCAACGCAAAAATTTTGGTCTGTCTGTCTGTCTGTCTGTCTGTCTGTCTGTCTGTCTGTCTGTCTGTCTGTCTGTCTGTCTGTCTGTCTGTCTGTCTGTCTGTCCATTTGTCTGTTTGCCCACCCTTAACGGTACCGGGCACTTTAAACTGCACCAGCGGATGCCCCAAACGGCCGACCCCATCCACAGCGCCCGCCAATGTTGCTCAAGACTCAGCGTTCATACTTGTGCGATTGTCAATTAAAAAGCAATTATCGCGCATATCTGAGGCACCATAACAACACGCATATATTTTCTAAGTGCGTCTTTTACTAGAAAAAAGCATACATAAGTTATTCTAAGGACCGTAGCGTTTATCACGCGGCGCTGACCATGCAACGCTTGCACGAAAAGGGAAGCGTTTCCAAAGCTATGATAAGACGACACGGTGGTGGCGCGTATACCCATCGCCTTGCGTTCTGCACCTTATCACCTCTGAAAACGTAAGCGCCCGTCTCATAGCCGCGCGTTTTGTTTTCCAAGATAACTGCCAGATAGCGCTCATGTCTCGTGTGTGACGTGACTTGGTGCGCTCCTTCGCCTCCGCTACATGCTCGAGGCACTCTAACGCAGCGCCTCCAGAATACCATTCACCGCTTTTCTTGCGCAGAACATCAAATAAACGTTTTGTTCAATCTCTCCAGACGCAAGACAATCGTCTTTCAACGACATTTGCAGATTAACATGCAGATACTGGGCCATTTTTTCTCCTTCTAGATTTTTTTCTTTGCTATGTGTTAGTATATACTTTGATTGATTTGTGGGGTTTAACGTCCCAAAACCACCATTTGATTATGAGAGACGCCGTAGTGGAGGGCTCCGGAAATTTTGACCACCTGGGGTTCTTTAACGTGCACCCAAATCTGAGTACACGGGCCTACAACATTTCCGCCTCCATCGGAAATGCAGCCGCCGCAGCCGGGAATCGAATCCGCGACCTGCGGGTCAGCAGCCGAGTACCTTAGCCACTAGACCACCGTGGCGGGGCTAGTATATACTTTACAGCGTCATATCCATGACGGAAATACGTCATTGTAGCCGTGGTGGACCCCGGCATAAAATACTTTTGTGTTAAGAAGTTTTATGCAATAAAATAAAGTTCTAATAATTTTCTTCCTAGCACTATTTTTCATGCATATAAAATATCTGAGAATCTATTTAACGCAATCGAGCATGCATTTTTTTGTTCTGATCAGACCAAGAGATAAAATGATCATTTATGAAATTCTGAATGTAGCAGAATGCTGCTAAGGTGTTTATTATTGAGGTAATAAGGCCGAATGGAATTCGCAACAATTGTGACAGTGCCAGAGTGTGTTGACCATTGATTCTAAGAAAACACCACAGCTTTCAAAGTAAAGTGCTGTTGAGAGGGCCTTTGGTTTACTGAGCCCCAAGTGTCAACCCTCTATGGTCCTGGCAGTAATGCTGGTGCATCTTGTATAAATGTGTACTTCATCGAAATTACTGAGTAATTTGATCACGTACATCAATTGCATGGATGTATTTACATGTGTTAATACATGCATGAAATTTTTAGTTGCAGTGTTAAGCCAGAGCAATGGGGAAATGAGGACAAGCTGAATATCTAATATGTACAAAAGATTTCAAAGGCTTAAGAACATTGTTCAGGTATATAAAGCTGACTATTACCATGGTAAAAGCACGAATCAATGTGAAATGTGTATCATTCGTGAGGGTTGTAAATATATGTTTTTCTATTTGCACATTTCTTCCTTGTAGTGTGAGGACATTTGTGTTTGTCTGTTTTGGGCATGCATAGAAGTATATTCGATTACTATTTCTTCGTCTCATGTATAGGCCATTCAGTAAGCATATATACAAGGTGCTCCAGCTATATTTAGCCAGAGTTTAAAAATATACCAATGCACTCAGTGACAAACGCAATCATATGCACGTTGCTGACTATTCTCTCGAGTAAGGCAGACTATTTTTGTATTCTCGGTAATTTGGCCACTTTAATTAATCAACTTCTGAAGCAACCAAGCTGGCGAGAATTCCAATGAGGAAGTTGTAGATGAATTTGCAAACAGTCTGACCAGAGAGTTTCAAACCTTCTATATATTAAGTATTAGTGTTTTTCTGCTTATTACAAATTCCCGCGAATACGAAAAAAAAATGAAACGGGACATGCACGTTTGCGTGCTGCTTCCTGGACAGCGCAGGGCGCGCCAGCGTGCATGTCACGTGGTATATATGAGTCATTCCATATCAACTGTACCCTGTCGACTTTCGCCTATCTCCAATCACATGCTGAAAAAAAATCGTGCAGCTAATAGTTCTTTAGGTGTTATATTTTGCAAAAAAAATATTGTGTCGCCTAGAGGGCGCTTCAAACTTTGGCCACCCAAGTGAAACTGTGTCATGCCAAATAATTCATATAAGATTACTGGTTTTAGTAATTAATATGAAACAATCTTTTCATTGTTT
This sequence comes from Rhipicephalus annulatus, assembly GCA_013436015.1. NCBI lineage: Eukaryota > Metazoa > Arthropoda > Arachnida > Ixodida > Ixodidae > Rhipicephalus > Rhipicephalus annulatus. The sequence goes on along the minus strand of WOVY01002646.1, from coordinate 268,026 downwards.
TCAAGGCGCTACTTTTCATGACTATGCTAGTTTACTCATGTTTGTTTCAACTTCATTTTTCGCCTTGGCGAAAAATTGCTATATGCTGCGCCGTTGGACTTTTTTTTATAAAAAGCACAAAATTCTTCTCGAGTACTGCATTTACATCTTCTGTTTTATAAGTTTTTATACGAAATTATTAAAATAACTTGGGAGTAAATGAAGCATGAACATTGCCAGAATATTGTGACAAAGTTGAATTATGTAGCAATTTTAGCTCGTATTGCGGCCTAACTTTATATATATAATATATATATATATATATATATATATATATATATATATATATATTGTATGTTTTGTTAGTAAGACATGCAGAAAGTATCAAAAGAGAACAAAAATTTCGATCTTTGAACACCACAAGCTAAGAAACTTGCCTTTGCCTCGCCTTCACTGCATAGCACGGCAGTGCGAGATTCGTGCGGGGACTTTTAAGAAACGGATAATGCACGTCATACAACTGCTTGTCACGTGTTTTAGTAATACTGCGTGTGTGTGTGTGTGTGTGTGTGTGTGTGTGTGTGTCGCGGACATCTGTAGTGAGCAGAAACACAGCGATACTTAATCGATAGGAAGTTGGCAACTGTCTCACCGGACATTTTGCAAACAGATCCGATGTGAAAACCAGCCAGGGTGGTTAGTGACGAAGGCACTGGGCCGCTGACCCGCTGGTCGCGGGATCGAGTCCCGGCCTCGGCGGCCTCATTTTTAATGGAGGCGAGATTGCTTGAGGCCCGTGTGCTTCGGTCACGGTGTAAGAATAAGTTCTTATACCGTAGCTTAGGTTTAGGCGCACGTTAAAGAATCCCAGGTGGTCGAAATTACCGGAGCACACGGCGTCTCACATGATCATATTGTGCCTTTGGGACGTTAAATCCTAATAATTATCGAACCGATGTGAAACCTTCCCGTTGGAATTTTTAGCCCAGCGTGGTTGCTTCAAAAGTTAATTAATGTGGGACAATTAAGCAATCAATTAAAACACAAAGTAGTATGATGAGTCCAGACAACGGTCAACAACATGCATTTGGTGGCGTCGTCATTAAATGTATTGACATTTTGAAACTCTCACTAAATATATCTTGGGCGCCCTAGAGGAAAGATACTCTGGTATATACTCACATAAATAATTTCAGTTACTGAAAGGCTGGTTCTGCATCTTGTTACAACTAATGCAGTGTATGGAGGACTAACTGGGATGTATGTCCCAAATTCTTTGAGAAAGAGGAAAGGTGCAAAAGGAAACAACGAAAACGCATTTGCTTTGATCTCTTTGTACAGTTCATTCCCGACGAGCATGGTGTCTGATATTCATAGGCGTAGAAATTCGAAGGGATCGGGCCGTCGAGCGTGGCCTATAGCGGTACCTGTGTCTGCGAAAGATTCGCGCGAGTACCATTCGCTGCGCCAACTTCCGCGTCCTGCAGAATCGCGGGCGGAAACGAACGCTTGCCAGCGCTTGAACGTGCCAGCGTTCGTTCCGCAATTTGACTTCTTTCCCATCAACAGCCGGCTGTGCATGGTCTAGCCCTTCCTTTTTGCTATCGGGGTGCGCCGTTCAAGCCGCCAATGTACGCGTGTACACGTGCGCGACATTTGTGACGAATGCCCACGTTATTCGTCTGTTCGAGGCGGACATCATTGAGTAAGCGTTTACCTCATTTCGAGGCGCATCCTGCACTGCGCGTGCCTTGAAGCATGTCGCGGAAGGAATCACCTCGCACTTTCGATGTTTTCATTTCCTGTTTCGCTTTGCCGGCCTGGTGGCACTGAAGCGGAGCCGAGTGCCAGGCTGGCTGGGACGACGAACGGGATGCGCGGCATGCAAGAGTTCCCATCCAGCAGCTACCGCGCTGTTCGTCATTGCGTCCCGCCCGTTCCCAAATACGGGCCGCTGTCGACGAGGCCCCTCTTTTGCCCGCCCTGCTAAGTGCAGGAGGGCGAGCGAAACGGTAGAAAATAAGTACCGCCCATTCAAAGCCCCCCTTCTCGGCCCTGCCTCTATCGCAAGCCCGATCTTCAACGGCTCTGCTTGCGGACTGTGCTGCCCTCGCGTACCACGTCGTGCGTGCCTCCTGTTTTCTTTCTTCGTTGCAGCGTCCCCCTCCGTTGCTTGTATTTTGTGTTTGGCGTTAAACTAGACTACGGCTTCAGTTAAAGAAAAAAATAAGTGGGGGGGGGGGGGGCGCCGACCTTGCGAATATTGTGTAGCACTCGTTGCTTTCGTTTTCACTGGCGTCACTTCCCCTCCCAGTCAGTTATGCCGTGTGCGGGCTTTTCTCACTCCTCACTTTCGCGTCTGATAGCGGTATCACTGCTGCATCGATAGATCTGCGCCGCCGTCACACTCCGGATTAGAGTACGTACTGCCTGGATAAATTTGCGGGGACGCCGAGCAGCTGGTGCCCTCCGGGCCCTTGTTTTGGCGCTTGTAATCCGTCTTTGTGCTGAGACATTGAACCCATAAACACAGTGATCCAGCTTTTTAATCAAAACATCTTGCGTTTCGGAGCTGCTGTCAAGACCGCAAGCTTAATGGTGGTTCCTGGAAAATATAGGAATTGTGATATTAGTCAAGCAAAATCAGCGCGATAGATACTGAAGATCTATTACAATTCAGTGTTGTCGAGTGTGTACACGTACGAACGGCTGAAACAAGGTACGAATGCATGCTTTCACACAATGACTTTACTGCCCGGGGGCGCAGCCAGAAATTTATTTTGGTGGGAGGGGGTGTCCGGTTTCATATTTTGTATGTTCCCGCGTGTGCGCGTACATACATTCGCACGAAATGTAACTATTTCGGGGAAAGGGAGGGAGGTTTCGTTCCGCGCAGAAGCGTCTGCGCAAGCAGGCGTTTGGTGTGTAGCGACACCACGGACCCGAGCTAACGGGGGGGGGGGGGGGGGGTTCGATCTCCTCCCACGCCTAGCCGTGCGTGGCTGAGCCGTGTCCGGGGAAAAGGGGATACTGGGGGTTGAGCCGACGCTGGGTGATTGGACCTTCAAGGCCCCCCGGCAGAGGCAACACACCCCTTTGGCCCCGGCTTCACGTAGACGGCACCCCTGGGCTGACCTACCCAGGGGAAATCGGCACTCGCCTTTTTCTATCTCTTTCTCTCCCTACATTTCCGTCTTTATCTCTCACTTTTCATCTGTCCTGTCTTCTACTTTCTTCCGTTTACTTCCAAACTTCCTGGCGGCTAGGGTTAACCCTGTGCAAATAGCCTACCTTGGTCTAGGCGCATTAGGTCATAGTTGCGTTGTACGGCTGGCGTCTGCAGGGTTTCGCACCCGCAAACTTGTACCGTCCTCCCGTTGGGCTCCGTGGTGGGTGGCCGCCACCGCTTCTGAAGAAAATGAAACAGGCGTGCATAGAGCTTTCCCTCTGCTAAGTGATCGTACCACCTTAAAGCGCGTATACGCACCGAAGACTGCTTTTTTTCCAACCGTTCAAATGAAAACTTCCCCCATTTTCATGTCATACATAGTGAGAAAAGTGGCAAGCAAGCCAAAACTGTATCCCGCTTTGTAGTAGCCAGGTGTCTTACAGAAACTCTTGGGGCCGGGTACAAAGTTACCAAAATGGTCAGTGGAGACCTCCTCCTCAAAATTCGAGAAAAAGAACAGTTTGAGAAGCTACACAATCTTTCGACGTTTGGTGACACTTTGATCACTGTAACACCACACAGATCAATGAACACAACCCGTGGAGTGGTATTTGACGCTGATTTGCTTGGCCTGACCGAAGAGTAACTTCTGGTAGGGTGGAAGAGTCAGAATGTGACCAATGTACAAATAATCATCATCAGAAAAGACAACAAGGAAATACCAACAAAAAAACCTAATACTCACGTTCGCTTACAGTAATCTGCCAGAAAGTATTCAAACAGGGTACACGAAGACCTTTCTCAGGCCGTACATACCGAACCCTCGTCGTTGCTTTCAGTGCCAGAGGTATGGCCATGGCTCTAAAAGCTGTGGTCGCCAGGCTTGTGCACAATGTCAGTCCTAGGCCACGTGTCTGAGAACTGCAAACAACAACCACACTGTGTAAACTGTGAAGGAAACAATGCCGCATATTCACGCTCCTGCGCATACTGGAAGAAAGAAAAAGAGATAAGATAATTACATTGAAGGTGAAGGAAAACATTTCATTTAAGGAAGCACGGTGAAGAGTATCACCATTCTATGAACCTATATATGCTGATGCGGTGCGTCGGGGGGCACCGCCGCACCAGCCCTCGCCACTCCTTCGGCCCGCGCATACCGAGCCGGTGGTTGTGGCACCTGCCCCCAAGGCGGCTGTAGTCCAGACTACACCGCCTACTCCTGAACAGAGACCGGAGACTCTAGGGTCCTCGGGTCTCAAGGCCTCACCTCACCAGGCGAGGCCCAAAATTTGAACTAACAGCTCGCACGTGCGGACATCCAGTGCCTCCGAGGAGGCAATGGATACCTTGGTTACCTTGGTGCCAAAATAGTGGCGTGGCTCCTTGGAAAGCGCCAAGAAAACAAAAAAAGCAGATAACAGGGCCTGGCGACGCCCATGTTACGTGAACTCAAACTCCCTGCTTAAACAACCACTTGCTTTTCGTACACACAACACTACTTTAAATTCACCATGAACACTAAAATTATACAATGGAACGTCAGGGGCCTCGGAAACCTTGACGACATCCAAAAACTTTTACAAGAACACTCACGAAAAGAGCTGTGTGTACAACAAACACACCTAAATTCAAAACACACCAACTTTTTTTTCGTAAATACGTTATTTTTCGAAAGGGCCGTGATGATTCCATGACATCATTCGGAGGTGTTGCCATTATAGTGAATCAAGGGATTGCATGCACACATTTACAACTCCAAACATCCCTTGAGACAGTGGCTATCCGAGACGTGCTTTTCGACAAACTGATCACAATTTGCACTCTTTACATCACTCCTAGCTATCACCTACAAAAACACGACTTCCAGTCCTTAATCGATTAACTTACGGAACCTTTTGTTCTCCTTGGAGACATGAATGCGCATAGCAGGCTATGGGGCGACTCTCATTGTGACGCCCGAGGTCGACTGATTGAACAGTTTCTTCTCTCTTCCAGCGCCTGTCTCCTGAATCGAAAAGAACCAACCTATTATAACCTCGCTAACAATACCTATTCCTCCATGCATATGCATAGTATCTCCATCGTATGCATATGCATAGTATCTCCATAGTATCTCCACCTAAGCATGCATATGCATAGTATCTCCATCGCTTGTGCCTCTACTTCACTGGAAAGTCATCAGTAATCCCTACGGAAGTGACCATTTTCCCGTACTACGGTATTGAGCACACCTACATCAACTGAATGCCCGCCACAGGTTTCCAAATGGCCATTAAGCAAAGCCGACTGGCAACAGTTTTACACCATCACTCATTTAAGTTGGCGCGACATAAGCACTTTAGGCGTTGATGCGGCTGTCAACTACTTCACAGCGTTTTTTATTGATGCAGCAACAAAATGCGTCCTACAAACGAATGGACACCCTGGAAAACAACGTGTGCCATGGTGGAACTCTGAGTGCCGAAATGCGTGCAAGCAGCAAAACAAAGCATGGAGGCTGCTTCGGAATTCCCCGACAGCCGAAAATCTTCACATCTGTAAGAAAATGAAGTCATCAGGCCAGGAGAACGCGTCGGCAGGCCAGAAGGGAAAGCTGGCAGAAGTTTTTATCAGCGATCAATTCATATACACAGGAGGCAAAAGTCTGGAACATGGTTAGTAGGGTAGCAGGAAGACAAGCACACACACTCCCACTTGTAAACACACAGGGTGACACCTTGGAAGATCAGGCGAACTTCCTCGGTGCACACTTCGAGCGGGTGTCCAGCTCCTCGCACTATACTGACGCTTTCCAATAATACAGAACAAAATAGAAAAGGAAAAACTTGAACACAAATGTACGAGATACGAGGCGTACAACCAAGCTTTCAGCTTAGCTGAGCTCCAAACATCACTTAACTCCTGCAGTGATTCCGCTTCGTGCAAGTTCTGACCGTGTGGTTTACGAAATGTTAAAAAAAAAACTACCAATCGACATGCGGAAAACCTTACTTTGTTTGTACATTGCTATCTGGTTCTATAACACCATCCCTACTTCCTGGAAAGAGGCTATTGTTATTCCCATTTTGAAACAGGGCAAGGACCCTCCTTTAGTTTCGAGTTATAGGCCTATTGCGCTTACAAGCTGCTTATGCAAACTTCTAAAAAAATGATAAGCTGCGAACTTGTACATTTCCTTGAAACAAACAATGTGCTCTACCCGTTTCAGTGCGGCTTTCGAGAGGGTAGGTTCACCACCGACCACCTTGTTCGTATTAAGGCACAGATCAGAGAAGCTTTCGTCCACAAGCAATAATTCCTTTCTCTGTTCCTTGACATCGAAAAGGCATATGATACAACATGGCGCTCTGGAATATTAAGAGACCTGTCCCACCTTGGCGTGCGTGGCAGAATGTTTACTATAATCGAAAGTTACTTGTCAAACCGGACATTCCGCGTTCGAGTAGGCAGTGTGCTTTCACAAACATTTGTCCAAGAAACAGGCGGGCCGCAAGGTGGTGTACTTTTTTGCACACTCTTTATCATTAAAATGAATTATTTGTGCTTGTACATTCCTTGCAATATGTTTTATTGTACATATGTCGACAACGTCCAGCTTGGTTTCAAATCTTGTAATCTGGCCATGTGTGAGTGGCAGGTTCAGCTTGGTTTGAACAAAGTATTCAAATGGGCAAAAGAAAACGGGTTCCGACTGAATGCACAAAAAAGCACGTGTGTCTTGTACTCCAGGAAGAGAGGCCTTGATTCCGAACCTGATATTCAACTTCATGGGCAACGTCTTTCTGTTAATACTGAACACAAATTCTTAGGCATAATCTTGGACACCAAGCTAACCTTCATACCACACATCAAATATTTAAAAAAACAAGTGCATAAAAGCTATGAAAATTCTAAAAGTGTTGTCACGCACTACGTGGGCAAGCGACAAGAAGTGTTTATTGAATTTATATAAAAGCCTCGTACGTATACCCGCCTAGACTATGGGGCAATAGCATATCAGTCTGCGACTTCTACTGCCCTTAAAATGCCTGACCCTGTTCATCATCTAGGCATCCGTCTCTCCACGGGTGCTTTTCACACTTGCCCCGTGGAAAGCCTGTACGTGGAATCGAACGAATGGTCGCTCCACCTACCGAAATGTTACATGTCTTTTAAGCATTATCTTAATGTAAATGCAGACGAGAATCACCCATCACATTCCACAATTAATGACATGTCAAGCCTAGCTGTTTTAGAGAAACGGCCTTCTATGAGACAGCCCTATACTCACTCCGTGTGAGAGGCCTAGCGAAGGAAACCGGTGTGCCACTCGAACACCGTTTAATGGCTCCCGCAGTATGCCTGCTACCGTGGCAGTGGCAGGCGATAGATTGCGACGTGTCTTTCTTATAGGTTACGAGGCACGCGCCAATCGCACATATTCAGACATACTTCTTAGAAGTATACAACATAAATACGCATGTCCTGAGTTCTTTACGGATGCTTCAAAGTCTAACACTTCTGCCTCGTACGCAGCCGTCGGCCCATTCTTTTCGGAAGCCGGTGTTCTGCACACTGATACAAGCATTTTCACCGGCGAAGCATATGCGATACTTGCGGCTGTTAAACATACTAAAGAAATAAGACTACAGAAGAGAATAAAATATACAGATTACCTAAGTGTAGTAAAAGCTCTGAAAACACCTAAAAGCACGAAAACCCTGTCCTTGTCTGACTTTATTCACTCCTATGCACAGTGTACTCATCGAAGCAGCATGTTGTAGTCTGCTGGGTGACAGGACACTGCGAAATACAGGGCAACGTTCTGGTGGACCAGCTAGCTGGATCCACCAACAAAACGGCTAGCAATACATCGATACCAGTTTCTGCACTCGACTTTAAAGCTTTTCTAAAACGAAAGCTCAGGGGTTATTGGCAGAGCACATGGGACACACACACAGGTAATAAATTGCATGTCATCAAGCCGCAACTTGGTCATTGGCCACCAGTATCAAAATCACGTCACACAGAAATAATACTTACAAGGTTAAGAACAGGACATACATACACTACACATTCATTTCTTTTGCCTGGTGGCGATCCACCTTTGTGTGAAAGATGTGGAGAAGCGCTCACGGTACTTCACATTCTGATCCAGTGTAAAGAGTTAGACGCGCTAAGAATACAACACTTTCCATCACCCTACCGACAGCAGATACCACTTAACCCTGCAATGTTCGTCGGTAGAGAACCACTTTTTACACATAAATCATTGTTAGCTTTTTTGAGAGAGGTTCGCACTTTTCATACCATATACCCGGGCATTCCGTAGCACGACCTCTCCAGAGAGGTCTCTGCTGCGGTGGCTACACTCAACAAAGCACTTGCCTCACGGCCCTTGGATGCAAGGGTGTGAACGAGTGAGGCACTTGTGCGAATGCCATACATGTTCACCATCGTTTTTATTATCACAAGCTTTTGTCATTCCTTAACACCACACACCTTTCACGGCATGGTCATAATTTTATTACTTTTACGTTTTTACCCGCCTTAGTGCGAGGAATTTTAAGGCCCTTATACAGCCGCTTATCACAATCATTGTTCATATTTCTAGTAAAATGAACTGGCACTCTTTGGCCATGAATAAGCCCTTGCACCGCAAAACATCAAACATCACCATCATCAGGGAGGTTGCGTTAACCATCCGTGTAACAGCAGCCATAACTCTGAGCCCGTCACGGCGGTTCTGCGAGCTTTGCCCACCGTGTGGCTGGGTGCGGTACGTGCCTTGCCGAATAGCTCAAAAAGATCTTCAAGATGCATGCCCGATAGAGGGATCGATGTAGCAGCCCACTACTCTTCTCGTTAGACTACAGCCGTTTTCCTTTTGCTTCTATTTTTTGTACATGCGAATAATAGATAGTACGTTTGAAACTTTATGAAACCAGTTTTTACGAATTTCCCGATTTATTGAACAAATTCGATTCCCCCCCCCCCCCGAAGCTGCCCATAGGCCTAATGCGTTTACAAATGCGAAATAACGAAACAAACTTCGCCGCCAAACTCGATTTAGTGAAGCATTAAAAAATAGACGCATGGAATTTGAGGTTTCTTCAAATTCATAGCGTCTAAAATGTCAGCGTGCTGCCAGCGTAGGAACGGTACAAACAGCGCAGCGGAGGCGTTGCCATTTTGGTTCTTACGAAACTACAAATCGAAGCTGCACGGAACGAACGGCACAGCGAGCCAGATGAGGGGCACCGTCGACATTCTGAAGCGGTTGGCTGCAGGGAACACGAGGGTGCCGAGGACGCTTTGATCTCTCTGGCCAGCTACGAGAATTTTGTGGTCACGAAGCGCGCGCAGGCAAATCACGAGCTTTTGCAGCGAAAGCTGTTACGAGAGCACAACACGGGTCTCGCGCGGCGCCGTAGTTGTCCGCCGCCGTCGGTGTCCGTAACCAGTATCGAAAGAAAAACACTAAATAAATGAAAAAAACATTAGTGACACAGTGGGATCTGAACACGGGTCCGCTGCGTGCCAGCCTATAGCACTCTATACCACTGAGCTTGGAACACGTTTCTAAACAGGCTTTGGACAGGTTTGATGTCGGTAAAGGAATATGAGTATGAGTAATAGAGCGTTTTAGAACATCATAGAAACAGCCAGGCGTCACACAATGCGAATTGCGTAACGAGTGGGTCGTCCACTGCTCCAACCCACTAAAAAATTTGTTCTTGAACCCACTTCAGGCATAGTTCATCATCGTCAGGCACTGCATACAAAATTGCAAAACATTTCTAACAAGTGTTCAGCGGATACCACGCTTCTCTAATTAATGACGAAGGATAGCATAGTGAATGCTGGCCTAGCTAGTACACAAAAATTATAATTATTTATGGTGTAGTGGGTACCCAGCAGTGTGGTTGTAGCAGGTACCTGAATAGTGTTTAAGAAAGGGCTCTGAAAGGCCGCTTTTCTATAGCTTCTCTGTGACTGTGCTGCGTGTTCCGCGCAGGCCTGGCGTTTTTTTTTTTTTTGCCAGGCAACAATTTAGTCGATCTCTCGAACCGGGATTTGTCGTTCTTGTGAAGTTCCCGATTTAACGAAGTAATTCCCAAGTCCCGGTGGCTACTTTAAATCGAGGTCAACTGTATGTCTGCCACGGTGGATCAGTGGCTGCTCGGCTGCTGACCCGAAGATCACGGGGTCGATCTCGGCCGTGGTTGTCGCATTTCAATGGAGGCAAAACAGTAAAGACCCGTGTATTGTGCGATGTGAGTGCACTTTGAAAACACCGGATGGTCGGAATTTGCGGAGCCCTTCACTACGGCGTCTCTCATAATCATATCGTGGTTTTGGGACATAAAACCACGGATATCATTATTAGATTCAACTGTGCATGCAGACTATGACGAACATTGTCCACACACATCAGGTGCGTTGCCGGAAATTGTGTGTGTGTGTTTTGGGGGGAGGAGTTTCGCCCATCTATTATGTGTGCTCGTACGTGTGTTTTCAAGTGTTTGTGTTGAAATACACGTTAAAAATTTGAAAATATTGAGTAGGTTTGAACCCGAACACGCCCCGATGACACTCATGCACGCACGCCCCCCGAATATCAAATAGTCCAGCAAGCGAATATTTCCATCCGCGCATATGCTCCTATCGCGCCAAGCCCCACTACCAAGACTGAAATGAGCATATATTGGGTTTTTTAGCAAGCTAGGAAACACGTTGCGGAAAGGCGGTAATACGGAACCGGCTGACGAGTGCGCGTGCGCGAACATTGTACGCGCTTATGGAAAGGAACCGTGTCGTATTTCCGTAACGTGTTTGCATAGCTTGCTAAAAACCTCCAACAGCCAGCCTATATACCGCTGTCATCGTGGTCGTCCTCGTCACATTGATGAGGAGCACCGCCACATGTTTCTGAAGGCCTAGTGTAAAATTGATAAGGGGGCCTTGCCAGCGGGGTTACGATCAAAATAGAAGCGACGTGACGCGTTCGTCGCTGAAATCAGTTGCGCGTCCTCATCCTATCTCGGCATCGTGGCTCCTTTCTGCAAGGCCGAGCGTGTCGTGCCTTGCAATTAAAAACTTTTTAGGACTGAATTACCTCCCCCCTTTCTTTTTAATTTACCCCTGCGGCCCGCCGCGGTGGTCTAGTGGCTAAGGTACGCGGCTGTTGACGCGCAGGTCGCGGGATCAAATCCCGGCTGTGGTGGCTGCATTTCCGATGGAGGCGTAAATGTTGTAGGCCCGTGCGCTCAGATTTGGGCGCACGTTAAAGAAACCCAGGTGGTCGAAATTTCCGGAGCCCTCTACTACGGCGTATCTCATAATCATATGGTGCTTTTGGGACGTTGAATCTCACATATCAATCGAATTAATTTGCCCCTGCAAGGTTGGCAGTCACCTGCAAGGTGGCCGCAAATTCCATTTGTCGTCTATACCTGCGTTTCATAATGAGTAATTTCACTTTGCTGGCTTAAGAAGTCTTCACATGCACCGGCTTTCTCATCGCGTGGGATGTGAATTGTTCTTTAATGCAGTAAGTAGGTTGTCACGAGCGATAGCAGACGACGCTCGGCACGTGTCTCGCCTCTTCGCGAGGATGAAAGAAAGATCAGCGCTGAGCTCGTGCGTGCTCGGGCAGCTTCGAAGAATAAAGAAAAAGGGCCAGGCAGTCTACTCCTGGTCTCCGATAAGTTCAGTCGTCTTTCGTACGCCGCCTCGGAACCCACAGATATCCGACGGCCACAACGGCGCATCACATAGGTCTGAATTGGAAGCTTTGTTCTGCGATCTCTAAGTCGCGTGTAATGCAGCTAACTTGAAGGTAAATTTTAATTTTTATTGGCACCACTTTAGGTAATCTTAGCTAGTTTCTTGTGAAATTATCCCAGCTGCGGTGGTCTAGTGGCTAAGGTACTCGGCTGCTGACCCGCAGGTCGCGGGTTCAAATCCTGGCTGCGGCGGTTGCATTTTCGATGGGGGCGAAAATGCTGTAGGCCTGTGTGCTCAGATTGGGGTGCACGTTTAAGAATCTTAGGTGGTCGAAATTTCTGGAGCCCTCCACTACAGCGTCTCTTATAATCAATTGGTGATTTCGGGACAATAAACCCCTCATACCAATGAATCAATCATCTTGTGACAATAGATAATGACAGCATTTGACCCGAGGCTTTGTACTACCTTTTTTGTTCCCAATTTATTTACTGTACAAAACAAACATCTTTTCTTTATTGCGTGCATTATGTCCCTACAATTCTCTCAGCATTCCCTTCATTTCGTTTGAGTGGCGTGTGAGGCAGAAAGCCAAACATTTACTTTATATTGATGCCTCGCTTTACCTTTTGTCACAGAAAAACCGCTTGGCCTACGCGGAACGCGCAGCTCAGTCACAGCGAAAGCTGGAAGAGCTGCTTTTCAGAGCCTTTTTAAACCCTACTTGGGTAACTGCTACAAGCACAATTGCTGGGTACCCACTACGCCATAAATAATGATAATTTTGTGTAGTAGGTCAACATTCACTGTGCCTTTTTTCGTCATTCCTCGGAGAAGCCTGGTAGCCGCTACACACTCGGAATTTTGTGCAATTTTTTCAATTCAGTGGCTGACGCGATGAAGAATTATGCGTCAAGCTTTCGGAATGAGTTGGAGAAGAAAGGCAGCCCTATTAGATTTCTCAAGTTTCGGAGTTTTACGGTAGAGTAGCTCTAGTATATGCGACTTTGTCTTTGTCCTTCCTCGATGATGGTCTTCCGCCGATGAGGAAATATTTACGCGCCGCCCTCCTATGTTCACCCGTTTTACCGTTTGCAATTGTGTAAGGTGCTACACCCTTTATTAAGTGGCCCGAAATAGTTAAACAAGAAAAATATGTAAGAAAAACACGAGACATTGCGTGTGACATGCGGTGTCATTGGACATGCATGTATAACGTCATTGATAGATGGCACAAGCGAAGGCTGTGCTACAAGTGGGCCGTTGAACTCGGTTTACGCAATCGACAGTGATGGTGAAGACTATACACGGTGCTATGCGAACGGCGTGCTTTGAAATGTATGAATTGTGGAAAGAACAGCGTTCGCTCTTTTGGCTGGAAGGGAGCAGGAGGATACCGTATACAGTCATAAAGATCTGGACTAAAGCGGATAACCCTTGTGTAGTCGCCACTGCTCCTTTAGATCGAAAAAAAAAACCCACGCATCTCCATGAAGCGAATCATGACGAGGGGGAGAATTAGTGGTGAGCTAAATCACTCGCGCATGTAATTGACTAGGCGTGTGTATACAGTATATGCAATGTTTTATTGGTCATAACATGGGCAGGTGCTCTGGTGTGGGCTGGTAGCAGTAACCGTACGTTATACCAACTGCGGGGACCTTGCAATGCTTTTTTTTAAGGTAGAAAAAAAATGTTACAGCATACCCACGGAGTGGATGATGATGAGGGGGGCGAAGCTTCCGTCTGTCCATCTGTCCGTCCGTCTGTCTGTCTGTGTGACAGATGGACGGACGGACGCTTCGCTCCACTCTTCATCATTCACTCCGTGGATGTGCTGTGAATACTCTTTGATCGTCAACTATACTAAAACCACTAACGCCATCTAGTCATATTTTTTTCCAAGAATATATACCCACAATGTCATTTAGAGAGCAATTATTAAAACTAACTAGAAGTGCCTACTACTACAACATACTACTACTACGAGGGAAAGACCCACACCCTAAGGAGCTTCGCCCCTGAAAAAGCCCTCACTTGCGCCCGGAACCTGTTGCAGTATGGGTCAGTGGCAATGACATTTTGCTTTTATGCATGGGGTCCCGGGTTTGGCTCTCGGTCACGGTGGTTGGATACCGATGGGGCAGAATGTGAAAACCTTCGTGCACCGTGCAATGGGTGCACGTAGAAGAGCCCTAAGAGATCACAACTCCGTGCTCCTTAAAGGGCATCTCAAGCAGTGTTGTACGGAATGCCGTTCCCCGGAACGACGTTGTATAGGAATCTTTTGGAAGGAACGAAAGAACACCACCGTTCATTCAGGATTGGTGGAAATCTAACGGTAACTTGTTACGTTTCCGATGGAATGGTAGGAGGAACGGCGTTCCTTTCGTGAACGTTCCGCAGCATTGAACAGGCGCACGTACTCAGCACATCACTTAGAACAGGATGGATGGGCCACCACTTGAGGCACAATAATGTACCGCTCGCCTCTCACGGGACTATGATGCATCCCAGTTTTCACTTCAAGGCGTCTGCCAGGAGAGCGAAAGACGTTGAGACAGACCCCGTGCTGAAATAACAGTCGATCTCTTTTCAGCAGAGCTGTTACGCTCTAGGTACGCTGAATATTGTAGAAAGAAAATAACCATCATTGCCACGAACACGCACGCGCTCTCTTCTTCAGCCCTTCTTCTCTTTCGTTCCCAGAATCCTGATTTGTCCGGCTCGGGATGCAATAACTCTCATGGGCGACAGAACGAGTTCAGGGAGATATAGAGAAAGAGCGGGAGACAAATTCATGGCGAAAACACACATATTCGGTGAGGTGAGATTCGAAGCTGCCTACCCACGAGCTGAAGGCGAACTTTGCAACCGCTTGGCTATCTTTTTTTATGGTATTTTACATAGGCACGACAATTGGAAGCAATTGAATGCAGAGAATTAATATATTCTGCCCATATCACGACCCAACGACGCACACATATCACTAAACAAGTCGATTAAAGTTAGAAGGTGGGCTTATTAGTGCGGCATATTTGAATAACAATGGTAGCGCAAGGGAACGGGACAAGAGGTAGTAACACGGAGACACACACAGCTCACATCAGCGTTGTCTGTGCGTCGCCGTTGCCGTTCTACTATGTGGAGTCCCATTTCTTCGCGCTACCATTGTTATTCAAATAACAATGCGCATTCATCCCTAGAGCGAATATATCAAGTAACGGGCACTAGAAAAGCATAGCATAGGATTCTATACTATAGTACGTCAAGGATGTGGGAAAGAAAAGTAAAGGGGAAGGGGAACAAGTATAGAGAGACAGAGAGAGAGAGAGAGGGAGAAATATAATTAGAAGTAAAAAACAAAGGGATATAGAACGGCTATATAGACGCATATATAGGGAAAGAGAGAAGATTATGATGTGATTGATATGTGGGGTTTAACGTCCCGAAACCACCATATGATTATGAGAGACGCGGTAGTGGAAGGCTCCGGAAATTTCGACCACCTGGGGCTCTTGCGCCCAAACCTGAGCACACGGGCCTACACCATTTCCGCCTCTATCGGAAATGCAGCCGCCGCAGCTGGGATTAAATCCCGCGACCCGTGGGTCAGCAGCCAAATACCTTAGCCACTAGACCACCACGGTGGGGCGAAAGAGAGAAGACAAAGAAAGAGAATGATAAAGAGAAAGAAAGGCATGAAAGAGAAAAGGTTAGGTAGACATAGAAAGGAATATACTGAAATACGTTCGCTGACTGCGAACAGGAGACTTTCCTAAGTTGCAAATGTGTTTACTGGACATGAACACTGAAATATTGAATCAGCACTCTTTAAATGCAAAGTATTTTTCCTTTGAGTATGCTTTCCCGCGCAAGACGTCTAATTATTCGATGTGATTTTCTATGCAAGACATTGAATTATATTGGTGCATTGGTAGAGATATCTATTGGAATAACTGGAGCGCAGTATCCTGACAGGGCCTTTGAAGACCGGCATGGAAAGTGTCACATGTGGCCCCGCCACGGTGGTCTAGTGGCTAAGGTACTCGGCTGCTGACCCGCAGGTCGCGGGATCAAATCCCGCTGTGGCGGCTGCATTTTCGATGGAGGCGGAAATGTTGTAGGCCCGTGTACTCAGATTTGGGTGCACGTTCAAGAACCCCAGGTGGTCGAAATTTCCGGAGCCCTCCACTACGGCGTCTCTCATAATCATATAGTGGTTTTGGGACGTTAAATCACGCAAATCAATCAAGTGTCACATGTATTGGACTGGAAATAGGCGAGCATGAAAGTTGTGCACGAAAGCACATGTTGCGCACAGTTGACTACAAAAGCACGTGTCGTAAGGCCCGTGGTTTCTGAAAAATTTATGTATGAGCGTTCATTAGGATTCCTTTTACTTACGTATAACCTGCTGTCGGCGTTGAATCCATGTAATATAAATGCTTGTTAATTACATGTCCGCTAATATGAAAACTTGGATTGTTCGGGCGTATTCTACGCTGCCACCTATTGATTATTATAATGAAGCTCTTGTTCAGCATAATAGGGCGCAATTAAGATGATCCTGGAAGTGAAATCTGAAGTAACGAGGTTTTACTATAGGTGTAGATGGATAGCTTTAAATTGCTCACTTTATTTCACTTTATAGATAGCCGACAGTGTATATTTATTAAAAAGTCCAATGTAACGTAAAGTTAATGACACGTTTCAATTTTCGAAATGTGACTGTAACGAGTTCCTTTTGCATTTGAGGAACGTGTAAGGAGAACTCGTTCCAAATTTTGGGGAAAAACGATGAACTAGTTTTGAGGAACGTGTACAACACTGCTCGTAAGTTGCTCCGTATAACGAGGAATTTATGTGAAGCGTCTCTTGGCGTGACAAAAGCACGTCTGGTTTCTCCATTAATCCACGCTCCTACGTCATGGTACAGTCAAGGTCGTTTCAATTTATTGATATAAGAATGTGCATTGTTGACATCAGTGTATGACAAAAGCGAACTTCATGTTATCCAGTGAATAGAATATACGCTTGCTATGTGTACATCAATCACATAAATGATATGTGTATTCCATCAAGCTTTCGTAGGTATTTCATAGTATGTACCAAGTTATTTCATTAACTTGGTACATACTATGCCATGCATGGCATGACGTGCATATATAATAAGAATATCACATGTCATCTACGTCATCACGTGGATGACATCGATTGAGGTGCCATTGATACAATAGATGCCATTTAAGCCGCTTGTTCAACGCCGATATCAGAATGTTCATTATATAACATAAAAGACTGCCACAGTTACCGCGTTTACTCGTGTTGTAGCAGCAGTGATTGATGTACTGTCTGCTAGTGCTGGCTAGTACTGGCTGGTGTTTGCAAACTTTCGTTATAGCGATGCCTACACTGTTGGCTCTAATGTTGACTAATGCTTCCCAAAGTATAGCTGCTGTCGCGTAAAGTTGGTCATGTGCTGATACATTGACGTAATTATACATACGCACCCGCTTCATTCTTTGATATGGCTTGACGTAACTCGATCCCGCTGGAATGCATCGACAAACGCAGGTTACGTCATTCACTTAAGTCTTCCAGAGCGTTCATTTCTTCCCAGTGTGACTGACGCACACGAGTGCTGACCGGACCATTAAATTTGGCCCACATCCAGCCCTCTCACCGCGGCGTCTCCTGGCATTGTGTCTTTGTCGTTTTTGACGCTATAGGTGGTGGCGATATCTTGGTCGTATAGGACTTCGGTGCATGCTTCAGCTTGCTGCCTCCACCGACGCCGATGGAAGTCTAGGGGGGCTGAAATGACGGTGAAGTGCTTCAGGCGTCACAACTCCCTAGATTTGATTTTATTCTTTACCTGGTGTGCCCAGTATGCGTGCGCGTCAAACGCACTATCTGACTTCCAGAAAGTTGTTCGTCCGCCTGGTAACGCTTGGCTCAACGTCAAAACATGCGGCATGACCAGCTGCCCGCAGACGGCTCCGCATAACGTCGATTCCCACAGTGCGTGGGATCTGCCGCTTTATTTTTTTTCCACGCGGGATATTCATCAACCCGAGTAGTTTTGAAGTAGTCTTCCGCCGATATAGCAGATGTGTTACGTTTCTATATAGTGTATCTTTATAGGCGCTGTTACGAAATAAGTGTAGAACCTGTACGGGGGAAGAAGCCTAGTTGGCTCGACTTTTAAGCAGTTGGCGCGCATAAGTGGGTATACGGCTGGTGAAGAAAAATATAATGAGCTGTGGCCTCGAAGAGCGAGGCACGCGTCTTTAGAAACACTCATGCTACAGACCTGTTTGAAACCTAATAGAAGTACAAAGGGGCGTTCTTAAAGTTGATGTTCTCAAGGGGATCGATTCATGAAAAGCGTACATGATAGTCATCAAAATAAGTCTACATGTATCTATATATAGTTTAAGCGCAGTATAAAACTTCGGTTATTTAAAATACCACGCAACGCTATTAGGACACCAAAACAAAAATGACAGCACCCATCGGCACCCTAAAAACCCCATCGTCCAGCACAAGTGACGGCGACGCATGTAGCCTCCTCAGGCTACGAAATGTTGCCTGACCGCCCATATTCACCTGACCTCGCACCAAGGGACTTCTTGCTTTATCCTCTCCTGAGCACACTGTGCTGGAAACTTTTTTTTTGGGGGGGGGGATGGGGGGATGATGCAGAAATGAATGCTAAATTCTATAGTCTTTTCTGAATTATCAAAATGAAGAGATTTACGATTTACTGCATTGGGCTGCTGCGTGCTCATGCGCCGTCGGCAGGAGTGCGTGACTTGTGGAGAAAGAACTTCTGGTTAAATTTTGTTGCCTCGCCTGAGTCAGCTCTCTTTTATCGTGTCGATAATACGAACGTTACGAAAGTCCCTCGTACATCACGTGAAAGCGCAATTCGACCCATAGCTCGGGAACGCGAGTTCTACTCCCTGCTACAAAAGAATTGCCGGATTTTACGTGCCAACAGCACGATATGATTGTGAAGGACGCCGCAATGGAAGGTTCCAGAGTGTTTGTCCATCTCGTGTTTTTTTTTTTAACGAGCACTCAAATATAAGAACACAGGCCTCTAACCCATCATCGCAATGCGGTCGCCGTGGCCGGGATTCTGTCCCGCGACCTCTGGGTCAGCAGTCGAGCAGAATGACCACTTGACCTCCGTGGGTTATTCTTAGCCATGGCGGCCGCATCATGATTGGAGCGTAATGCAAGTACACCCAGGTTTGGGTAAACGCTAAAACATTTCTTATTGTCAAAGTTGATGCGGAACATTCCAATCATCATCATCATCATCATCATCATCAACAACCTGACTACGCACTGCAGGACAAAGGCCTCTCCCATGTTCCGCCAGTTAACCCGGTCCTGTGCTTGCTGCTGCCAATTTATATTCGCAAACTTCTTAATCTCATCTGCCCACCTAACCTTCTGTCTCCCCCTAACCCGCTTCCCTTCTCTGGGAATCCAGTTAGTTACCCTTAATGACCAGCGGTTATCCTGTCTACGCGCTACATGCCCGGCCCATGTCCATTTCCTCTTCTTTATTTCAACTATGATATCCTTACCCTTCGTTTGTCCCCTAATCCACTCTGCTCTCTTCTTGTCTCTTAAGGTTACACCTACCATTTTTCTTTCCATTGCTCGCTGCGTCGTCCTCAATTTAAGCTGAACCCTCTTTGTAAGTCTCCAGGTTTCTGCTCCGTAGCTAAGTACCGGCAAGATACAGCTGTTATATACCTTCCTCTTGAGGGATAGTGGCAATCTACCTGTCATAATTTGAGAGTGCTCGCCGAATGTGCTCCACCCCATTCTTATTCTTCTAGTTACTTCAGTCTCGTCGTTAGGCTCTGCGGTAATTACCTGCCCTAAGTAGACATAGTCTTTTACAACTTCAAGGGCACTATTGTCTATCTCGAAGCGCTGCTCCTTTCCGAGGTTGTTGTACATTACTTTCGTTTTCTGCAGATTAATTTTAAGACCCACCTTTCTGCTTTCCTTGTCTAACTCCGTAATCATGAGTTGCAATTTGTCCCCTGAGTTACTCAGCAATGCAATGTCATCGGCGAAGCGCAGGTTACTAAGGTATTCTCCATTAACTCTTATCCCTAACTGTTCCCATTCTAGGCTTCTGAAAACCTCCTGTAAGCACGCGGTAAATAGCATTGGGGAGATTGTGTCCCCCTGCCTTTACACCCTTCTTGATTGGTATTCTGTTGCTTTCTTTATGAAGCACTATGGTAGCAGTTGATCCCCTGTAGATTTCTTCCAGAGTGTTTATATATACTTCATCTACGCCCTGATTCCGCAGTGTCTGCATGACATTCCAATACGTCGTACTAATAACAGTGTCGCGGTTTTGGTGCGTAGACCCCACAAATTGAATACCAAATCAGCCAAATGACTTCTGGTTTGTCCCCCGGACCAAATTTGCGAAAGCGCCATGGAATGCATGCAATTAAAGGCGTGAGAAAGTTTCGCCAGCGTTGTCACTGTTTGGGCAGGTCGTCCTTCGATTTACCAGCGCCCAAGAGTTTACAAAACAAGTCAAATCATCCTTTTATGCGTGACCGAAAACTCGAGAACGATACAAATAAAATAAATAAGTGATAAAGAAATCCTGCGCCCGAGTGGGGACTGAACCAGGGTTGTTGCGGTCTAAGTGGTTGATGGAACCCGGGTTGTTCGCATGGCAAGCGGATGTTCTACCACACAGCCACACCTCTGCTTGTGTAAACAATGAAAAGAACTTCCTCTGCTTGGAAATGCAGTGAAAGTAGCTTTCTTGCTTCACAAGCACACGCGTCCTGTATGCATGCTTCACAATGCAACATGAAAAATTGCAGCAATAATGCGTGGTACAAGCACCCATTGCCAGCGGGCCTCAGAATACGCGATTATCATAATGACTCAGTGGTTTAAAGCCGGTATTCCACTAAAAAAAAGCACATATGCTACTGCTTCTATTCCCTTAAGGCCACGTAGTGGGTGCATAGCAAGTTCGGAAAGGTTTCATGCACCAAGTGTTTGAAGTACGCAATAGGAACAAGATATTGCTATCGCGCTGAACTATAAAAGCAAAGATTTAGGGTCCCCTTGTTTTTTTTCCTAATGAATGAGAAGCATTTCTTTGCGTACTGCAAGCAATTTTGGCGTCTATCTATCTATCTATCTATCTATCTATCTATCTATCTATCTATCTATCTATCTATCTATCTATCTATCTATCTATCTATCTATCTATCTATCTATCTATCTATCTATCGATCTATCTATCCATTCATTCATTCATCCCCCCATTCATCCATCCGCTTACTTCGGGGGGTGCTTTTGGGATCACTCCCTTAACTTGGCGTAAACCAAAATTATGGGAGGGTGAGATGGTCTGACGCCCCGCCACGGTGGTCTAGTGGCTAAGGTACTCGGCTGCTGACCCGCGGGTCGCGGGATCAAATCCCGGCTGTGGCAGCTGCATTTCCGATGGAGGCGGAAATTTTGTAGGCCCGTGTACTCAGATTTGAGTGCACGTTAAAGAACCCCAGGTGGTCAAAATTTCCGGAGCCCTCCACTACGGCGTCTCTCATAATCAAATAATGGTTTTGGGACGTTAAACCCCACAAATCAATCGAGATGGTCTGACGAATATGACGCACTGGTCAAGACATAATGTCACAATCCCGTCGCGTACGTCGTCAAGCACTTCCCAAGAAACAGTGGCGCCTACCCAGTGGCGGGTATGTGCCACAGGTGATTGACACTAGTATGTACCAAGGAACAGCGAGAACACACATAAGCAATTTTAACGCAAGAGTGTTTAGAAAAAGTTGACATCGGCAGCGTTGACCCGACGAACGCAAAGAATAAACGTCAGGGTTCCAGCAGGAATCGAACCCAAGCATTGTGCGCGGCAGTCAAATATTCTACCACAGACCTGGCGTGGCTACCACAGAGCCACGCCAGGTCTCGGAACTACTTTTCAAATAGACCCTAATGTTCGTGAAGCGTCGATTGGAGTTGCAGTGCTTGCTATCCAATTTTTGTAAGTATTACATAGTGTAATGCACAATGAAGGGTACACTTTTATGAAACAAAGTGGTTGGGGTGAACTTGTGCCCAAGAAACAGACAACTCAAAGCCTATGTGGCCGCTCCAGCCAACAGTCCGTTCAAAAACATCCACTTCGTCTTCTTTTCTTTCTCTTGAGTCTCTCGTGTAGTTTCTGTTGTATGGCTCGTGCTAACTCGTGCTATAGTTTCTGAATTGGCGATCTGTTTCCCCAATATGCCGTCCACTATTGGGAGGGCATAAGGATCGGAGAGCGTGCGTAGTTTGAATGTGGCTTGTGCTAATATGTACACCTATAATACAGCCTTCACATTAGGTTAACATCATTTGTAGTTAGGTGCCATCTGCTGAAGTTGATTGATGTAGGAGTGTCCTACCATCCTCGCGAGCACCAGTGCTTCATATCAGCTTATCGCTTCTGGTGTTGCTAATACTCGTGTGCTCGTGGACATTGTTGCACAAGTATAAACAACTGGTTGTATAAACATCTGCAACTGCTCAACATATGTCTGTGCGTGCAACATTTGTACATATATTTAGCGTCATTTCATAACGTGTCGCTCAATAAAGATATTACAACCCGGTCACCTTCCTTCCGCATGCTTCGCATAACGTCGATTCCCAAAATGCATGGGATCTGCCGAATTCTTATTTATAGTATTCCTACTACTGCTACTACTACTACTATACTACTACTCCTACTACTACTACTGGCTTCATTATTTTAATTTTTGTTCGTATAATGATTTTGGTATACATAATTTTATTGCTATCGTATAAGAAAGCGGTGGTTCATAAATATACAAAATAGTCGAAAAACAAGGTTGAAGCATGTTAGGTGTCTCTCATCAGAGAGCTTGCAGCATTTGTCGTGTGTTTATGTACTATGACGTAGGGCGAGAATTTATTTATTCAATAATTTTTCATGGTGCTGAATTGTTGCGCTCTAAAGGTATGGAAAGGAGGAGCAGTTTGCGAAACTGCTCCTGTTCTGTGTTCGAATTACAAAATCAGACGCCGCAGAACACAGATGCCGCGATGCCATCAACAGGGGTAAGACAGAAGGAAGCGTCCTATCTCGTCTGCCACTCTTCCGCAAGGCTTCTCATTCTGTGGCTGGCACGGGTAAAGTTATTGACCGTTTCCAATTCTTTTCATTCCTCCCCGGAATCGAAAGTGGAGATCTGCCTCGTCGTTTGATCTCAATTATCATGTCTTCTCTGCCTCTCTACACCATGGTAACTTGCATAGCCTTAGCGCGATGGCGTGGTCATGCGGGCCTGTGCAAGCAGTGCTTTGTACCGCCTATTTAGCCGCAAAGGTATCAGCGCATTTTGTTATCAGGTTCCAAGGAGCGTCCAGTCAGTGGGATGAGGCACGCATGTGTTTGCCCTATTTGTTTCGGGACAGGACGACTTGTAATGAACTCCTACGTCCACCAAGGACAATGGAAAGTGCTCAGATGGCAGTGGCATTTCCACCTCAAAGGTGGATGATCACATGCATGCACCAATGAGTCTGCTCTCTGTATACCAATATCATGAACTGTACCGTCGGAGAACATCATAGGGTGCATGAGTAGGACCATTTTTTTAGTGACGAAGGCAATCGACTGCCGCGCTTCAGTCATTTCGACGGGGCTACTGCCTTTTAAAAGGAGTACTGGCACGAATTTCGAATACCTTTTGATTATGTCTCTGAATAAAAAATACGGTGTCGGGAACCTTAATATCGTGATGCCTATATGAATGCAATGAATATATTTTCTTAATAACTCTACCGAAAAAAAAGCTCTGCCTATTTCGATATTGAGAAGGTGGCTTCGCAGTGAAAAAAGCCTTACGTGACGGGTATACAGCAACTCACGACTTATACTATAGCCGCGCAGCTCTGCGAGTCGCATGCACGATGCACGCAAACAACGATGAATGAATGGTCGTCCAGTGACTGTATCTACGATTAGGGCTGCATGCGGAACGTGGAGTCGGCAAACGCACGACTCGTCGTCATTATGTTCATTATGGCGTGGCTGGCCTGCAGATAGTGGGAGAAGCATATTTTAACATTGAAGTAAAAAAAATATTGGCAGATCCCACGTACAGTGGGAATCGATGATATGCGAAGCACGAACGAGGAAGGTTGATACGACACTTGAAAATCAGCACAACGTTACGAGGCTGACCGACGTAGTACACAGTAAACACAAGTGGAAGTGTTCTGCGCACTCACGTATCTGGATAAGATGCAAGTATGTTGTTTACAGTCGCGTAACAACGACTCCACTAACGTTTCCAATACCAGCACCAGTAGTGGTAGGCATGTAAATTATGCCGCACACGACTTCCATGTCATGATTATCATGTTGGCGCGTGGCGTATGTCTTCGTCGTCCATTCACGTCACGTATTACCAAATTTGGTATGTGTGAAACTAGCAAAATGGCCGCGAGCGCATCATGAGCATGGCATGTAGTCGTGTTCTTACATGACACGCATCTCATGGTTATCATATCTGCACCAGTCATATGCCTTCACCATCCATTCACGTCCCGTAATATCAAATTTGGTATATTTGAAGCTAGCGAAATGACCGCGAGCGCACCATGAGCGTGGCGTGTTCTGATGACTTACATGACATGCATGCCATAATTTCTATGTTATAGTCGGTTACTTATGTTTTCCATGCAGTCTTGTCATACCATACCAGTTTTGCAAAATGTCGTGAACGCAACCACCACAAGACATGATGACATGTATGATGACAGAAAATGATGACATGTATGTTATGAATGTCATGGTTTACATTTTATGGTCTTGTTGCTCTTTCGGTGGTTTCGTTAACGACATTTTGCAAAACTGGTATGTTGTGACATGACTACATGGCCAACATGACAGACCCTAGCGTGGAAAACATGACATGCATGTCATGATTTTCCTGTTATGACTTGTCATGACTATACGCCACGCTTGTGGTGCGCATGTGGTA
This sequence comes from Rhipicephalus annulatus, assembly GCA_013436015.1. Taxonomy (NCBI): domain Eukaryota; kingdom Metazoa; phylum Arthropoda; class Arachnida; order Ixodida; family Ixodidae; genus Rhipicephalus; species Rhipicephalus annulatus. Next base: position 243,081 of record WOVY01002646.1, on the reverse strand, counting down.
GTTTCGCTAGCTTCATATATGCCAAATTTGGTATTACGGGACGTGAATGTATGACGAAGGTACATGACTGGTTCAAACATGATAATCATAAGATGCGTGTCATGTAAGTATATGCCACGCTAACGATTGGCTCGTGGTCGTTTCGCTAATTTTATATATGCCAAATTTGGTGTTACGTGACCTCAGTGGATGACGAAGGTATATTACTGGTGCAAACATGATTCTCGTGACATGAGTGTAATGTAAGAACATGACAACATACCACGTTCATGATACGCTCGCGGCCCTTTTGCTAGCTTCACATATACCAAATTTGGTATTACGTGACGTGAATGGACGAGATACACACGGGCGCAAGTGAACGTGTGCCTTGAATACGTGGACAGACTGATCGCAGTTCACATTTCCACGAGCCACAAGGGCGCCACGCAGGCGGCATGCAGACAGCCCTGACCCCATCTGCTCGCGGTTGCAGGCACGTATGCAACGAGTCGCGTAGCTCCCACTACCGAGCGCTCGCGGGCCCCTTGCACGCTGCGTTGCGAACTCGTCGCTTTCCAGGTGGCACTCCTTCTCGAAAATTGTGCATAACAGCCACCCCCAAAGGGGTAAAACAGAAGTAAAATCAACGAATTGCAGGCATTTTAATGCACCTTTAGAGAATTCATCGAAGTGCATTTGCGAAATATGTCGATGCACTGAAAGAAAACAGTATCGCGTCGACCGGCGATCCAAAAAGGAAGTTGCAAATTAATGGATACGCTGCAACGCGACAAACATGGAGTGGATAAAAAAGAAAAAAAAAGGACAGACTTCTACTTGCTTTATACGGCCCCCAGTTTTCCGTTACGTCATTAATGGAATCCCAGCAGGTTCTTAAATGCGAAGCATTTCTTCGCGAACTTCGGCGACTCTATCTATCTATCTATCTATCTATCTATCTATCTATCTATCTATCTATCTATCTATCTATCTATCTATCTATCTATCTATCTATCTATCTATCTATCTATCTATCTATCTATCTATCTATCTATCTATCTATCTATCTATCTATCTATGACTTTTAACTCTTCTCGCCGTTTCGATAACGGGATCTATACCAAAATCGGTATGGCGTAACATACCTGTATGACGAACCTAAGTTATAGTAATAACAACTGCCCCACCGCGGTGGTCTAGTGGCTAAGGTACTCGGCTGCTGACCCGCAGGTCGCGGGCTCGAATCCCGGCTGCGGCGGCTGCATTTCCGGTGGAGGCGGGAATGTTGTAGGCCCGTGTGCTCAGATTGGGTGCACGTTAAAGAACCCTATGTGGTCGAAATTTCCGGAGCCCTCCACTACGGCGTCTCTCATTATCATATGGTGGTTTTCGGACGTTAAACCTCACATATCAATCAATCAATCAATTACAGCCATAACATTAAAACTATTATATGAATGTTATAATATACATGTTATGGTCTTGCTGCTCTTGCGGTGGTTTCGTTCACGTGACATATTGCCAAACTGATATGGTCGCACATGACTGCACGGCGAACACAAATGACAGTTTCTATATACGCTGAAATCATAACATGCATGTAACGTAATTCATGACTACACTCCACGCTCTTCATGCGCTTAATGGTCGTTTCGCTAGCTTCACCATAAAATTGAGGAGGCGTTCGCCTCACATATATGAAATTTTGTGTTACGTGACGTCAATGGATGACGAAGGTATATGGCTGGTGCAAACATGATAATTATGACACGCGTGTCATGTAAGAACATGACTACATTTCACGCTCATAATGTGCTTGCGGTCGTTTCGCTGGCTTCACATATACTAAATTTGGTATTACGTGACAAGGAGAGTGGAAAGGTGGGTCTTAAAATGAATCTGCAGAAAACGAAAGTAATGTACAACAACCTCGGAAAAGAGCAGCGTTTCGAGATAGGTAATAGTGCACTTCAAGTTGTAAAAGACTATGTCTACTTAGGGCAGGTAATAACCTCGGAGCCGAACCACGAGATTGAAGTAACTAGAAGAATAAGAATGGGGTGGAGCACATTTGGCAAGCACTCTCAAATTATGACAGGTAGATTGCCACTATCCCTCAAGAGGAAGGTATATAACAGCTGTATCTTGCCGGTACTTAGCTACGGAGCAGAAACCTGGAGACTTACAAAGAGGGTTCGGCTTAAATTGAGGACGTCGCAGCGAGCAATGGAAAGAAAAATGGTAGGTGTAACCTTAAGAAACAAGAAGAGAGCAGAGTGGACTAGGGAACAAACGGGGGTTAAGTATATCATTGCTGATATCAAGAAGAAGAAATGGACATGGGCCGGGCATGTAGCGCGTAGACAGGATAACCGCTGGTCGTTAAGGGTAACTAACTGGATTCCCAGAGAAGGCAAGCGGGTTAGGGGGAGACAGAAGGTTAGATGGGCAGATGAGAGTAAGAAGTTTGCGGGTATAAAGTGGCAGCAGCAAGCACAGGACCGGGTTAGCTGGCGGAACATGGGAGAGGCTTTTGTCCTGCTGTGGACGTAGTCAGGCTGATGATGATGATGTGAATAGACTACAAACACAAATGCCAGGCGCACGCATGATAATCATGACATGGAGGTTATGTAGGGTATAATGCACGTCCTCGTCGTAACGTTGCGCTGAATTTGATGTGACATATCAACCTTTGTAATTCGTGTTTAGCATATCATCGATTGCCCCTGTATGTGGGATCTGCCATCTTTTATTGCAGCCCAAGTGAAAGGATCAACGCCTAAAATTTTTATATTCCTTGATTAATCGGCAGATTGGGCTTGACCCAGCACCGTACATATCTCAACCGATATCATGACGCACTCGTCACACTCATGCGCTTTCTTTAACTCCCTGCGTAGCCAAAACAAATCTATTTGAATGTTCATTCTTTCCGCAAACGATTTCTGATTGGAATGATCTGTCTGCTGACAAACTGTGGTTCTTATGGCACATTAGAGTGCCTTCTCTTAGGTTACTTTGTAAGCAGTCTATTTTCCCAGGGAAAATAAGAAGTGGTTCTATTTTATTTGGTTGATAATTTTCTTTGACTGTTACTATATTGACTCGTGTTTATTTCTATTGCCTTTTCACAACCTGTATCACTCTCATTTCTTTAGGATTCTGTTAGCATTATTGCTTGTTATCTTCCTTTTTTTTTTTGAATGTTATAATACTTTTCTATTTCCTTTCCTGCGTGGGCAGTGTGGCCTACAGTATTTATGAACATTAAAATAAATAAAAATATTCGCAAAGCCCATGACTGTCGCGCCAAAAGCGGAATCGAGAAGCGGCCTCTAAAGGATGGTCAGCAAACAGGCGCTCTCGTGTTTGGCTCTGCTAGCCACAGTGTTAATGCGTTAGCAAAAAAACGGACGCTACCACTTTGAATGTTTTCTGCATCAGTGACCATACCAGACCCTCCGTGACACAATAAATCTAAATCGTTCTTGCAAGACGCGAATTAAGTTTTCGTGAACATACCTGGCAACTCGGGCTTTTGATGACAGCCCACCGAGTACACACTTCAGCTTCGAGAGGTTTTCTCTAACCACGTAACTTAGTTAAATGGTATCGTCTCATCTTTTTAGTTTATACTTAATTTGTTTTACTTGCATACAGCATTTGTCAGCGCTTTTGTAGTGTATCATTCCCATAACGTTGTATGAAGATAGTCGTGCAGGCTTGTGATTTGCTATTTTCTAACTGAGCCATCTCTAATTGGCCAGCGCTGCGCCGCTTGTTTTTGTACGTTTGTTGATATACCGCAGTGCACTGCAAACGATTTGCTTGTTGACGGGTTTCAAAGCGAAATTGGCGAAATCTTCTCCGCGCCCGGATAAACGTGGTGAAGCGGTGTTGTCAAGTCGTTCGGCGGCGGGAATTCTTCAGGTTCCTTTCAGCAGTGATGTTGACAGAAACCATCTTGACGACGACAATTTTTCGCTGGACGTAGAAGGCGGTGAACGATCAACTGCTAACTCACGAGGAGCGAGTTGCTCTTCCTGTCCCCTCGTGAGTTAATGGCTTTTTCACGCTCGTTAGTCACTTTGATCGTATTTCATAGCATATCTTTCAGCGAGGTCAAAATAATGAAAGCATAGTCTTTCTTGTGCATTGCATGTAGTGCAGTTACTGTGGACATTATTGAGTGCCGCATGCCGCCACCATGCTCGAGCTCGACCAGTGAAGCGAAATGGTTAGAGGGATGAAACATTTCTTGCGGCTACAATCCATGCATCTCTGCTAGCTTCTTCTCCTTCCAAACGGCGTTGTTGTTCGACGAATTTTCGCAATTTCGAAGTTGCGAAAATATTATCTCTGTATTTTCTCCGATTTTCGTATTTGTATCGCGCTGACCGAACCTGCCACATCCGAATGCAGCTAAAGTGCTCACGTCTACTGTCTGAGAATGCCTGCACAAGCGCTACTTTATGAGATGTTAAATGCTTGTGTTCCGTTGAAGAAGTAATTCCATGTTTCTATAGCAGAACAAGTCTGGACGACGGCGTAATATGTTTTCAAACCACCACCACGTTAAAAATTAGGTCCCGTGCAGCAGATATGACGCTACGCGCTATATCGGCCTGCTATACGGCGGCAAATGCGTGAAGCAGGCTGAGTACATATATACCTCGGAATGTCGATCAGTTCATACGTAGGTTCTAGTTCGTGCAGTTTTCTGTAGCACACGCAGGATTTCGCAAAGCGTCGTTGATGCATGGTATCTGGAATGAAACTTTACACCCCGCGGCAAATAATAAAGTGACGATCTTCGATGGTTTCGGAAAGTATCTTGGTTTCAGATACATTTCAGTGCAGCTCATGACTTTATCCCGTGAATGTGGCACGGTCCGTATACGTTCGCATGTCCTATTTTTTCCTATGCTAACATATGGTGGACCCTCTTCTGGGCTCCATCTTGAATAGTACAGCGTGCCACCTACAATTCGTTGGTATTGCGGATATACCTCACCACAGACTGCTTTTCATTGCGTGCATCTGTGTGAGATTTATGCAGAGCGCCGAGGGCAAAAAGGACTCGACGATCAGTCTCTACATCTGGCCGCAATGGACTCTTTTTTTTTTATTGCAGTCGGGATTCATCTATTCAAATATCGAAGCGTGAAAATTGCTGCTTATAGTGCGCCAACCAAGTCAAATATGTGCAGTGTGTCCTGAAACCTGAATCTGCGATCCCGACGGGAATGAACAGCTCAGCGCGTGCTGTTCCTGCCAGTATTCTATGCATCGAGTCGCATATGCATAGTCACATCGAGTCGCAATCTAACCTTCAAGTACCTGCCACTTGCATAAGGAGTTATCCTATAACACTCTCTTTCTATCATTCGTTCAATAACACTGTGGCGGGAGCAGTGCACATAATGGATACGTAATGGGGATACAAAGCCTCAGTTGTGCGATTCTAAGGCCACGGTTAGGGCCTAGCTGACTGAACACAAGTCGTCGAAGTATAATATTCCCACGTTTGCTGGGGCGTCTGGCTCATATTGAACAGAGGTGCGGTTAAGTGGCTGTGCAGAGAGGTCCCACAAAGCGGCATAGGCCAACGTTGGAAATGTCGTATAGCCCCAAAGGCACGCAAAGCTAGAAACTGCAGTAGGAAATTTGGTAGCCATATGTAGCCATTTTTAATACTCGACACTCGCCACGACGGTCTAGTAGTTATGGCGCTTTAGTGCTGACTCACCGGTCTTAGGATCGAATCCCGGCCACGGCGGCCACGTGTTAGTTGGAGGCGAAAAGGCTTGAGGCCCGTGTACACATATTTAGGTGCACGTTATAGAACCACAGGTGGTTGAAGTGTCCGGAGCCTTCCACTATGGCGTCCCTCATGATTGTATGATGGTTTTGGGAAATTAAACCACAATGGTTATATTAGTATTTTTTCCTCGACGATATGATCGCGACGTGGCTATTGAATACTGCAACTGCGTCTGACTGATATCTTCTTGTATGTAGAAGAAGAAAAAAGCCGGCCTGGTCACTATATCTTTAAAAAATCATTCATTTTCCTTCACCTAAACTTTTAATTTTCCCCTTACACTTACCGCCGGTTAAATGGTCAATCCCCCGTATAGCGGGTACGAGCCACATGTAAAGGGTCAAGCAAGCAAGCATGGGAAGCAAGCAAACAAACAAGAAAGTCATCGCGGACAAGCATCACAGTCGCCTCACGTTAACACAACAATTTTAGAGGCGAAGCTCCTTATAGCGGCACCCGTTCGTCCCTCATAGTCGTTGTAGTAGTGTGTAACAAGTATAACATTTTGACCTCCAAGGTGGTGCCGGTGAGAGATTTCTTCTGTGCGTTGTTGAACAATAAGAGATAGTGCTCAATGTACATGCCAATGCCTGCTAAGGAGGAATGAGAGACAGGATAATTTGGCTTTTAGTTAACGCGCACGCTGTGAATTTTTTATTGTTCAACAACGCGCAGAAGACAAGAAAAGGTTGCTACTCGCTGGGCGTAACCTTTTAGAAAGGTTTGGCGAGCGTTGGGCCGCAGTGCCATGAATACAGTGAACTAGTATATACTATGAACTCGAGGTGGTTAAAGGTGGGAAGTAGACACGAAGCGCAATCCGTAAGAAAGTGTGCGTGTGCCTCCTCTCGTTCAGTCCTTGGAATTTCCGCTGGATGGCGGTGCTTCTATATGTGGAATATATGATGAAAAGATGCGAGATGGTGGTACTTGGAGTGTTAATAGGTGGACGAACGGACACACAGACAGATGCATGGACGGACGCACGGATGGCTGCATGGACGGATGGACGCATGGACGGACGCAGGATTGGATGCATGGACAAAAGCAGGAACGGACGCACAGATGAACGTGTAAACGCATGAACAGATGCACGCACAGACGGGGCGAATGGACGCACGGGCGGCCACACAGACGCACGCATGGATGGACGGAAGCAAGAACGAATGGACGGACAGATGCTTCGCCCCACTATCCATCATTCACTACGTGGATATGCTGCCATTTTTTATTTTTGTGAAACATTGCAATCATTTTCGGTACTCATTAAAATTTAATATGGAAGTCTGTATGCAGGAGGGACTCAATAACGTCTACATCGCGCTCAATCCCGAATTTAAAGTATCAGGTGCCTGCAGATGAACGATCTCTTTTTGTTATATAAGCGAAGATGACTAGACGAAACCGAAATTTATCTGTCGTATGTACGCAAAAACTCCCGACGCGTACATGGCACCGAAATTTGGCAAGGCCTACTATTTAGCACTGGTCCACTGAAGTATAAGAAAACAATCGGCGGCAAACACCAGTTCAGATTTCTGGACAGAAGTAATTAAGAAAGACTTCAATGAATCGTTGGCGTCAACCCTGTGATAAGCACAGGAGCCTCACGTATCAGCTTCGCTGGTTAGTGGGATGCTTGGGCGGTTAGTTTTCTTTTCTAGAAGCACTGACCCATTTTGGAGCGGCGCATCGAGCACACTTCAGAACTTTCGATAAAGTTTCTAATCCATCCACAAATCACCTGTCATTGGCATAATTCTTACCGCCGCTAGCTCCTTCTGTACCATGCTTTAAACTTATTAAATGTGTCCATATGACCTACAAACAACCGAGGCCCAGACAGACAGCCACAAGTCGACTTGTCTAGGTCTGTTTCTCTAATTGGCAACACAAAACGAGAAGGCAGCACAGCTTGACTTGTAAGCCCCCTCCCAAGCTCTGTGGCCGCTGGCGGGCAACGCTGACACCTCATTCAATATTGTGTGCACCAAGACTCGTAATTAAAAGATCCAGCTAACGGTATTGAATAGGAGTAGGGGCAATAATTGGATTAGTACCTGAATTTGATTTGCGTGGCTCGTTATACCTGTATTTGTACTTAGTTTCACAAAACGAAGGGTATCGCTGCATATAACTGCTGCTGTAAAACATGCTGATGCAGCCCTAATGCTAAACCTGTTTGCATTGAGTATTCACATCGCTGCTCATGCTGCACCGTGCATGCAGAGATATAGGTTTATTTTGTTAGTGTTACTGCGATATGTTCACTTGTAACAGCGTCAGTGAAGGCGCTCCGACGAAGCTTAGCACAATGCAGCCTATGTTCCAATATTCGACGTCCATAGAGCACATACATTTAGAGATTGTGCGTTTGCTTGCTCCCCATTCAGTGGTGCGTTTGGTTATTGGCCGAGCAGCCGGCGGTGGTTGAAGTGGATATAAAAAAAAAATGGAAGTCCGTGGTAGCTGCCTTATACGCTGGACCCGTGTATTGGAGAAGGTGATAGCAACAAAGTAAGAAAGAAAGAAAGAAGACGGACGAACGGACGGATGGATTGATGGGTTGATTGATTGATTGATTGATTGATTGATTGATTCATTGATTGATTGATTGATTGATTTTAAAATGTACAAACTAAAATAAGGCGTTTCTTCATTACGAAAGGAGTAATTATTACATGACTAAACTGCAGATTTGATGGTATTAAAATAACGTAGAACAATATTCGATATGGTGAAATAAATTCATTCGCATAAATCATCGAGGGGTTCCACGTACATTTGTGTGGCCGAAGGCCATGCAGAAACCTTGAAGAAGACAATGTTTCGACAATTCAGAGGGTGCTTTATTGCCGGAATCAGAGGTCGAAATGGATCTTCATCTAGACGATATAATGTGGACACCGTTTCAAAGCGTTCTTATAGCCAAATTTATGTACACGTCAATTCGAAGACTTCCACGATACGGTGCCATGTTTTGCTACATTACTAATACTCACAATTCAAATTTTGTTGGCTCTCTTCGACGGGTAACTTTTTTTTCAAATGGAGCTTAGCGGTTTTGTCGTCATCCTGTTTATGATACCTGGCTCATTAATTTTCCGAACTGAAGCTTACTGTAAAACTACTGAAGTGCCACAGATGCTGCTCGTAAGCACCTCTATATATCGATGCACAAAGTGTTCGAATAGCGAAATTTCCAACTGTAACGTGGACAACAAGAACAACATTGCAACTTCAAGTGCATTTTCATGTTAAAAGTGAAATAATAATGTTCTCGTGAAGCACGTGTGTTTGATAACACATGTGATCTGATTACATAATTTGACACGGGCATGTCTAAAGCCGTCCGCAGGTAGACTTACTTCTGAGGTTCGCTTGCAAGAGACAAAGAACCGTTACATATACCTGATATACATCGCGGCAGCCCCGCCACGGTGGTCTAGTGGCTAAGGTACTCGGCTGCTGACCCGCCGGTTGCGGGATCGAATCCCGGCTGCGGCGGCTGCATTTCTGATGGAGGCGGAAATTTTGTAGGCCCTATTGCGCGAGAACAAAACGACGACACAGAGACAAGAACGACACGAGCGCATCGTGTCCTTCTTGTCTCTGTGTCGTCGTTTTGTTCTCGCGCTATAACTATCGCCATGCCATACCAACTAGCCCAAGCTGCCACACTTCTAAGTTGTTGGCCCGTGTGCTCAGATTTGGGTGCACGTTAAAGAACCCCAGGTGGTCGAAATTTCAAGAGCCCTCCACTACGGCGTCTCTCATAATCATATGGTGGTTTTGGGACGGTAAACACTACATATCAATCAATTATACATCGCGACAGTGATAGCGCTTCAATAAATGTGTGGGAATCGCTTTACAAGTGTGGTATTATCAAATTATCCCACGTTATTAAATAGTGATGCATACATGGTGTCGCTTCTCAAATAATACTTTGTTTTTTTCCCGTGTCAAGACTTTGTTATTACCGATAAGTATCAGCTGTTGATCCGAAAGCGACGTATCTTTATTAATTCAGAGCAAAGGCTTGGACGAAAATTGTCGCGCTCAAGTTATCAAGCATGTTATTGTGTGCGAGGTCGCGGGTTTTGTTCACGGACGCGATATCCGTAATTTGTTTGGGGTCAAAATTTAAGAGATTCGTACATTCATATTTATCGAGGTCCACGTTAATTTAGCTCCTTAACTGATGTCTCCGCAAAGCAACCACGGCGCTCCTGCTCCAGAATTGTTCCAACTATCTCCACTTTCATTGGTCTTGCTTTCTTCCCCAAGAATCCCATAAATGTTCATATTTTGTATAATATTCGTCTTTCATCGAATATAAAATTTTGAATTCTTGAATCGTATAAGAGGCTGTTCGATACGTACTCAAAGGCTCGGATATTTGCATGTACCTCTGGATTAGTTTTCGAGAAGCAGTCTATAGCATATTCAAGGTACGACACCACGAGAACACCACTGTGCCTCTGATATTGATTGATTTGTGGGGTTTAACGTCCCAAAACCACCATATGGTTATGAGAGACGCCGTAGTGGAGGGCTCCGGAAATTTCGAACACCTGGGGTTCTTTAACGTGCACCCAAATCTGAGCACACGGGCCTACAACATTTCCGCCTCCATCGGAAATGCAGCCGCCGCAGCCGGGATTTGAACCCGCGACCTGCGGGTCAGCAGCCGAGTACCTTAGCCACTAGACCACCGCGGCGGGGCGTGCCTCTGATATTCGAACTCAGATTGGGACTGTATTGGAGTAACGCCTTATCCTCCGACATCCCCCCCCCCCTTTTTTTTTCTCGTTGCTCGTTTTCATCGTGGCAGCACAAAAATGGGTGCAAATAAGAAAAAAGAATGAGCACACATTTCTCAGACGACAGGTTACCGCATGACCTCAGCCTCGCTGTGCTGCTTGCTCTGGAGCGCATATTTAGGGGCTTTCAGGTCTCCGTTAGATGTCTAACGATTTTCTCGTCGTTACACAACTTTCGGTCAAATTTTCGTCCGTTCCAGCGAGTTTTTTTTTCGCTTTTTCCCCTATTCGTGAAGAGCAGAACGTTCACGTCTGCGGTCTCCCCGGAAAAGCCAGGACAGCTTTTCTGCGGGTTGCCTTCAAACGCATACTTACATAAAGGCTATTTCATCTCGTACAGCTAGCTACCGTTGCCAAATGTGCTCAGACCCTAAAGCTCATGACACCGCATTCCTCAAACTATATCACATCAGGCATGCGCAAAGCCGTCATGACTATACAAGTTTGAATTTTCCTAACTATACTGAAGCGAAATACATCTGAAAATTGGCATCGCGGAATGGTTGATCTCAATACGATGCGCGAAAGCACATCTTTTGAAGAGTTCGTAGTAGCCCTGAGAAGGAACACTGGCGTCGCTGCAGTCGCGGCGAAGTGACGTCACAACAAGGACTTGCCAGCTCCGCCGCCGACGCATGCCGACGGCGACGGTTGCTTTTTTCTGAGCCCGCCATGTACCCGCTCTTCAGTGATACGGTGGTGATATCATCTCAATTTCAAGAAGTAAGTTTCTCAATGTAGAAAGTAAATGTATTTATTGCTATTAAAAGTTAACTAAGCTGCATAAATTATGGATAAACTTTGAAAATGAAGGTGCAGGACAGCGAGACATTAGTTGTTCTCACCATGCACGTACTCGACGAAATCAATGCTCAGAAAATATTCGTGCTAAATGAACCTGACTTCATTACACCTTGGTATAGACTACGGGATTAAACATTTGTGGTGAAGTATTGCATATCAAATTAGGACGTTTTCAGTTTGCTCAGGGCATTGCGATTTACCGTGCAAGTTTTGTCTGCCTCTGCAAATAATGCAGGTCACTTGACAGAATTCCGCCTTGGGGTGCGGGAGACTTTAGATGAATCGGCCTGTCATACACATTCACTTATAATAGTGACAAAAAAAGTAATGCTGTGACCCACACAATGGTTTCCAGAATTCTGATACGTCGCTATACTTGGATATGATGCACAGATTTCTTCTCGAGAGTAGTCGGGATTATGTAGTCGCTACCCTGATTAACTCGAACAGATGACTCGATCTACTGCCCCGTCATAAACGATAGCGTTCACTTCATGTACACAGTAAAATTTTTGCACCCAAAAGGGTGTAAAAAGGGTGCTTTTACGAGAAAGCACCCTTTGCAACACCTTTTAACACCCATAAATTGTGGATTGAAAAAAAGCACCCTTTTGTTTGGGTGCTTGCCTCGATAGCACCCTAAAATAGGCTCTAAGGGTGCTTTTGTGCCTGAGAAGGGTGTAGGTGCCGATTCATCGGATGGAATATGCAGCATAAGAAGAACACATAAATATAATATTTGGAATTTTACGTCTCAAAAACCTCGATATGATTATGAGGGTCGTCGTAGTGGAAAGCTGCAGATTTTCACCATTTGGTGTTCTTTAATGAGCGCTCATATCGCACAGTGCAAAGGCTTCCACATTTTCGCCTCCGCCTTAATTCGACTGCCACGGCCGGCATCGAACCCGCGACCTTCGGATTGGCGGCTGAGCAGCACAGCTACTGCACGAATATGTGGACCTTGCGTTAAATGACGGCCTAATTGACTTAGAATGTGTGAAGGTGCTCTCCGAATACAGCAGAATGTCAGCAGAAGCAAATCGCGTTTCATCTATGATGGCAATTACCTGCAATCCATGTTACGAAAGCTTTCCTTAGCGTTGGTTATAAGCTACATGTTTGCTGTGGATTATATACAGGAACATAATGTTCGCCCGAGTATGGGTGTGTGTGCGTGAGCCTGCGCATGTGTTCGCGTGTAAGCGCGATTGTGTGTACACCCGTGCATGTGTGCGTGCGCGTGTATGTGCGAGTCCGTGCTTGTGTTGGCGTGCCTGTGCACATGTGTACGCCCATGCATGCGTGCGTTTACAGTCGCGTGTGTGTGTTGCCGTATGTGTGTATACGTGTATGTGTGTGCGCCTGTGAATAAGTATGCGTGTGTATCAGCCCGTGCGCCCTCAAATTTCGTGTGTGTGTGCGGGGGGGGGGGGGCACTGCTTCTTAGTGTTTAAGGTCCCACACCTGTTCAGACTGGGAGTCTATATGGGAGGTGGCTTAAGAAATGGCGGTGGTCAACGCACTGTACACGGACTATTCAGTACATGGAAAACAGCTGCACACTTTCGTACCAAATCATTGCTTACGAACTTGCTGTGGTAGCTGATTAGGTCCGCTGAGGTGCTTCTACGCTCGAAAACGTGAGTTATGACCAATTCACACGGAAAGCTGTCACTGCACTTATGCACAACCATCATTTATATTAACAACGTTTAACAAGAACGTGCCCTGCCTTTGCTACAGGTGCTTAGCTAGCTCATTGGGCAACCATATGGAATTATGTGCTGATCATGTGGTCAGCAAAAAGTTTGTTATAACAACCTCAGCACGTTTCGTGGTGCGTGACAAGCCTTGTAATAAACATCCGCGACTGTGGATTAATTTGTTCCAGCTTCGAATACGCATTCAGTGTTTGCGGCACCATACGAGGAATAGCCAGACACAGACAATGCGAAAAGAAATTCCTCTGGAAAAAGGTGTGGTGATGCTCTCCCGCTAATGCCACCGAGGACGAAATAATTATTGTTTCTGGCCATTCCATGGTGCACTTTGTTTTCCGCAAGTTTTGCTTCACTATTTTTCGCCCACTGCAATCGCTTTCCGTCGAAATACTCAAAGAACCCGAGGCTGGTAAATAATCTGCGTCGCTGTGCGACTGGCTGGGAGGAGAGTTGCCGTTTACAAGGAGTCATTCCGCGCCGAACGGCCGTCCGCCGTATGCGCCATAGCGTTTGCCTTTCGGCGCCGCCTTGGCGGGTTTCCCGCTCACCCCGGCCAGCGTTGCTCCCACAACGGCGGCGTAGATAAGCGAAGAGTTGCGTCACCGAACACCTGCGTGGACAGCTGCGGTGCCGCCACGCTGCCGCCAGTGCCTCCTCCTTCTCTCTCTCTCAACGTTGCTCCCTCTGTCTCATCGTCTTTCAAATGCGTTGCGTTGGTCTGGGGTCTTGGTCGCTGTGTGTGTTCTAGCGAACAGGCGCATATTCAATGGTGGTCACGCATGACACCGTGTTCGAAGTGACGCTCGGATTAAGGAATATTCATGGAGTGGCGGACACGGACAACGTGGGCCTGTTAACGGTGAGTGTACTGTTTTCGTATGTAGTAATCATACAGCGCTAGCTGGGCGCCTGCAGCAGCTCTGCCGAAGTAGGCTGCCAGCCATTTACAACAGCATGCGTTCGCGGGCCTGTTGCAGATGCCCGATGAAACGTGGGACTTAACGAGTTCACACTGCTATGCGCGATGTTGTGTAAGTGCCTGCATCACTCATACAGTGAGTGATGTGATCACTTAACAAGGGCGGGGTTAGTTGCTGATCGCACATCGTCTCTACACTGCACAAAGTGATTGATATTGTTTTAAGATGTGCTTTGGGCTACATCGTAATAACATTTCTATTAATACTCAAATGTGCAACGTGCTTCTTAGGTGTAAGCGTAAAAAAGAAAGAAAAAGCAAAAATTATGTACAGAGGCGCACTGTACGAAACGGCTTCTTTTTTTTTGCTTAAAGACGGTATAGTTGAAGGTTGCTGATATGCCGCGATGCTCCCAGCACGTGCGCCTCGGTCTTTTAAGCTATTTAGGACAAGTGCCACCAGCAACAGGGAAAGATCTAGCAGACTTCCAAAGGCGCGTTGTTGTGGCCATCGCCGTGCGTTGTTTTCCCTCGTTTCTGTTTGCTGTTTTCGTGCTTCGCTTTCATCTGCGATAATGTTCGGCGTTATAACAGAATCGAGAGAGTATACGTGACTGTTGGAGCTATGTGCGGTTGCTCTTGCATAAGCCATGGCTGCTGCAACGTAGTCGGCGTCCGCGCGCGTTGCCGCGTTCGAGCGCTCTTACTTGCGTGATTGTGTTTAACTGAGTATTTAGGCACGGGTTACGTTTGTAAATCCCGTAGTCAATAATCGATAATAGCGTGCCCCTGATTGCCATCAGAGGATGGGCTTGGTTGTCGAAATATGCCAGACGCTTTTTCTGAAAGCAAGATTTGAATTTTTTTTAAGAAGTACTTTAATACGTGCAAGGCAGTGCCTATTGCAGGCCCGCAACTCTTTAAAAACTGGACGAGCTATCACATCTTTTATCAAATTACAATGAATTAAGATGATTGAATTATAGATGACGAATTTCTGTGCTAGATTAGGTGCACAAAACACATGTTCGCAGCCCTACGTCTAGAAAGCAGGCAAATAGGAAGCACAGTGTCAAATTTGGATTAGATTCCATTGACGGAGCGTCTTGTGAGGGTAGAAAGAACGAGAAAATTGTTCATTTTTGATGCCCTTATAGAGGCAGTCAGAATTGCACTGATTGGTGACTTGTAATAATTCCTCAGATTGTTAGAGGCGTGATTAAAGTCAGTAAATCTTTTACTTTTTTTTGCAGACCTCTTCGCTAGTGCCACGCCCAAGATCATTTGTTCTCATGTAAAAGAGAAAGCAGAGATGTCTTCACTGTTTGTACATGAAGAGGTGAGTTTCTTGTGCATTTTGATTAATGTTACATGTTCTGAGCGTTGTACTTTAGGAATTGTTTTTCACACTGGCTCACTACCCTATAAGGAATTTGATTCTTAGGTGAGTTCAGGCTTTCGTAAGTGCCATTTTCGAGCTGTAGTCTTACACTTCACCTCATTTCGGGAATATACTGTATGCTGGAAAACTCTTATCTTTATCATACGAAATTATTAGAATGTATGGGTTGTATGCTTCGAGTTCAGTGTAATGTCAATTACACGCCATTTCGAAGGATACACACTACACATTCTTTATATATGGTGCTGCCAGAACAGCACGAACATCCTTTTAAGAGAAGTCATATTTGCTCTTATTACAGGATGAGAGTGCCGCTGACGTCCTGCGTAGTCTACCCCCCGGCCCCAGTCTAGAGCAAGCCTACTTCCTGAACCTCCACATGGATAACCGAAAAATCTTCCATGTCAGTAATGACGAAGAAGGATTGACAGCACTGATGAGTTGATTTTTTTTTATTTTCAACATTGTCTACGGCCGCAAGGTCTTTAACAACCACCGTGATTGAGCGGATTTTTCTCGGCGTGAGTTTGGAGTTTATCAAAGAAGTTGTTCAGGCAGTACGACGCTGAAAATTTTAGTGTCACAATGCCTGAACAACTTTTTCTAGTGTGGTCATGGTAGATGAACAAACATTGTTATTTGTGTAAGTTATTTTGCTTAAATATGGCTGGACCATTCCATGCCAAACGTCCCAGCCACTTTGGCGACCATCTAACTTGTATTTGAAAAAAAAGTGCTGACTTACTGCGTTGAAAACAGTGAACTGCTACAATATTTCAGCGAGAAAAAAAGTTTTGTTCATGTGGCTGGCTTATAACTTCCTGGCATAATGCCGTCTGTGTGCTGTTTGTGGAAAATTTCGTTTTAAAACTACCGCTTATTTTTTCTAAAGCAATTTCGGTCTACCTGTTAAGTAAATGTGCTTCTGTAAGGTATTTGAAGCTAAGTAGTAATAGTGCAATTTTTTAGCCACATTCGCTTCCAAGAATAAAGCAAAAATGTGTTATGTTTGCATTTTTTATTGCAATATTGCACTTTGTATGAATATCTGAGCAGTGAATATTTACTCCACAGAAGGTATATTTTGAGGAAAAAATATTTTTAGACATCTCAAGCTGCTGAAATATACGAGAAAATATCACGAATTTCACAAAATTGTGATTTTTGTCCGTATTGAGATGCAATTTGCTCCATGTTGTGATACAATGAAAACTCATCATTATACCTAAATTGTAAGAAAATGAAATTCTTTCTGTAATAAAAATCTTATCGCAAAAAGGACAGGAAAGAGCGCTATCAACTGAATTTTATTGAAGGTGCTACGAGCGTTTTTATACTGAGCACAAGACCAGGGCTCATCTGCAACAACACATGTGTGACCATGACAAAATAATTTTAACCGAGAAAAGAATACTCTTTTTCGGAAAAGATAAGTGAAGGTGTACTGATGCATTGATCCTTGGCCTTCCTGATAAAGAGTTCTAAAATCTCTCATTTTTCTGCTTGCTTTTTTTTCAAAAACCGTGTTTTATGAAACCTAGGACTACACTTACATTCTTTACGGTGTCCGGCCATGAGACTACTATAGCTCTTCTTAACATTTAAAGCATGCTGTCTTGCTTGATCATTGAAGCATTGCCCAGTTTGTCCTGTTTACTTTTCCACATGTTAGCGGTATCTTATACACATTAGATTGGCATTCAGTAAACCTATTCTAGTGACGAATGGTGCAAGATTGACTATTCCTGTTGCTGTAAGTACATGCACTTTTGAAAGCTTGCAAGGGGTGGAAAACAACAATGTCATATCTGCTGGCTCTTTTCCTAAAATTGTGAGACACCTTATGTAGGTAGTACCGTGTGACATGCAAAGGTGATTGGTCATTCTCTTTTTCTTTTGGTCCTGCTTCCTTTAACTTTACTTTCTGCAGGAGGGTTTCACAAACAAGTGTGATGATGCTGTTGGGGTATTGGCTGGTGCTATCAGCCCAGGAGTGCTAAGAATGTTCTGCCTTTTGATAGTGGGCATTCAAAATTAGTAGAAAGAGGAATTGATACCACATGTACTCAGGCCACCCTTCAGAAGTCATGTTAGCACAAGGTTGAGGTCAGGTTTAAAAACCAGATTAAAAGACTAAAAGATGCTGGGTATCCCAACAGAATCATCACACTCGTTTGCAAAACCTTCCTGCAGAAAGTAAAGTTAGACAGGACCAACTAAACACAATGACCAAAACCTTTGCATGTTATACCACATCATGTGTCTCATAATTAAAAAAATAGCCAACAGATATGATATTAGCGTGTTGTTTTCCACCCCTTGCAAGCTTTCAAAAGTGTGTGTACTAAACAGCAACAGGAATAGTCAATCTTGCCCCATTCGTCACGAGAATAGGTTTACTTAATGCCAATTTAATGTTTGTAGAAGTATTTTTTATCAGGTAAACCAATGATCAGTGCATCACTACACGTTCACTTATCCTTTCCGAGAGGGAGTATTATTTTCACAGTTAAAGATTATTTTGTAGTGCTCACACGTGTCGTCGCGCATGAACACGGTTCTTGTACTCCGTATAAAAGCGCTCGTAGCACATTCAATAAATTCAGTTGACAGTCGGTGCTCTTTCCTGTCGTTTCTGTCTCTTCCGAAAGTTGTCGCGCTGTGACTAGCACACAACCACGATGAACCAACTCTCCCAAATTAAGCTCTTGTTACGTAACACGTAGACCGAGTTTCGTATGAAAAGAAGGAGCGGTGCTTTTAAAATAAAATTTTTCACATACAACACCTAGACAGCATTCCAGGAAGTTCAGAAGGCAGCCACTTGACCAAATATTTTTCCTCTCCTAAATATTCCAGAAGTTCACTATTTTCAATGCAGCACGAGTTTTTCGAATACATTTGAGATGGTTGCCAAAATGGCTGGGACATTTGGCATAAAGTGACCCAGCTGTGTCATAACCCATAATTATGCATTACCTCTTTTGTTTTTTGTGTGTTTTGACTCAGTTTTGTGTTCGTTTTTAGCTTATTGTGTTTCTGATCATTGTATTGGTTTCTTAAGTATTCGCTAAAGTTATATGTGCAAAAACCCGTATATGTTTGCATGTACATCATTT
Source organism: Rhipicephalus annulatus (assembly GCA_013436015.1). Lineage (NCBI taxonomy): Eukaryota > Metazoa > Arthropoda > Arachnida > Ixodida > Ixodidae > Rhipicephalus > Rhipicephalus annulatus. The sequence continues at coordinate 224,478 of WOVY01002646.1, read as the reverse complement.
CTCATAACCAATTGTTATACATCCAGGAATACAAAGCTTAATCTACTGTGATTATATACATTTAAAAACACTATCCATATATATTTTTGTGTGCATCACTTCTTGGGAATGATTGTGTACATGAAGGCGTATATAGTGAAATTATGGTGATTGTATATATTTGAAAGAATCATAAGTATATATATGCTTGTATTTCATTCCTATTAACCGATTGTGTACATGAAGGAGTATTAAACTGGAAACCACTGGGATTGTAGATACTTGAAAGAATTATAGGGATATATTAGCGTATATTTCATTTGTAGTCTCTATGTACTTGAAGCAGTATACTAAACTGAAACCAGTGTAATTGTATGTTGCAAAGAATTGTCAATGAAGTGAAACTGAATAAATATAATAAACATTTGAGGTGTTGCATGTGTAGTGTACGTATACGTGAACGTATATCTGGTGAAAAAGTTGTGTGGCAGAAGAAAAGTTTGTTTTATTTGCCTATTAAATAAACGCAATATGCAAGGGCAGCAAGGCTTCATTTTCTGTAACGCGCATTATGCACATACTGTGAAGTATATATAGATCCAGCACAAGTTCATACACGATGGCACGCGTTTATATTTTTGCCCAGACGCAATGAATGGAGCTCGACAGGTGGCGCACCATTGATAATGAGGACCACTTTCTTCAAGTAGTGTGTAATCAGTGCATGCTGATATCTATTAGTGCAGTCTAAAAGAATACTGGCACCCCTGCCATGGGCACTCAACACCCTTGTGCACCCTTCGCGCACCCTCCTCAGAGGGTGCTAAAAAAGTGATGGACATCGAAGGCACCCTTCCTTAAGGGTGTTTTTTAACACCCTACAGTTTTTTTACATGTACACCCCATTCTAAGGGTGCATGAAAAAGCACCCTTTTTAGAAGGTGCTGAATTAACACCCTTAGGGTGTCGTCCACGGGACAAGTTCATTTACACCCTTCTGGGTGTAAAAATTTTTACTGTGTAGGAGCACTGCTGATAGCAATCGTTTGCAAAACAAACCCCAGAAGGTCGAAATGAATTGTTTCGATGGCGCACGCCACTTCGCCTGCGTGATAATGAAACGTCGTTTGCCTCAATGAAGCAACGATTGGTCTCGCACGTCATGTTCGTATGCAGATTGATGCTGTTCTGGGGTAATCGACCGTGAGGAAAATTTATTCATCAGGTGGCCATCTAAACTGGTACTTACAAGCGTAACAGCACAGTTGCTAGGATGTTGCACGTATACACTATCTGAAATCATTAGAATTTTCTGTAAATAACCCCAACTTGTTTTTGTAATGAAACAGAGCATCGAAATTAGTGACAACGTCGTGAAGCCAAATAACGTGATGGCATATGAGCAACTACACACTAGAAAATTTAACGCAACAGCTGCGACGCTATTCTCGCGCGAGCGCATTCGAGATATTTTGAGGCACTCGATACTAATACCCTTGATACTAACTCGATACTAGCGCCCTAGGGGGAAAAAACGCTGCCAGCAGTTACTCCGATGCGTCCGATACAAATACCAATTGTAGAAGCTGAACAATCACATATTTTTAAAGGAATCGCCCGTGAACAACGCAACGCGAAACGCAAGTACGCTGTCGTATATACGCTTCAGAAGTGCTATATGCATTATTGCGAGGCACGCTGCAGAGTAATACTGTGGCCACCTCGCATTTTTTAGCCTGCTGCATATGCATTGTTTTGCTGTTCACCCCCGTCGGAGCACGGCTGCCGTAGCCGAGAATCGAACCCATTTTCGAAGTAAGCAGCACGACACCATAACAAACTAATCAAAGCGTGTACGCTGGAGCGCAGGCACCGTTGGCGATTTTACTGAAAAAAAAAGCTTAGTTTTTCACTGTTTTACCAGGATCATTATCGATGCTGCTTTCGGCGTTTATTAAGCGTGAGACAAGCAAAACGTGAACGCCGGCAGTGCAACGGCGTACGAAGTGAGCGCGTGTTATCTATACGCGCGCCACAGCAAGATTTGAAGAGACCGTGCCGTGACGTCATGCAAGCCTGCCACCAGGCGGTGCCACTCTGACCTTTCGGCGCTAATACTATCCTCCAGTCTTGCAAAGATCTGACGCTTCCTATTTCTGTGGAGTACTGAATTCCGGCCTATTTCATTGCTGAAATCGAAACAGAAATACAGAGGAGCGCCGTTTTCGCCCCTCGAGAAAAAGTGAAGGTTCAAGCTGTTCTGGTGCCCGACCATGAAGTGATGAAAATTGACGGAATTCATTACTATACGCATGAATGTGTAGCAAGAGCTCTTTGCATGTTTGGAAACTGCTTCGGAGATCGCACTTTAAAGCATCTAGTCAAAATCATTATGATTCTGGTGAAAAAGTATGCTATTCATAACTGGGCGTATATAACTATGCTACTTAAAGTAATAAGAAAATTTCTTGTATATTCGTTATATTGAAGGAACTCCTAAACACAGTTTTTTATTCTGCATTTCTTAACTTATTTTCTTCCTCTCCGCTGCTTCGGGCATAACCATGCATGGTGTTTCTGAGCGTAAAGTAAAGTAGCAAACTGCACGTATACGAGTTTTCTCCCGCACTGGAAAGATTTACTTTTCATGCTAGCTTGCGAAGGTTTTTGTTTATTTTCAGCGTTTTCAGAACAGAATTAGTTATGGTATATTCCCGAAACTGATCGAAAGAACGGCTCGCTTTAGATTGCATACACCAGTGAAAAGGCCAAAAAAAAAGTAACAGCATTGCCGCAAAAGCGAAGCAATGAACGCCATAGCAACAAATTGGAAGGCCACGCGAAGAATGGCAAGTAGATCAAAACGTTCTCGTCGTTTCTCGCGCGCAAGTTACGCACGAAAGGTACTCATACGTACAGATGAACGTGAATAAGCATCTCAGTTGTTATTTCGCCGTGCCTGAAAAGCGCGCCTCGTTTCGCAAACGAAGACTGCTACGAGTGCGGTGACCATTGTGCGCCCGGTAACTACAACATGAAAGGCCAAAGCGACCTCATCGCGAGATAAGCGAGCGCTCGCGAGAGCGCCTCTCTCCGCGAGGCAAAGTACGCGTGGGAGCTGTGAGCGCGTGCCATCGCGTAGTGACAATGTGGCGACGCGCGCTCATTGCGCCATCTCGCTCCTAATGCTGAAAACACGATAGTAGTTCCCCCGAGATGCCCATCGCCAGCGGGAAGTGGTAGATATAAATAGCTTGCCGTTTAAACGTTGAAGGAGCTTCTCCTTCGTGGCTTATGCCTCGCACTCACAATTCAGAGGTCGGGGGTTTGATTCCGCGTGCCGGAGTCTTTTTATTAGTTTTCTTTTTGCATTTTCATATATATATATATATATATATATATATATATATATATATATATATATATATATATATATATATATATATATATATATATATATATATATATATATATATATATATATATATATATATATAGACCGGCCACCGGCGCACCTCCAGCGGAAAAAGTATCACGGAAATTTCCTAAACATGCACCAAGTACAGCTATCATTGGAAATTCACAAACGAGATACCTTCATCGACACTTCAACCCCTACGACAAGTCAACACCGGCATTCATAACGATCCGCGGAGCATCCACTTTCGATATTGAAGATGAGCTGGCAAATGTGCCACGCTCAGTAACCACGCTCGTTTTCCACGTGGGGACGAGCGAATTGGAACTGTACGGGCCGGATGAGTCCCTTCGCCGCCTTCGCCGCCTGGTAAATAACACTCTTCAAAGACGCCCGGAACTTGACAGACTAATTGTCTCATGTGTGCCACCACGATCCACCAACAGGCGCCTACAACGTTCCAACGAGAAATTCGTCCACCGCTTCAACAGGGAAGCTCGTCACTTTAATGAGACAATCAAGACGTACTGCCGGAAACCGGGCAAGGTGTCATACATCGACTATGAATTCGACCAACTGCCAGCCAGACGTTTCCTTGCTGCGGACGGACTACATCCGAGCTTCATGGGGGTAGCACTCATTGCTCAAACGCTGAAGGGGGCAATATATCGCGGGAACCTCGAGCCTGCCGCGGGGTGGTCATCCCAACCTACCACTCCCATCCAAATGCGAACAGAAGAATATCACCAGGGAACCAGAAGTCACCAACACGTTCCCGGAGCACTGCAGGCCTCTGACACCACGACAGAGTTCCCAACGATCGTTGAAAGTATAACACCTCGACGCCCGATACAGCCCACCGTCATCGACAGCAGTACCGCACCTTCCCAAGAGGTGAAACCTGCCGACCAACAGAGGCGTGTTGCTCTATTGCCGACCCCACCCAAAGAAACATCGAGCAACACGGACATCCTGCCCTCAACGCTCGCTCGGAGCTCAACGCCTGCCAGCAGCCCGACGCCCGGATCATCCTTTCAACGACGAAGGCCTGCACAACACACCTACAACCTGCGGACTTCTGCAGTACCGTCCCCGCGCCCAAAAGCAGACTGACTTCCAATCTGTAAGTCCAGCTCTCTGCTCTCCGGTTACAGTGCCACTTTTCTTAAAGTAAGAAAACTCACGGATAAACGAATCAGACATGCAATGCATAGATCGACGCTGCAAGTATACCTAAATGCTAGAATAGCCCCCAAAGGAATGACACTCTCCATCACCCCTGCCGCCACAAATCTCGACGAAAACAACCAGGCCGCATGGCAAAACGTCCTTCTAGAAGCATCACTCAAGCTAACAGAAATTGCAATCAACCACAGTGAAAAACAAGTAAAGAAACTGACCAACATGACCAACGCCATTCTGCGCGACAACAACCACCTATCAAACGAGGAAATCACCCTACTAACAGAGTTCGAACAGAATAAATACCAAGAGGTCAAGAAAACTAAAATACAGAAACTTAAAAGAGACAATGTTTCCAACCCCACACTACCAGACGCTACACTGTATGACTACAACACATTCACCCACGAGGAAACTCACGGCACAAACAAGAAAACACCTATCAACACTCACTACGACGCTGCGATTATAAACCTATCAGACACGAGTTTGTCAACTGATGAAGTAAAACTATTATCTAAAGGACTAAACTTCTGCCCAACTAGAAAATCTTTCGATGAGTTTCACTTACTCCGAGACCTCGACAACTTCGCTAGAAAATTGAGGCTGCACGAATATTTCTTGGACAAGCCGTCTAACATTCCAAAGACTCCCCGCCACCAAACAAGCGATTGGACACCAAATAGTCATCGAGACAAGTGTCTGGACTTATATATTAACGCGGTCCAGAAAGATATATTACAGGAGTATCACAGACAGAAGGGAAAGCGGGAAAACATGACAAAATCCGAGAAAAAGAGTATGCAAAACCTAACATCTAGGACTGATATAATAATAAAGCCCGCTGACAAAGGAGGGGCAATTGTAGTCCTAAATACAACCGACTACCTACAAGAAGCATACCGTCAACTAAACGACTTAAAATTCTACGAACGCCTCCCAGGGGACCCGACAGAGAAATACACGCGTATTGTAGCAACAGAACTGAAGAAACTGTTGGACGAGGGAAGAATAACACGCAGTGAGCACAAATTAATGCGGCCAGTACACCCTCGTCCAGGGCGCTTCTACATACTCCCAAAAATTCATAAACCCGGTAATCCAGGCCGACCAATCATTTCAGGTATAGGCACAGTAACCGAGCCCATATCAGGGTACGTAGACAAATTAATAGGCCACATTCCTTGCACTCTCGGGTCGTACGTAAAAGACACCTCACATTTTCTTCGAGATATTGCAGACCTGCGCATTCCGAAACACTCATACTTAGTTACTCTTGATGTGTCTTCACTTTATACAAATATTCCCCACGATGATGGCATAGCGGCATTAAAAAACACATACACAAACCATAGACAACCTGACACCCCAGATTTCTCTGCCATCGCAAGCCTCACAAGACTTGTATTAGAACTGAACTCATTCGAGTTCAACCAAGAGTACTTTCGACAAATCAGCGGCACCGCCATGGGTACCAAACTCGCACCAAACTATGCTAACATTTTCATGGGAAAACTAGAAACCGAATTTTTGTCCCAAACTCCCTTGAAACCACTCCTATACAGGCGGTACATTGACGATATTTTTCTTATTTGGACTCACAGCGAGGATGAACTGCTAAACTTTATCGATACTTACAATACTGTGCATCCAAACATACACTTCACACACACCTACTCACAAGTAACCGTAAATTTCCTTGACGTTACCATAATAATAGAAGATGATAAACTTTCCACAACCCTCTACCGCAAACCAACAGATCGACAACACTACCTCCATTACCAAAGTGATCATCCACGCCATTGTAAAAACAGCATTCCATACGGCCAGGCCCACCGTTTTAAGCGAATTTGCTCAAAAGACACTGACTTCCACGCGAGCTCACAAAAGCTTAAACTCGTGCTCGAAAAACAGAAATATCCTCCACATGTGATTGATGACGCTATTCAAAAAGCTAGAAAACTTCAGCGTGATGACCTTCTGATGAAGCGGCCACCACAACACAACCTGCAACAGACACACCTATGTTTAACATACAGCACGAATTTCCCCAACGTTAACAAAATCCTTAAACGACATTACAACATACTGGAACAAAGTGAACGTCTAAAACGTGCATTCCCATCGGCTCCTGGCGTCGTTTACCGACGAACACGCAACCTCAAAGACACACTTGTAAACTCCCAAATCAATACTTCAACTTCCGACAGTTCATGCCGACCTTGTCTGAAGCCTCGATGTTTTGTATGCAAAGCGATGCGAGATACAGGCAAGGCAAACAGCACACAATCCAACTTTTCAATTAACATACGAGGAAATCTAACATGCGATTCCTCTAATGTGGTATACCTACTTGAATGCAACGTGTGCGGCATGCAATACATCGGACAAACGGAAACACCCTTTAGGATTCGTTTCAATAATCACAGAGCCCACGCGAAATCAGCGCCGAATCTACCTCTATCAAAACACCTTAACCTTCCCGGCCACTCCTTCGACAAATTGTCAGTCACACTTTTAGAAACAGGATTTAAATCAAACCGGGAACGTGAACAACGTGAATCATACCTCATACACCGATTTAACACCCTCGAAAAAGGCATAAATGAAAGTCCGGGTACACTTGCAGCAATCAAAGCACTATAATATATACATATACATTTATATGTGTATATGTACTTATGTATATGCGCATATGTATGTGGGTGTATGTGTGTATATATAAGTTTATAATTGTAATCATAACAATTCAAGATTTCGCGGCACTGTGGCGGCGACGAGGACTGGACAACTACAAATATCTTTGCGTGTTTCAGTGAACCACTGTCGTCTATTTCTATTTCTCTGAATAACCGAACAATAGTTGTAAGCCCGACTTGTCGAAGGGTCACCGCATGCACAACTAAAAGCCCCGAACGTGGATTCCCAGAACAAAATGCAATCACTTCAAACGTCCTTTCTCGCCTTTTGGCAACCTCTCCCCGATTTTGGCAACAAAGCCCGACATCCACATACACAACTAAACGCCCCGAACGCGGTTTCCCAGTACAAAATAGCAATCACTTCAAACGTCCTTTCTCGCAGTTTGGAAACCCTTCCCGCATTTCGACAACAAAGCCCGACATATAGAAGGGCCACCCCATACACAATTAAAACCCCCAAACGCGGATTCGCAGAGCAAAATAGCATTCAAAACGACAGACAGCGCCTTAAGAAACATTTTCTCCCGCGCCGACTTCCTGGAGCCTCGGAACGCTGTCTCCGACGCCGAATTAGTGACGGTCTTTAAAAAATAAAAAATAATAATAAAAAAAGCATTTTTCGCGACACGCAAAGCCCTTACCTTAGCCAGGCCCCGTTTACAATAAAGGGACCGCCACCAAACTGCACTGAACGCAATACTAAGAAAATACACACTGACGACGCCACTCGCGAAGCACAGTGGAACCTGGAACTTTCTGGATATCCTTTCCTCTCTCGTTTTTCAAACTCTTTCTTTCTTTCTGTTTTTTTCGTTCTTTCCCTCTCATTTTTTACCCAAAATACTATAAATGTGAGCGCAAACAGAATGTACCATGACTCCTGATGAAGGCCAGACTCTGGCCGAAACTGTCGAATTAAACACTTCCGTTGTTACCGTTCTCTTGGAGGATCTACTTGACATATATATATATATATATATATATATATATATATATATATATATATATATATATATATATATATATATATACATACACGGTGAATGACTACGATGCCAATCGATGACGGGGCAAAATACAGCCGAGAGTGTCCATATAATTGCTGTCGCAATAAAAATTCTTTCTGGTTGCTACCGAAAGGCGGTGCATTTGTGATCGCTACGCCGGGGCTCTGCGCTACGCTTGCTTACTGGCGCGCCCTACGTTAGCCTCGCGCGCGCCACGAGGCACGTAAGGAAAGCAAGAAAGGCACAAACAAAAAATTTTCTTGTTTGCGGCGGAAAATCTTTCTATTTCAGCGCTTCCCTCCAACAGAAAAATTTATAGCGGCAAGTTTTTCGTGTCCGTGCTAAGGCGCTCGAACTACAAAAAAAAACTAACTAAGCAGGCCTCGCGCTGCAGATAAGTCAGCGCTAGCAAGTCACGTGATTAACTTTGAACATATTGTTAGACACGACACCCAATGAAGCCGGCAGACAATGGAGTCATGGAGAGTATAGATGATAATATTAGTATTTTCGCTTAATCCCGCAGGCGATGTTCGATTTTGCCATCCGACATATTTTCTCTTGAGGGTGCGAACGAGTGCATCGCGCTAAGAAAATAAGGGGGGGGGGGGGCAGGAAGCATTCCTTCGTATCCGCTGCCGATAACCATGTGCCACCTCTCATTCGCGTTTGACGAGGTTGAAGACATGTAATGTCATGAGTGACACGCGAATCAAATGATATGGCATGATGTAGGTATAAGATAGAACGAGACATAACTATATAGTTTGCGTGCACGACGTGAGTTGCCTAACATGTCATCACATAATTTGACATTTCACGACATGCATCTCGTGAGATTTATGTGCTAATGCTGCTATAGCGACATGCATGTGGCGCCCCGCCGCGGTGGTCTAGTGGCTAAGGTACTCGGCTGCTGACCCGCAGGTCGCGGGTTCGATGCCCGGCTGCGGCGGCTGCATTTCCGATGGAGGCGGAAATGTTGTAAGCCCGTGTGCTCAGATTTGGGCGCACGTTAAAGAACCCCAGGTGGTCAAAATTTCCGGAGCCCTCCACTACGGCGTCTCTCATAATCATATAGTGGTTTTGGGACGTTAAACCCCACAAATCAATCAATCAATCAATCAATCATGCATGTGGTGACATAAATGTTTAGTTTGACTTGCATGCAGCACGTGCAATTTGCCACGAGCGCGATGAGAAACTTGCAGTGCAACGACACGCAACACGCACGTGGCTTCTCTGTAGCAACGTGGAATGATTGTACTGCGTCAATGGCAGTAGAGCGGAATGTGGAAACGGAATGTGCGACTCTAGCTCCGTTTGAGAGCCGTGCTGTAGCTTATACTTTGGCAGATATATCAGTGATTTTACCGATAAATGTACTTCCATCGCTAGTGGTTCGATCACCATAATGTCGAAACATACTCTCTCTCTTTCTCTCTCTCTCTCTGTGTGTGTGTGTGTGTGTGTCGCATGGAAGTTTAAAATCTGCTTTGTTTTCACATGCTTAGTGTGGTTGGTGACATTTAAGGTGACGCGAAGCATGGGTACGTTTTCATAGCATAATCACATACTTAGAACACCCCTCGCCCCCCCCCCCCCCGACCAAATATTTTAGTATATATATATTTGTATTTGAGTCTCACCTAGGAATGAAAGGGTCATTCGTGAAAGTAGGAAATGCAGATGATCTGCCGGTTTTATACACAGGGAGCTCTGGATTTTGCACGGCTTATGCTAGGGAATGTAAATCCTCGGACGTATACAAAAGAACTCAAGCAGGGCGTAGGGTATACGCAAAAGCTCTCAAGTGCGCCAAAAGTCCCAGACTGCAAGTGTACGATTGCGGACGTGCACTAACTCGCGTCTTTACACCTGCTTTGCCTCGCAGGGGACAGGGCTTTTCTTCAGCAATCACTGTTGCCTCTTTTCTTTACATAAATATGTTTCGCACTTTGAGAGAGGCATAGCGAAAGCGGGCTGGCAAGGCAGAAATAACGAAGAAAGAAACAGAGAGTTACGCAGTCTCGGATTCGAGCAGACGCATGCAGACCCACCTCCGGCTATCCTGTTACCGCGATGCTCGGCGCCGCGGTGTCTCCGCTCTGGGGAAAGAATGCCGATATGTGGTGTGATGACAGGTATTCAGCAGACAGTGAACAAGACTCGGAGAATCGCGCAAGATATGGAAGCCAGACAGACGCTACGTGGAAAGTGAATGGAAAGGACAGGAGTTCAGTCTCTCTGTATCTGTGTGCTCGGGTTACATGAATGTAGTACAGTTTGTGTTCGTGTTATTGTTAAACGCAGTCGGCGTCTCTGTAATCGCTCACAACCTATTCAATGATAGTCACAACAATCAGAGGTGTGCACCAGCGCGCGCTCATTGCTGATAGGAAGCCTTCTCTTAGCTTCGTATTAAGAGCTGGTTAACTACATCTCAAGTGCACCAGCTGTATTTCCTACCACCTCCAGTCTTACAAGAAAAAAATAATAATAAATTGAATCGCGCTATTATATTTCTGAATTTGGGATTCACTTATATATAAGCGATATATTTCAAGTTCAAGTTTATTCATTATTATTGCATGTACAAAAAAATTGCCAGATTCGACGTATTGTAGGAATCGATGATATGCGAAGCACGCATCAGGAAGGTTGATATGTCACTTTAAAATCAGCTCAACGTTACGAGGTGGATGTAAATTATGCCGTACATAACTTTCATCTCATGATTGTTTGGATGTGTCATTTATCTTCGTCGTCTATCCACGTCGTGTGATACCAAATTTGGTATATATGCAGTAAGCGAAACGGCCGCGAGCACGGTATATGAGCATAGCATGTAGTCATGTTTTACATCACACGCATATCAAGATTGTCATGTTTTGACGTGTCATTTACCTTCGTCGTCTGTTCACGTCACGTGATACCAAATTTGGTATGTGTGGAGCTAGCGAAATGGCTGCGAGCGCGCGCTATGAACGTAGCACGTAATCACGTTTTACATGACACGCGTGTCATGATTATCATGCTTCGACGTGACATTTACTTTCGTCGTTCATTACGGTTAATTAAAATAGATGTTTAGCCCAGAACTCGTCTGTTGTAACATCAACATCGCCTATTTCAAAGCTACAGCCCATGCGTCTCAATGCCTTCAGCTATACCGAAATCTAAGCGCGTGCAATTTCAAGAATATTCAATGAGCACTTTCCAAACTGCGTGGCAGAAAAGCCCCGCATGGCAAAAGTGTTCTTAGGCTCAGGAACGTGCAGCGTTTTTTTTTCGACGGCACGTCATTTCTCGACTTTTCAATCATGCGACGATAACTGGGGCAGTTTTATGACAACCGCACGTTTCCTTTTTTGTGGCAGCCTTAGTCTATAGTGAATAATCAACCCACAATTAGGTCGCTACCCAAACGCGTGCGCTTGTCGGGATGCTTCAACAACAACAACAACAACAACAACAACAACAACAACAACAACAACAACAACAACAACAACAATAATAATAATAACAACAACAATAACAACAACAACAACAACAACAACAACAACAACAATAATAATAATAATAATAATAATAATAATAATATTAATAATAATAATAATACGAAAATGGGCGCACTTTTAGCGTGTCCCCAGTGCCGAAGCCAACTTACGCCACGCCGCGCTTACAGATATGCAAAACGTCTATTCTCAATGCTTGCCGAATGTGCTCCCCCCCCCCCACATTCTTATTCTTCTATAGTTATTTTACTCTTATGGTTTGGCTCCAGGGTTATTACCTATCCTAAGTAGACATACTCTTTTACAACTTAAAGCGCACTGCTGCCTATCGAAGTGCTGTTCTCTTCCGAGGTTGTATATTACTTTCGTTTTCTGTAGATTAATTTCAAAACCTCTGTTTCTCCTCTCCTTGTCAAATTCAATAAACATGCATCACAATTCGTCCGCTACGTTACTCAGCAATCCAATGTCATCGGCGAAACGCAGGTTAGTAAGGTACTCTTGATTAACTCTTATATCTAACTTTTCCCATTCTAGGCCTCTGAAAACCTCCTGTAAGCACGCAGTGAACATCATTGTGGACATCGTATCCCCTTGTCTTACACCCTTCTTTATTAGTATTCTGTCGCTTTTTTTTTATAGAGCACTATGGTGGCAGTTGATCCGCTGTAGATTTCTTCCAGCATGTTTATATATGCTTCGTCAACGCCCTGATTCCACAGTGTCTGCTGACACCTCTACTGAATCAATAGCATTTGGTGCAGAGCTGGCGTTTTGTTTTTTCTTTTATTTCCAGGCTCACGATAACATGTAACACTCTCCCCCTCCGTCATGTTTATCGTTAGCCCGAAAAAAAAAATACCTACGTCGAACGCTACCTGCGTTCGCATATCATATTCGCACGCAGCGGCCGCTTTTTCATCGAAGTTCTTTTTTTTTTCTTTATCCATGCCAGCCTACCATCGCTTAACATGCATCACCGACAGCCTGTTCAAGTGACCTTCGTATGGGAGCAGTCTTTGATAGTTCCTTGAACTTACATTTGAGGGCACTAAAAACGCCACGCGTTTGGCGGCAATCACGTGGAATTTTCTTTCAATTTCGCGCACCTTAAACAAAGGCTGGCAAAAAAAGTAAGCAACGTAGGTATCTTACAGCAGATTTAAAATTTTGTTACACCTTGTTAACCGCTACAAGTACTGTATTGACGATTTTTCTCTAGAGTCAATACTTAAGAAGTTCATTAAGTAATTTTTGTTAATTTCCAAGCTTTGCGGATCGAGAAAAAAATCTTACTTGCTATATATGGCTCGCAACAATACAGCCCTAATTGCGGACGCGTAGTGCTCACGTATAATTTTTTAACACGCAATGTTTGTTTTTTTTAGCTGAAACACTCTGTGTGTGTTTCCGTGGTATGATATTTTTTTTTTCAAATTAGGCGCTTGAAGGCACGTGAGAATTACTTGTGGAAATAAGTTAAGCGGCCAGGGGAAGAGAAAGTTAGATGACAATTATCGCTGTCAGCTGCCCAATTAACTAAAATTTAATAATTAACTTTTTGCTGGCTGCTGTAAGCTGACATGTTTATATTTTAAAAAAATGTAGGCAGTGCATGGTGTTTTTACAGTTTCAGTTGGAAAATTTTTTCTAGCATGCCTGCGCTCCGATATATCCGGCTTCAAAGTTTAATTGTCTTTCGCATGATTACGCATGCAAGAAGGTTAGGGTCTGCGCAAAGCTCCTCCTTAAAGTGACGCATCTGTTGCGTGTAAAATTGCGCGTGGTGTTTAGTATGTGAAGAGGGTGGAAGCGTAGGCTTAAGTGATAACAAGAGACCGGATTATAGTTGAAAGCCTATTTTATTTCTTTAGTTCCTATCGTGTCATTTTGGCGTAGGAGCATAAATTAGAGGATAGGAAAGGCTTTTATTGTGTTTGTATAGTGCCTATAAATGCCTATTTCGGACGTTGGTGCCTAAATTCCGATAAGTGCCTATAAATGACTATTTTCAAAATTGGTGCCTATATAAATGCTCTTTAACCTCAATTCTTTTTTCAAGTACCGCGGAAGTTCTGTATTCATGTTACCCGACAAAATTGAGCTTTCGGAACAATGTGGGGTACAGCCTATACTCCCTCTCATAAGGTACCTTTAGCACTGTCAAGCCTACAAGGCCTCTTAGTCAATAGAAAGGTCGTTTAGCATCTACACATGTAGATGCTAAATTCATCCGCGTTTCGTCGTCTGCTCGCTTGTGTAGGAAGCAGGAGGTGCTTCTGTGCCGTGACAGGATGGCGAGGAACGAATACAAAACCGTGGAGTGTTATCAGGGGAAAGTAAAGTTTAGATAAAAAACGATACCATGCGGTTTTTGTTTTATTTTTCATTTACTTCTTGAAAGGCGCTTTACTATCGGTCACATGAGAAATTTTACTGAGACAGTAGAAGTTGTTGCGTGTCCAATGAAAAGCTTTGCAATAATAGACTTTTTATTAGTTCATTACAAGCTGCGAAAGCATGATGGGAGGAAGTGAGCTCACTCTATGTAGACTTCGCAAGCCAAGTTCCTTCCCTGCATTATTTGGTATCGTATAGCAACGCGGAGGTGGAGGATCACACGACGCGGATGCATCAGCACGTCATACGCGCGTAATGTTACATTCACACGACATACCCATGCCAGGCCGTGCGCGCAGGCGGTGTTGTGCCGTTTCGACGTTCTCTGCACTGCCTGTTTCTGTGGGATGCATCCCCCTATGCGCGCACGTTCGGAGAGACCGGCATGGATCACGTATCCTTAGCACGATACGCAGCATCGCGTTGTGAATGCCATGGCACCGGCACGATGCGAAAACGGTGAGAACATCAATGCAAACGAAATGCGGGCCGCTCAGTCTCGTATCTCGGTTGATACGAAGTTAAAAAAAAGTAAAACGCATAGATTCCGTCTGTATGTTTTAATATTTTTGTCAACCTTCATATACTTCTATTCAGGCAACAGATTGTGAAAATTACACGTGTCGTCTCGAATAATTTTCGCATTGTCATGAACTATATACTTGGACGTACGCAGAACTATTTCTTTTTGTATAAGTCACCTCCACCATTCTTGGCGCACGCCTGTGAGATGGAAGTCAAGCGGCTTTCAGTCCAACATTTCACCTCTTTCTGGGGCGCTAGCATTTCAGATCATGGCAGATTAGATCGTGAGCGCCCAGTTCATGTACTCCTCTTGCCTGCTCAAAATTTTCAAATTATCTGAATGGCCCTTCAGGGTGTTCACCGACAGAATAGAAATTTATCCTGTGTTGTTACACCAAGTTAATACGAGGCAGAAGAACCTTTCTGGCCTATTAGCGTTCTGGCTATTTGCTCCTGTGTTGCCCCTTTCAGTTATGCCGAAAAGAAAGAGACCCAGGAGAATATTTATTCGAAGGTGTACAATTAACTCACCATGCTGGACTACAAATGGAGAGACCGTAATCTGCGAACCCTGCCCGAAAAACAATGCGTGGCTATGCTAAACCATTGGCGCCTTTGTACCATCAGAAACTAAAACATTTCTGTTTGCTTTCCTCTCGTAGACAGAGATTATACACGTATTTTTTTCGAAAATGTGAATTTCGTCAAACTTTATTGTGCATATGTTGATTTTGCTTGCCTAAAACAGTGTTTTGCCCACCTATTTTTGGCGCCTAAAACCTGGTTTTTTAGTGTCTCGAAATCCGGGCTCTGGTGATAACAGTTATCTTTGCCTTCTCGTCCGTCGAAATAAAAAATCGAAGATCCCTTGCAATCATTGTCGTATCACGCAACTGCAGAGCCTCTAACGATAGTGGCAGGTACCATGCCGAGATCATGGTGCAAGCCGAGAATCTGGATGCCAGTGCGCGTGCGTAATAGAGAAGCGTCCATGGTCGTTGCCTGGGCTACGCGAATAGCGCGACTGCTGAAGTGCGAGTACTGTAACTTTTATTGAAATCAAGAGCAACGACTCCACATATAATAAATGGAACAGTTTTATCCTGGCTAACGCATATTCCCTGCTGCTACATAAGCTTATTTCGGTCATGCACAAGTCTCATTGAAACACTTCACCTCTCGAGACGTCAATGCCTCAAAAAGTGTTCGAAATGCCTGCCTTCGGCAGCAACGCAAAGCATGAACTGCTCTCGCCGACTCGATGACTCGGCGCACTACTTCTGTAGGAATACTCACACAGGCAGATATTAATCTGTTCTTTATGTCAGTAACATCGCTGGGCTCTCTTACGTAAACTCAATCTTTAACGTAGCCTCAAAGGAAAGAGTCGAGTGGAGAAAGGTCAAGTCTTGGTGGCCAATGGTAAACGTCTGTTCAACCAGTTCTTCGCCCTGCTAAAAAATGCAGTGGTGCTCCATCGTACTGAAACCATAATTGGTGCAGGTCATTCAGAGAAAGACTGCAGGCAAGGTCATCAATGACAACACCTAATATTTCTTCTGTGTACATCTTTCCGTTTAAGTTGTCCTAAAAAAAAGTGATGTTCCGATGATCCTGTCCCGACGTATGCCGCACCACACATTCACACTCCTGCGAGCTTGATGATTATGCTGCCTCAGCCTGTGCGAGTTTTCTTGTGCCCAATAATGGGCGTTGTGAAGATTAACACTTTCATTTCGGCTAAACCGAGCTTTATCAGTCCAAATTATTCTGCGCAAAGAGTCATTTTCTTGATCAGTTTTGATGAGGCCCCACTTGCAGAAGTCAACTCGCCTTTCAAAGTCCACCTCATTCAGGTCCCGATGAAGGTAAACGTGATATGGATGGAACTTGTGTTTTTTTAGAACATTTGTGACTGTTCTGACGCTGCGACCGCACTGATCGGCAATCTGTCGGTGCTGAGCTCTGGCATCGAGGTTACGCGCGCGACAACGTTGATTTAAAAGTCTTCATCGACGATTGCCTTCGTGGTCGGTCTTGGAAGGTGGGCAGAGCCTGTTGTGCAAAAGCATTAAAGTGGGTTCATGAAAGTGGGCCTTGTTGAAAGGGGACAGTGCGGGCGGTGAGACGCGCAAAGCTCCGTTGCTAACGAAGCTTTGCCATTCATTTCAGCCATTGCAAGCACCACGTCTACTTTTTCTTAGGTATAATACATCACGCCAGAAGCAGCCATATTAGCCCGAAATGACACCACGTGGATTTCCTTGGTAGACCTTCAATGCAGAGACGCTGTAGTCCCTATGCTAACGCGTTAACAAGATGTCTCCGTGGGATCTAAAGTCACGAAAAAACGTCGCGAAAAATGGTCTCCTGTTATCGCGTTTGTCGGGATCATGCGTAAAGCTCATGGCGCACCACGCTGTCACATATTGATGCCGCCGGCCGAGAGGGCAAGGGTAATTGTTATCATGTATACCTGCGCTTCCACCCTCTTCACACACTAAACATCACGCGCAACTTTACACGCGACAGATGCGTCACATTAGGAAGGAGCTTTGCGCGGAGCCTCGTGCACCCTCTTGCATACGTAATCATGCGAAAGACAATTAAACTTTGACGCTGGATATCTCGGAGCACAGGCTTGCTAGAAAAAATATTCCAACTGAATCATTGTACAAAAACCACTGCCCACATTTTTCAATATAAACATGCCTACTTACCGCAGCCAGTAAAAAGTTAATTATTAAATTGTAGTTAATTGAGCTGCTGACAGCGATAATTATAATGTAACTTTCTGTTTCCTTGACCGCTTAACTCATTTGCACAAGTGGTTTTCACGTGCCTGCGAGTGCCTAATTAAAAAAATTAATAAAGTTTAACTTTGCACACCCGATATATATATATATATATATACTTTGTTGAGAATGGGGAAGGGGGGTTAAACCATACTTTATGCATCTTCGTGTGTAGTGTATACATACATACATATATATATATATATATATATACGAAGATGCATAAAGTATGGTTTAACCCCCCTTCCTCATTCTCAACAAAGTATAGACTTGGTTTCAAAAGTTTTATGCCATCATGTTGATGTTCTACAACAAATAGCGACCTTTTCTTTTCATCCCCTTCTTGTTGTCCTTGAGTTTCTCATCGACCATCAAAGTTGTGTTCCGTTACCTAAATTGGTAAAGGGTAGACAGTATACTGTTTGCGCGCTTCTGAAATATTGGTTTTCTGAGTGCTGAACAGTGCCACATTGGGCGTTTTATGTCGCGGGATCAAAGCTGCAAAAAGACATCAAGTCAAACGCAATTCGATGTTTATAGCAATAAGAAAGGGGCCGTTTGAGGTAGGTTGTGTTTAATAATGCACCGGAAATAGTTGACAAGAGTAATGTAGACCTCCAAATCTCTTTTTTTTTTTTTTAGTCCCCGAGGAAGCTTATTAACGCGATAGCGTTAGAGCTTCCAGCGACGCCCCAAGAGCTAAGCGGTGAACTGAAATGGTTCCGTACATTCATAAGTTGGGCCACGACCAGAAAAAAAAAAAAAGCCAGGCATGCGCGGAAGGCGCAGCACAGTCACAGGGAAAGCCTGAAAAAGCGGCCCTTCAGAGCCTTTTTTGAACACTCAATGGGTAACTGCTGCAAGCACACTTGCTAGGTGCCCACTAAGCCATTAATAATAATAATTTCTAGGTATAGTATACTAGCATTCGCTATGCTATTTTTCGTCTTCTGAGAAGTGTGGTATCCCCTAAACTATTTCGAAAATTTTGTGCCAATTGTTCATGCAGTGGCTGACGACGATGAGGAATTATGCCTGAAGTGGGTTGGGCCACAGTTAATAGCCGAAAAAAAAACAAGCTTTTGTAATGGGTTGGAGTATTGTACGACCCACTCGTTACGCTATTCACATTGTTCGACGACTGCTTGTTCTTTCGCTGTTTTAAAACGCTCTATAACGCGATTCCTTTCCCGCCATCAAACCTTTCAAGTTTGCGAACAAGTCCCAAGCGCCGGCGTGGCTCTGTGGTATACTGGGCTGGCACGCAGCGGACCCGGGCTCGAGCCCCACTGTGTCCATGGTACTAAATTTTATTACTTATTTCTCGATAGTGGCTACGGACACCGGCGGTGGTGGGCAACTGTGGTGCCGCGCGTGACCCGAGTTTTGATCGCATAACAGCTTTCGCTGTAAAAAAAGGCTGCCAGAAAATAGTATACCAGTCGTGCTCTGCGCCCCGCGAAACCTGGCCTACCTGTGCGTACGCGTATGTCAAGCAAAAGACAGCGGCATGGATGTTAAAAGAAGCATAAATATACTTATAGATGCGCTGTTGCCGTCGTGTATGCTATTTCACCACCAAGCTTGTGGAAAGACCTATACGTAGTACATAAGTCAGACTCAGAGATGTAGTGACGGCCGTGTTCGGAAACACATATTGACATTGCAAAAAACAGAAAAAAAACGTAATGCAGGTAATGTGCATTTTACCTGCCCATTGTGCTGCTTGCATATGAACGGCGACTTGATGAGAGTGATTCTTGGGAGAAGTGCTGCCGGAAGTTTTTCGTATTAGGAAGGACGCGGGGTGTGTTAGCGGCACGTCTGTTTACAGGGTGCTTTTCTTAGACTATAGATGCTCTAGGAAAATTGTTATAACAGTCTGGCATTTACCATCTTTGCGAACCAACTCTATGCGTCGAAGCGGTTGCGTTGATATAATTACATGAAAAAAAAAACGCGTTAGTTATCGTTTGAATGGTAAACTTCAGGGCAGTTTGTATTGAAAAGTTGCAGGACGCGACGACACCTCAGACGACATGCCGTTGTTCCTGGGCAGATTTTGCTTGGACGCGCTTGCAGTTCCGGTCAGTGGTCTGACGTGACACAGTGGTGGCGTTTTCTGCGCGCTCAGTTTCGATATCGCCTGGATCGGGGCGTTCAATTTTGATTGCTAATATCTCAAATTGCGTGTGTCTTTTCGGATTAAATGAGTATGCCATAAATTGTCTCGTCCTACAACTTTTCCATGTTAACAACTGACTTCGAGTGAATAAATGAGAAGTATAACTAGCTTTTGTTATCTAGTTATTTTAATGTAACTTAGGGTGCGGCACAGTATACTTCCGCCTCGACGTGAGATGCGTGCGCGAAGACGGCAAGTGTCTGACTGTCATATAGCGCTCTTATTAAAAGTCTGCATTGTCTTAATAGTAAAAAAAAAAAACACCTCGTATATACTGTGTGTATATGCATGTGTTTCAGACAGTATACGTTTTTTTTTTTATTCTACTTCAGTAAAGCGCCTATCGATCGTCACCGCACAATTGCAATTTCTACGTCGAAGTAGAAATTTATTACTTTTCAGCTTCTAAAGTTGCATTTAAAATATTGATAAATAACTGATTAACTTATTGATTATTGTCAAATTGAGGGCAATTGTTTACGTACGTGAGAAAGTTGTGGGCCGTCAAAACCTATGGGATATTCATGTTTTATGAGTCCGAAAAATCGCAAGTTAATTTGAGATATTCATAATCGGTTCGAGGTACCGGAATCGAAACAGGGCGCGCCGGGCGCGCAGAAACAGCGGCTGCTTTGTTTTATCAAAGCGGAACTTTCCGCGACTTGGAAGAGATATCTGAATGAAGGCGCGTAGCATTTGAAAGCCATGATGTGATCATGAGAAACGCCGTAGCGGAATACTCTTGGAAATTTTGTCCACCTGCAGGTCTTCAAATAATTCTAAACGCATGGGCCATTGAAATGCGGCGGCCGCCGCGGCAGGGATTCGATCTCCCGACCTGCGGAACAGCAATCATATACCATACATCCTGAAGACCCCGGCGGCGGGTTCCTGCCTTTTTACGGCCCGCCCGCGCGCCGCAGATTATCTATCTGTGGCTGTCAAAAAGTCTGGGCAAACCGAAACGGCTGGTGGCTTCGTGTTTACCGGGAGGGGGGCACGATTTTACCGGGAGGGGGGCAAGGATTGAACTTAGTCGTTGTGTTGTGATTCTGTTCCCTCTTGGGGAGGCAACAAAAAGGGGGGGGGGGGAGCTACAACCATCCTGGGGTACTTCTAGAACACTTTACCAGTGGTCACCCCTAGCGCCGCCCCCTAGTGTAAACAGTGTTATCTCAAAACACCAGGCACTTGCTGAAGCGAGAGGCAACACGATGCGTTGGCTAACTTCCGTCTGCGTTATTCACAATGCAAGCGTTATGACAGCCAGTGTTAGCGGTCGCCGTACGTGTATTTTTCATAGTGTGCGCGCGTGACACCTAGTTTGGTCAGCGGATGTTTAGTGCAGTGCCCCCCTTTAGAAGGTATTTTTACAAAGTAAGTAATGATATATAACTTTGCGTGCGCACGGCGCTTCCAGATTGCCAACTGCCGTAGTTTGATAGACAAACAGCAAGCATCGTTCTCAGGAAGCAAATTCATGCAAGCCAGATGACGTACGATTATTGTTAAGTGGCAAAAAGACGCCTCGGATGGTACAAACAGGTTTCGACTGGTCATGTAATTGTTCAGTACCTTCCTGTCGCTATAAGAAAATGTGTCGCCTTTTTGGTGAAATTGTGCCATTTTCCCCCGTGGGAGCTGTTTACTTGTACATTCGTTCCCGTTGGGGTACCCTGAGCGGCTTACGCCCGTATAGGGGACGCGGCATGGGCAAAAGAATGGAGACTAGTGTGGGAGAGGGGAAAGAATGTAGGCGCTGCAGCAATAAAGACGGACATTATCTTCCCTCTTTTTCCTCCCCTATTCCCACCCCCCACAAGACGCTGCGCCGTGCTCCCTAGCGGGCTGCAGAAATTAGGCGCCTTTTCATTCCTCTAATCACTACCACCACCACCACCACCACCACCACCATTGGGAGAGGGGCAAAGAGTCCACCAAGGGTATCGGAGGTGCTGGCTGAAGAAATGTCTTGCTTTTTTATTCGGCGTCAGTGACCATTTCGATTACCATAACGTCTTTTGCTCGCCTCTCCTCTCTCCTCAGGATAAGAATTATTAACTCTTAAAATATATAAATTGGGAAATTCATAAAATCAAGGAGGGACTTTTTCGGTCCTTCGAGTTGTTAATATGTAACTTAATGTCACCTGAAAGCTACTACGCATTTTATCTGCTACTAATGAACACCTGAACGTGTGAAAAGGCCGCGAGGGCAGCTCGATCATGAAATCCCGTCATGTTCACGTAATAAAGGTGAGGTGAAGCTACGACAAACTGCCGATATTCAAAGACAGGTAGAGCAGGCAGACCAAGAAAGTTGTTGATGATGATAGTGAGGCTATTTCCTTGGTAGCGGGCGGGCACCCTAGCCAATGTTAAATAGTATAACAATAATAAAAAAGTTTCAAACACAACCAGCGCCATCTGTCGCATAAACCAATAAATACCAAAAGAAACCACCATGTTCTTGTGGGAGTATTTTCAGGGTCAACAAACCACTGCAGGCCAGCGCAATTTGATATATAAAATCGCTTCAGACTAAAATGTGTAGTCTTGTTCAAATAAAACTCACTCGGTGGCTAGCAAAAAGCCGATGCATTGAGCGTTACAAATAAATCACTATATTCTGGAATCAATCGCTCATTTATTTCTAGAAAAATTTCGTAAAGTTCTGTTTAGTGCTACAAAAGACTCGTTAATTTTAGTTGATGAAGGCATTGAAGGCTATGGGTACTTGTCGAGGAATGGAAATTTCTTTTTGATTGGGGAATTTGTAAAATCGAGTTTCGTTAAATAGTTTTAAGTGTGTCTTATAACCCTGTCAGACCTTTGCACACTTTGGATTCAACCAGACATCATCTTGAAATAATTCGTGTCAGTGTCGTGTATGGGAATGCATTTTCACAGAAAAAACAGCAAGAAAGAGGAAATGGAAGTTTGCAATAAAAAAAACTTGTAAACAGGGTTTGTGGTTTGACATAACCCCTGTTTACAAATTTTTTCATTGTAATTGCATATGCAATTCATATTATTTGAACCTAGCACCCTACATATGCTAACTTCTCAGTGTCCATTGAAAAAGGGTTTCATCACTCTGCTATTTGTTGGGTAAATGAAATTCGGTTCAACAATGTTATGTGAAATGGAGCTAATGAGTGCTTATGTATTCTCTTTGTGTCTGCAGGTGAACCTGCTGTACGGCCATATGGATGCAGAGCGTTGGGGAAAACTCAAATTTCGTCTGCTACAGACTCTGCTCCATGCACTGCAGTTAACTCTTGGCTTCTTGGTGATGCTTATCATCATGCGCTACAATGGGTGGATTGCCATTTCTGTCCTGCTTGCCTCGGGCTTGGCTCACCATTGCCTTAGCCGCCTCGTCATGCCTGCACGGTTGCTACCAGTGTCCGACTGACAATGCCAAGGAAGAATAGCACGCTGCTGATGGCAGAAAAGATGGACACAAAAACTCTTTACTAGAGGATCAGCTTGTGCAGAACATTTTTGTGCAGTGTTTCAACTGTTTCTAAGGCAGTGTCGTCAGTTTTACCTCAAGCTTTCCGTCTCCTCTGTGGGCATCCCCTGCATGCCACTACATGGAAAGACTTGACAGACATCTCCTTCTAAGATCTAAGTTGTGAATGTCTTGTGATGCCTGACGGGCTGCCAAATGAGTGTTCAAGGGCACAGTTGTGCTTTAACAGAAGTGAGTTGTGAAGCTCCCAGTCAACCATTTGTATACTTCTGCAGCTGTGTTTCCCTGTGAAAAAAAAAAAAAAAGCGCCTACTACCAAGTGATGTATGTACACACTGACTGTCATTTAATGGCAGATTTATTTACATAAAAAGGCAGTTTAGTTGTCATTTCGGCTGGTAAAGTCCAGGTGGTAGTTTGGGCTGCACCATCTTGCTGCTGGTGTCAAACAGATACTTCCTAAATTGCAGAGTGACCTCGATGGGCTTTTGGTCTGCAGGCTGTGGTGGGCGCTTACCACGCTCTCGCGGTAGTAGGGTACGCAGCTCTGTAGACGGTTCACCTGAAATTCATAAAACCCGTCATGAGGCCTCTGCTATGGTAGCTGGTCTAACCGCACAAATCAGTACTGCCCTGCAGCTTTTGCCTTATGGTTTTAAAGGTCATCAAAATATAAAAGATGAATTTGTGTATATACATAAGATTAAAAACAAGTATTATAAATAAATAAAACTACAAAAATATAATCGTCTTCTTTACTACTTTCTTGAGTATCTTTGTATATATATCTCACTCCCAGTCCCCTACTCTAACATGAGCACATAGCCACATAGCATCACTTAAAAAGGCAGCCAATGCACTTACCATAAATTCGCACACGAACTTTGCCACCTTGGCCAAAGGGGCCTGCCAAAGTGCCCCAGTCTCCAGTAGCCATCTTTACCCAGAGTCCATGGAAAGCAGCTAGATCAGATCCCTTGGAAAATAATGAGCGCACCACCAACTCGTCCTCACTCAAAACACGGTCCAGAAGGCCCTTTCGGCTTTTCTCCTGCAAAATGAAACGTGCAAAGCTACTACAAACACCACCACAGTCTCTTTCAAGATTTTGCAACTTAAATATGCAAAACACAAATCTCAAAAATGAAAGACAGATGTTTACATCAAGAGTTGCAGTGCCATTAAGTTCCATGCTTGTAAAATCTATCCGGCACATAGCATTGCGAACTTGCACAAATTAAGTTGTGGAACTGAACTGCATATAAGCATAATACAGAGTTGATTATGTTTAGTAAAAATCTTTTTTATTAAACTTAAACTGTTGAACATAATTATGCAGCAGCATGACCAGGGGGTGACACATCAAACTCATGTCTTCCCCCCACCCAGAAATTTATTTTTGTCATGACATACAGAGCGAAAATTGACTATTTTAAGAAGGCACCTCCCCCCCCCCTCTGGAAAAAAAATTTCTGCCGACGATTCTGTATTTGTAGTGGCCTTTCAAAAAGTGTGCCACATACAAACTCATTCGTGGCATTAGTAAGTTTATGAGTGCTTAGGTGCATTTCTGCCATCGCCGGAGGGTTCCATATGAAGCTTAAAGGCGATAACATCACCCCTTACATCGTATGTTCTATGTGCGAGTGAAAGCATACAATGGCAACCGATGATTGCGGCTCAAGCAAAGAGTAAACGTACTGCCCCGCTTCTGTCACGCGAAAAGCCTATTGTGTTGGGGGTGTTACGGAAAGAGGACGCATTGCAACGGCAGAAACTGCGTACTTTGAATGGTTAGGAGCAGCCGTGCGCCCTATTTTGACAGGGATTAAAACCCTGCTCGTACATTTGTGTGTGCTGTGTTCTCGCTGCTCACTTTGAGTCGAGGTGATCGACAGCATGAAGGTCGCTTCGTTGCCTGCAACAGTCGGGTTTCCTTATGCTAGATATGCCATGTCGGATGCCGAGTTCGCTGCTAGCCTTACCTCCAATAACAATCCGATGTGTTGTTATCGAATTAATTTCTTCACCCTTGCGGTGAACATTATATTATTATTACTACAGTAGACTTGCGACAATTCAAACTCTGACAATTCATACTTTCAAATACTAATTTAAACAAAATTCAATTTTTGGTTGGCCTCTATACTTTCGGTGTATTTAAAGATCTTTTAATTGAAACTCCATCATTCAGTTAATTCATACTTTTCACAGTTCCATAACTAGAAAATATCTGCTGCTTTCTTACTACTAATTAAACATTTGCATGCTTATTAATCTAAAAATGAAAAATAAGCACCTCAGGCCTTCAAAGAAAAAGGCTTTGCTAGTAAACAAAGCACATGCATGGTAAACCGTGATGCTTCTCAACTGGTTTAGAGAGCTTTGTGCTGAAGGCACATACCTATAGCAAAGAGGCAAGTTGGCAAATAATGTGTGGTGTCACCTCGCCCAGAGTCACCTATCTGAGAACATTTAATAATTCAAACTTATTGATTATTCAAACAAAACTCGGAAGTGCCTTCAAGTTTGAATTAATGAGAGTCAACTGTATTATTATTATCAGTTAGGGTTTTACGTCCCAAAACCATGAGATGATTATCAGATACGCTGTAGTAGAGGGCTCTGGAAATTCTGACTATCTGGTGTGTTTTATGTGCACTGACGTATGCATGTGGGAGGTGTGGGAGAAGCCCATCAATGAGTTAGCACTGAGAGGGAAAGTACAGGAATTCAGAGTGTCGCTGCAGAACAGGTACTCTGCTCTTAGTGAGGAAACCAACCTTAGCGTAGATACAATGAATGATAATCTGACAAGTATCATTACGGAGTGTGCAGTGGAAGTTGGAGGCAGGGTAGTTAGACAGGACACTGGCAAGCTTTCCCAGGAAACGAAGAAACTAATTAGGAAGCATCAAATCATGAAAGTGTCAAGTACAACAGACAAAATAGAACTGGCAGAGCTTTCGAAGTTGATTAATAGACGTAAGGTATGCGATGTAAGAAGGTATAACATGGAGAGAATTGAACACGCTCTGAAAAACGGAGGAAGCGTCAAAGCAGTGAAGAGAGAACTTGGAATAGGCAAAAGTCGGATGTATGCACTAAGGGACAAAGAAGGCAAAATAACTACCAATATGGATAGGATAGTTAAAATAGCGGAGGAGTTTTACAGAGATCTGTACGGTAGCCGAGACAACCACGACCTTAATACTATAAGAACTAGCAGTAACCCAGATGACACCCCACCAGTAATGATAGAAGTCAGAAAAGCTTTGGAGAGCATGCAAAGAGGCAAAGCTGCTGGTGAGGATCAGGTAACATCAGATCTGCTGAAAGATGGAGGACAGATTGTGTTAGAAGCTACCCTGTTTACGAGGTGTCTCCTGACGGGAAGAGTACCAGAGTCTTGGAAGAACGCTAACATCATCTTGATACATAAGAAAGGAGATGACAAGGACTTGAAGAATTACAGGCCGATCAGCTTGCTCTCTGTAGTATACAAGCTATTTACAAAGGTAATTGCTAACAGAGTAAAGAAAACATTAGAATTCAGTCAACCAAAGGAACAAGCAGGATTTCGAACAGGCTACTCAACAATTGACCACATTCATACTATCAATCAGGTAATAGAGAAACGCTCAGAGTATAACCAACCACTATACATAGCCTTCATAGACTACGAAAAGTTGTTTGATTCAGTAGAAATATCAGCCGTCATGCAGACACTGCGGAATCAGGGCGTAGATGAAGTATATATAAACATTCTGGAAGAAATCTACAGGCGGTCAACTGCTACCATAGTGCTCCATAAAGAAAGCAACAGAATACCAATCAAGAAGGGTTTAAGGCAGGGGGACACAATCTCCCCAATGCTATTTACCGCGTGCTTACAGGAGGTTATCAGAAGCCTAGAATGGGAACAGTTAGGGATAAGAGTTAATGGAGAATACCTTAGTAATCTGCGCTTCGCTGATGACATTGCATTGCTGAGTAACTCAGGGGACGAATTGCAACTCATGATTATGGAGTTAGACAAGGAGAGCAGAAAGGTGGGTCTTAAAATTAATCTGCATAAAACGGAAGTAATGTACAACAACCTCGGAAAGGAGCAGCGCTTCGAGATAGGTAATAGTGCACTTGAAGTTGTAAAAGACTATGTCTACTTAGGGCAGGTAATAACCGCAGAGCCGAACCACGAGATTGAAGTAACTAGAAGAATAAGAATGGGGTGGAGCACATTCGGCAAGCACTCTCAAACTATGACAGGTAGATTGCCACTATCCCTCAAGAGGAAGGTATATAACAGCTGTATCTTGCCGGTACTTCGCTATGGAGCAGAAACCTGGAGACTTACAAAGAGGGTTCAGCTTAAATTGAGGACGACACAGCGAGCAATGGAAAGAAAAATGGTAGGTGTAACCTTAAGAGACAAGAAGAGAGCAGAGTGGATTAGGAGACAAACGGGGGTTAAGGATATCCACGAGTGTTGAAGATTGGGCGAGTTGGTTTGTCGTACTTGAACTGGTATAGCGCATTACGGGGAAGAAGAAACGGCCGAGCAGACCGACACAAGAGGACAGAGCGCTCTGTCCTCTTGTGTCGGTCTGCTCGGCCGTTTCTTCTTCCCCGTAATGCGCTATACCAGTTCAATTAAGGATATCATTGTTGAAATAAAGAAGAGGAAATGGACATGGGCCGGGCATGTAGCGCGTAGACAGGATAACCGCTGGTCATTAAGGGTAACTAACTGGATTCCCAGAGAAGGGAAGCGGTTTAGGGGGAGACAGAAGGTTAGGTGGGCAGATGAGATTAAGAAGTTTGCGGGTATAAATTGGCAGCAGCAAGCACAGGACCGGGTTAACTGGCGGAACATGGGAGAGGCCTTTGTCTTGCAGTGGACGTAGTCAGGCTGATGATGATGATGATGTGCACTGACATCACACAGTACAGGAGCCTCAACCATTTTGGCTCCATCAAAATGCGACCGCTGCGGCCTGCGTCGAACCCGCTACTTTTGGGTCAGCAGCCGAGCATCGTAGTAGGGTAACTGTAGCCACTGTTCTACATGGGCGAACATTATTATTATCTTTATTTTTGACAGTAAAAGATGTTATATGATCACAACAGCATTTTCGGCACAGTGGTTGTCAGCCATCGCCACCAGTGTCTGTAATTGTTATTGCGCAAAATAAGAAAAAAAGAAAAAACAAGCAGACCCTATAGGCAGGCTTCACCCTGGGAAAAAAGTCGCATAAAAGGGACACTAAAGAGGAAAACGAATTTTCACGTATTAGTAAAGTACAATTTTACAATTTCCAGAACAACACTCTTACTGCGACACGACGCTCAGTAAGCCAGAAAACGCGCGAAAAGAACATGGGTGTGGAGACACCTCTTTAAGATTCCCGCAACAAACACAGTGACGTCATAAATTTTGAAGGCGTCTACTGGGTCCTACGTAGCTTCATTAGATAAAATTGAAATACATGGTCACCTGTGGGTGCCATAGACCTAGCATACGAAGTTTCAGGAAATTTAATCTAGCAAATATCGAGAAAATACGAAAAATACATTTTGAAATTTTCTACTTCATGTGCGGATATTTCAGCACCAAACTCAAAAAAGAAACTTCAACCTTGATTTTCTCCGCTTTTAATACACTTATGGCAGTGCAACTTACGGCATTCCAGTTCTGAGAGAGTAGTTTATCAAACTAAACCAAGTCACTGCTTCTTTTTAGTGTCCCTTTAACATATGTAATAGAGCGTTTTGGAAGTCAAATAACAACAAGGCGTCATACCATGTGCATTGCATAACGAGTGGGTCGTTGAATACTTCCAACCTAGTATTACAGAAGGCTCGGCCCTAATACTTCATTGTCATCAGCCACAGCATCAACAATGTGCACATAATGCCTTACAAATGTGCGGCGGGTATCACGCTTCTCCGAATGAAAAATAATGACATAGTGAATGCTTGCCTACTACAAAAAAAGTAAAAAATCGAATAATAATAACAAGAATTACCCAGCCTTGCTTCGCGGACAGAGGTGAAACAGTGAAGCTGGTGGAGTTCCTTTCATTAGGCTATCGGATTTCTATGTTTGGGCGTCTTTCAGATAGGTTCTATCGCTGCTCTTTATCAAACACTCTTTGTTAAGCTTTGAGGTGGCTGTATACACCACCTTAGATAACGACAGTGTATCATCTGACATTGGCATGACTATGGTAACGCGCACGCCATTTGTTGGACAGTTGCCTTCTTCCTTCTTATTGGAAGTTGTGTGTCGTGAGATTCACCCAAATTCTGTGGCACATATGCATTTATGTTGATGATACTTTTCTGATAGGCTGCACAGATTTCCTTGTCACATGCCCGTTTGTTGGGCTAACTGTTGCCCTCATTTTTAGTGGACCAGAGTGAGCAGTGAGATTTGCCCAGTTTTAGTGGCACATGCCCGTTCACGATGCCCACCAGCGTTACCACAAATCCTGGACATAAAATCCTGAACTGAGAACTGATTTGTTGTTAAAATATATGGTGATTTATGGTATAGTGGGTGCCATGCGAGGGTATTTATAGTAGTTGCCCAAGAGTGTAAACCATAAGCTCTAGACAGGGTACTGTAGTAGCTTTCGCTGTGTCTGTACCGAAGAGGTTAAAGCAAACCTCAATGGTCTGTGCTGTGCATTTCGTGTTTTTTAAGTGCAAGCAATTGGGGGGCCGGGCTGTCATAGCTGTGATCGTATGCTGTCGTCGCCGCTTGGCACAACACAAAACCATGTGTAAAAATTTAAAAAAGAGGAAGCAAGTTATACAAAGAAAGGGGAAGAAAGAAGAGTGAAAATAGGAAGAAAAATAGAAATGAGCAGTCCTTTGAGTTCTTCAAAAAGCTTTTAAACTATTCCTAAAAACCAATAGCATAGCTTCTTGTAACACTATTCATGCAAACAAAATATTAATTTTAAAACCAAGAAGCCAGGCCTAAGCAATTGCATGCTGGGCGATCTGCATGCCTATGGCCGGTTTGTTTCTACATTAGCCACTAATGTTGACTACTGCTACTAAAGGACACCCCGGATGACAAAGGCACAATTCTTCAGTGATGCTGAGCACTTTGCTGTTGTCTAGTTAGCTTAGAAAGTCATGCCCATGCATGTGGACGCACATAGTAACATAGTGAAGAGGTTAAACGGCTCTGAACCACACATCGTGTTTGATGAAAAAACACGTGAGCAGAAGGCTGATGTTGCTGTGAACACCTCAGCCAAATCTTGCAGTTTTTGTGCAGCAATAGGAAGGGTTAGAAGCGGAGCACAAAGCTGTGGACCGCACGAAGTGGACCGCACTCACTCTTTAGAACTGCCGGCTGCTGCTGTATGGCATCATACAGCAAACTGTTAAAGCCAATAGCTGCATTTGGACTTGGTGCGCTTCTTGCCAAAGGGGCGCTGGCTAAAATTGAACAACAGCAGCACTACTGCACACTGGAATCACACGAAGTGGGAGCAATTGCATTTGATGACGTACGCTGACGTAAGTTTTCTCCCCTTCGTTAAAGTAAGAGAGCGAGCGTTCGAAGCGAGTGACAAATCTAACTTCGATAGTTCTTGACAAATTCAGAAAAACTTTGCAGCGATCACTTCTTCAGCCAATAAACTAGGCCATTCGATGATTACTTGGCAGACTGATTCAGGACCCTTTTAAGCTTGGCTTAGTTCCAGAATGGGTGCCACAAGTGGAGAACACTAGAGAAGTGGAAAGTATCGAAATAAGAACGTTTACAGCAATAAGATTAAATCAGCTGCTGCAGGACAAGTTAAAATGTTGATGGAGAAGCCTTCGTTTGCAGTGATCATAAATAGGACAGCTCTTTTTCAAAGTCTGAAAAGTTATTTGTAACCAGTGCCTTCCGTAAATACATTATTGCAAGAACTTCCTAAAAAGACAGTGCAATCGATTACTAGCGCAATGCCCACACTTCCGATTTATTCTCAATGTCATCCTTTTCAAAGTTGCACAACAGTGCACCGCCTACTGCGTTGCTTCAGCCCCACTGGGTGGGGGCAACTGACAATGAACAGCCAACAGTTAGTTTCTCTCAGTTCGTCATTTTCAAGTTTCGAAACTTACTTTTTTATTCTCTCAGCTACAGCCCATAGTTCGTTTCTTTCGTGCTTTAAACTTATATAAATGATAATATTACAGAGGAGCATTATATTAAACATCCCACCTGAGATCTTCAGAGCTTTCTTTTATCTACATGAAATGTTTAATAACCTAGCCTGAAGGGTGGTTCAGGGATATCGTGCACAACAGAAGGCTTTATAATCCTAATTCACATTTATAGTTCAACCAATATTGACAGGTACTCTATATTCTGATGGAAATGTGCACTTCATCAACTTGTATAAATCTTTAGCAGAAAGAACATTGATGAATGCTGTTATATTTAATTCGATGATTGATATGTGGGGTTTAACGTCCCAAAACCACTATATGATTATGAGAGACGCCGTAGTGGAGGGCTTCGGAATGTTATATTTAATTCAAGTAACTGAATATAGCAAATATATTTTCATGCCTAGTGGTGCAAAAGCAACTTGCCTAACTGCATGAGGTAAAGTGTAAATCTAAGGGCTCATTTTCTTTGTTAGACACAAATTAATGAGAACTAACAGACAATAATGTCAGAGAAAGTAAAGGGGATATTATTAGAAGTAATTGTACTGTAAGTGCAAAGAAAGTGGACGAAAAGATAACTTGCCACCAGTAGGATCCGAACTTGCGACCTTCAAATAACGCGTCTGATGCTCTACCACTGAGCTATGGTGGCGGCCATCCACCACTCCACTTTATAGGGTATATATGTGCAGTTAAACATGAGAGCGTCAGTCAGCCCCATCTGTTGCCATTATGGCGAGTGTGGACCACTCGCCGTAATGCGTCGATCGCATGCAGTTGATAACCAGAAAAACCACAACTGAAGAGCTCTGCGTATCCAAGCTCTAGTGCCAGAAAACAAGTGCTGATCCCAGCATTATCTGACTAAAATGTCTCCTGCATTTTCTTAGAGTAACATATAAGGCGCCTGCGCTGTCCTGCTGTAGTCGACAATGCATGACTGCTGCTCACATTAGTGGCTAAACAGCACAAGCAATGCGCTGGAGTACCTTAAGAGGGACATTTCACGTGAATGCTTGTCACTCGAATGCGTGCTTTATATGGCTAACTGAAAAATAGTGCAACAAGATATGAAGACGGCTTCATTGGGTGCGTAGGACTTAGAGGCCCGACTTCTTGTCCATCCACTGTCTCATGTCGCATGGTCACGCAATGGTCAACACAGGCCTAAAGCAAGGCTCAGAATGCTCAAAACTGATGTAGAACAGACTAACAAGCTTTAAAATAATACAAACAGAAGTAACTAAGAATTAATCCATTCGCGAAAAACGCTTTTGAAGCATCTCTCTGATGCACGCACCACGCTAGAGAGGGCGGCGCACGATTGCCAAGGAGCCCCGCCGCGGTGGTCTAGTGGCTAAGGTACTCGGCTGCTGACCCGCAGGGCGCGGGTTCGAATCCCGGCTGCGGCGGCTGCATTTCCGATGGAGGCGGAAATGTTGTAGGCCCGTGTGCTCAGATTTGGGTGCACGTTAAAGAACCCCAGGTGGTCTAAATTTCCGGAGCCCTCCACTACGGCGTCTCTCATAATCATATAGTGGTTTTGGGACGTTAAACCCCACATATCAATCAATCAATCAATCAATCAACGATTGCCAAGGAAGTTGCTGGGTTGCCCATGTTACGCACTTTCTCAGGTTTCTCGGTAGTTGAGCTGCATTTAACATAAAATTCAGAACTACATCAAGACCAGGCCCGTAGCCATGTGAAAAGGGGGGGGGGTAACTCAGAGGCCTGCTACCCCCCCCCCCATAATACCTGGCTACAGGCCTTACCAAGACTTACACAAGAACTACACTAACACGGGATTTAGAACCACAGCAGGGCCTACACAATAACTTCATTAAGCGCTAGATATAAATTTTTCCTTAGTGACCGCATAGTGCATACTGGTAAACTTATGTTGTCATCCCTTAGTTATTTGATGAAAATTAGCTGCATAAGTCATTACTGCATGATTGGAGAATCTCGGGCAGAGCTGCTAAAGCCATCCGTGAGCAAAAACTATCATCATCATGAACAAGCACACGCTGTCTTCGTTCTCCTCTTCACCTCCTGCAGGGCTCACAGAATAAAGCAGCACACGATTGTGATAACTGTTGGGTGAGAGAATGAGTATAGAGGGATAGAAATAAAAATCCTTCACGCGAAAAAAATTCTTGACATGACAGGATTCGAACCCGCGCACACACGATCTGAAGGCGAGCATCACAACTACTCGGCTACTGGCAGCACATAGATATCTTTGAATAGAACAGCACAGCAAGGAGATGGGAAAGAGAAATGAGGGTGGAGGAGGGGGGAGTTCAGCTTGTCATGGAGAGATGAAAAACACGGAAGCGAGAATATATATATATATATATACTGAGAGAGAGAGAGAGAGATAACGAGATCAAAGAAAGATAGAGAAATAAACAGAGAGAGAGGACAAATAGAGAGAATGAAAAAGAAACAATAATTGCCGCGCCCAGCTCGGCTATTCCTTCAAGCTTGGCACCACTCTGCATCACATTTGTAGCGCGAATAAGAATCGCATACTTGAGCATGTGCCTGAAAAAAGGGTTTGAAAGAACTAGCACTACGGTTCCTACTAACACTGCCAGATGGCTAGCTAGATGGCTAGCTTGATTGGCCCAGAAAAAGTGAAGCGCGGATGGTGTCTTTGCTGCTACAATTAAAAAAAACACCATCGACATGACGTATTTGAGAGCAATGTGTTTCTGGAACAACGGAGTTATATGGCTCCAAGTAGGGCTTAAAGTCAGGGTAAGGCCCAGGGGTGCCCCCTCACCTTCCTTGGGCGGGTCAACTGTAGAACATCTGCGCCGATTTGACAAGCGCTGAAGTTGATTTTTTACTTAGTACTTAGTACTAAGTAAAGTACTTACTTAGTTACTTAGTACAGTAGTACTTAGTGTGGGGTACTTGACAATGTCTCTAATAATGACATAATCACGATTATATGGTTAATAGGATGCTAGGAAAAAAAAAAAAAGAGAACCAGGTTTTCTCATACGCTATGGGTCACCATCCTGCTCGACTAGGCGTCTTGGCAAAGCATACTGTTTTGCGAGACATATGAGTGAGAAGCTACCTGCTTGTGCATGATTCTTTTCAATATTTCAGTTGTACAGTACATGTCTGGTGTAACGCATGTACTTTGCACTCGAAATTATACACACACACACATACCCCTTTATCGCCTTTCATCAGCATTACCGTAGCTCCACCGTGTGACATTAAAAAAAAAAGTTTCTCGCGCTCGCACCTCGACGCAGCGAAGCGATACCGGCACGCATCTTGGCTTGAGAGATGAGGCGTGGGAGACGGGTGCCATTTGAAACCAGCCGAGCTACTTTTTTTTCTCGTTTTTTTTTTCTTTTTCCAAAGTGCGGCCTTGAGCGCACCAGGCACTCGCTCAGTCCCGTCACTACGAATCCATCGTACCTCGCTAGATTGTCGAGCACATAGCACGATGTAAGCGAGAGATGTCACCGATTGCATGGAGCAGGCAGAACGTGTTGGGACAGTACACTCGGAAATGATATTGCAAAGACGGAGGTGTAAATCCACGCACTGCGAAATCAAAATGATCCTGACAAGTGCTCGTTTTGTCTCTTTCATCTGTGTAATCCTACTTTGCGTTGCTCATTTTATAGCTGCTTGTGGACAAACTAAGGATGTACCAAGACGATCCCAAATGACTGAAACGCTAAAATATTTTCTATGACTGATCCAGCAATACCATGTTTTTTAGATAAGACTGCCACTGGCACACCTAGATAAGATTTCACCTATGGCAACTATGTTTCCACGTCCCTCATGATGGTAATAATAATTATATTATTATTATTAATGTGCAAAAAAATGTGGCTAATATGGACAAGCAAGTGAGCGATGTCCTGATAGATTGTTCACTACAATGGACTAAAGTCATCTTGCACGTCCACACATGTATGACACACCAAAGTCCATGAGGTTAGAAAAAATGGGACAGAAGAAATGCACCTTCCGGTCACTTCCATGATTTGGCCGGTCACTTGCCCTCTCGCTTTACACACATTATGTGAAGTTTATAATTTCATCCACACAAAAGAGAATGATGTAGTAGGCATATAAACATTTTTTATCGTTTTTGGCTACATCACCATGAAAAGTATTGTTCAAAATTATTGCATGCATCAAATCTGCACACTCTGCCTACATTTTTTTTATCAATGCTAATGGTGCGTTGAAAAATTCGTTTCAGCAAACCCTGTTGTCACATATATTATTACCTTCTGCGACGCCAGTGCTAACTTTGATCGTGAACAATGTTCTCAAAAAAAAAAAAAAACATGTTATTTATATTTGACATATAACATGGCACAAACGAATTACAAAATGAGCTGTCATTCTCCAGTCACACATTTCCGCCGTCAGCTGCACTCTAGACCAGGGGTCTCAAACACGAGGCCCGCGGACCTCTCCCCAGTGAACCAGCCACGGCCACCATGTGACTGTCTCGCATCACATGTTTCTTTTTTCTCTAATAAGTGCAGTCATGAGCAGCACAAGGCAGGATTTGTCTAGAGCATTATTTTCTTGAGGGAACCCCTGCGTTCAACATGTGTTGATGCATAACCATGAAACAAAACTCCACATCTAAGAATCTTTGTCCAGCCTTCAGTCATTTTGGAAGTAGATTTATATTATTAGAATCCTGGTGCCAAACCGCCTTCAGAATTAACCCATATGAGATAGGGGAAAGATATTTTAAATGGCAATATTAGCTGTCTGAATTATTAGCCTTTTTTATATGTTTTGTGCCCAATCCGTAGTTTGTATCGAGCAGATGACGTTAGTACCATCTTATGTAACCACCACAGCCAGTCCTTGTGAGACATCAAACACAAAATCTTAAGCTCTTTAGGCAGAAAATTCAATGTGATTGTAGCTAATTACTGACTCAATGAAGCCGACAGTGAAGTCAATGTGCCTGATCACCTTCTCCCCGAGCCCCACCGCGGTGGTCTTGTGGCTAAGGTAATCGACTGCTGACCCGCAGGTCGCCAGATCGTATCGCGGCTTTGGCGGCTACATTTTTGATGGAGGCGAAAATGCTGTAGGCCCATGTGCTCAGATTTGGGTACACGTCAAGGAACCCAAGCTGGTAAAAGTTTCCGGAGCTCTCCACTACAGTGTCTCTCATAGTCATATGATGGCTCTGGGTTGTTAAACCGCACATATCAATCAAATCACTTTCTCCGATGAGGTAGTGGGATAAAACATGAGTGTTTAGGGCGCATGATATGCACTGTCAGTTAGGGACCATAAAGATACGCTAACGAGAAATATAACATTAAGGTGGAATGAGCACGGGCATTAAAGAATGCGTGCCGTTTTGGCTGGGTGTGAAAACATAAATTGTGAGAGAAGATAAAGCGAAGACCGAATACCCATAGGCGTGTGCACGGGGGAGAGGGCAGGGGGGGCAAAAAGCCAGCCCCATACATTGACATAATGGGGGAAGAGTAGAGCGCGAAGTCAACCTCGTACATTTACATAACAGGAAGAGGAGAACTGCGACCAACCTTTCCCCCCTCCCCCCTGAAGGGGAAACCTGCACACGCTTATGCGGACATCTCTTACTCAATTTTTCTCGCCCCAGATTCAGTGCTGAAGCGTGTCGTCATGAATCTGATTGCTTCCAGCGAACTAGAAAGTGCATGCGGCTTTCATGACTGACGCGATTACTGTGGTTGCAGACTCTGAACCTCGCAGAAACGATCTAAATAAGGAAACAGGATTGCATTTCAGTGAGTCTGCAATGATCCCCTGTGCTTTCACCATGGGAGGAGCCCTTTCTGCGTACGAAGCCTGGCTCAAATCGACGGAAAGCATAGCATCGTTTTCGTCGACGGCATGCGAAACACCCAATTGCCAAATACTCTTTATGTACATGCGTATTTATTTTTCGTTTTTATTGATGGTATTCTCATTCTGGAGAACATAAGCAGAGGTGCTGTGTCATGAAGAGAGTCGCGGCAGAGCAGGGCCATGCAGAGACACTTAATCCACCTCTGGAATGCCGCATGCATCCGAAGAGCATAATAGTAAGAAATGTGCCATGAAATCAAAACCATCGAAGCCCCATAGTTCTCTGTGGGACAGCGGCAGAACACCTCTGAAATCCGACGAAGAATCGCTGCGAGGCTTGCTCGTATACACAACGCATCAACATATCACTAGGGTCAGACTACACATGGATGCTGTCATTGCTAATGCGCTCACCGCCAGAAGCAAGAACACAAAACAAAACGAATGAGGAAGATATCAAAATGAACAGCTCTCAACAAATCATGGTTAGTCTCCATTTCTGATATTTACTAGATACGTAAAGGGGCGTTAGTATTATCAGCTTCAAATGAAACATGAACAACGGTAAGGTTTAGTCGTCTAGAGTCTAGTCTAGATGGTCTAGTCGTCTAGAGCGCGCCATCCAGTTATCACCATGAATATGTGCAGGTCTGCCAAACAGTGGCTACAGCTCATTAGCAAATGCATCGAGAAGCCCACTGTAGCTGGATCAGGGGGGGTATAATGTTATATAATTAACCACTCTAAAATCAGAATCATACAATTATAAAAAAAAAGTGAACTGTACACCTGGCTTGCCAGACCATTGTAATAATGTCTGCCATCAGCATAGCTAGTACACGACTTCGGTTCTCTCCCATTCGTCTTATCTCCCCCCCCCCCCTCTATACATTTCAACTCGCTCATCAGGAAGAAAAAGAGAAAGCATTCAAATCATGTGACGAATGTCTGTAACTCCACCAGTTCTTAATGAATTCGAAAAAAATGTTTCTGCCGATCGCTTTGTGAGCCAATAAACTCCAAATACTTGGGTCACACTATGATTACTTGGTAGATTGATTCAGGACCCTTTTAGGAATGTCTTAGTTCTGGAATGGGTGCCAAAAATAGTTCTACAATGGGTGCCACAAGTAGAAAACAGTACCGAGATCAGGAAGTAGGGAGTAATGAAATCAAGAAATTTATAGTAATAAGAATAAATCAGCTGGTGCAGGACAAGTTACTGCAAGTCAATGGAGAAGCCTTCGTTTGCAGTGATCATAAATGGCCTAACGATGGCAGTGTATGCTTACTGCCCCAATAAATATGATACAAGAACTTTCTGAAAGGACAGAACTTAGTGCAAGAGCTTTCTAAAAATAATTTGAAGAATAAGAAAAGAGATGAACCAACACATGTGTAATAATCATTGTCAGATTACACCACAAATGCTGCTGTTGTCTCACTTTCGCCCATCTTGAATCTTTTTGAAGGTGGAGCAATGCACCACATCAAAAAATTTAACAGACTTCTACTTACCACAGAGCTGGCATTTCGAGACAACATAGGCTTCGAAACGGTTGTAGTACAATAAAACACCATACTGCACATGAAAGAGTGATGCCATTTAAAGCAGCAAAATTGCAAAACATGTCCCAGTTAAGATTAAGATCAGTTGAATGTTGAATTCCGGTAAATACTGTACTAAGCCTCAATATTATCAATTGCTTTGGGATTTATTTTCATGCTAACCAAACTTGATGCTTCCTAAGCTTGAGCTGTATGAACCCAAGTACCCACAGATATTTGCTGGCTGTCAATTATGAATACAAATGTCTGGCCGTTTGGATGTCTAACATGAATAGCCACTGGACGTACTGTGAAAATCCATGTCCCGTGTGGCTGTTTTGTGGACGTCCAAACTGCATGTCCGACTGGTCATTCATTTTTGAATGTTGACTGGCTGTCCAAAGGAGGACATGCCAAGGATATGTGCATTCGCACATCATTTATTGTAAAATTATAATGTAGTGAAAACATATCATCATCAGCCTGACTACGCCCACTGCACGGCAAAGGACTCTCCCATGATCCGCCACTCAACCTGGTCTTGTGCTTTCTGCTGCCACTTTATAGCTGCGAACTTTTTAATCTCATCGGCCTGCCTAACATTCTGTCTCCCCTTCGTGCGTTTTGAAAATCTTGTAATGGTGAGATGTCTTTATATACAGGAGATGATGAATGCGAGAGTCCAGAGATCTGGCAGATCACCGCTCGTGCCAACTTCATTCTCCTCTTTTACCACGCGTCCCCTCAGTATCGTAGCAATTCCCACTTTGCAGACGATGCCCGCCGGGCGAGTTAGGCTACGTTGCGATGATGAAAGCGTTTTAAACGGGCAACTGTGACGAGTTCGATAAATAAAGCCAGTCGGGCTAGCTGTGAAACGTTATTCTCTGGAGAGAAGAGGAGGTGAGCGTTTCATTTCCCTGAAAAAGCACACACACACATATATATATATATATATATATATATATATATATATATATATATATATATATATATATAGCAACCAGCACGCAATCCAAGTTTTCGATTCACATACGAGGAAACCTAACATGCGATTCCTCTAATGTGGTATACCTACTCGAATGCAACGTGTGTGGTATGCAGTACATCGGACAAACAGAAACACCATTTAGGATTCGCTTCAATAATCACAGAGCCCATGCAAAATCAGCCCCAAGTCTACCTCTATCAAAACATCTCAATCTTCCCGACCATGCATTCGACAAACTATCAGTAACGCTCTTAGAGACGGGATTTAAATCAAATCGAGAACGTGAACAACGAGAGTCATACCTTATCCACCGATTTAACACCCTCGATAGAGGAATAAATGAAAATCCTGGTACATTTGCAGCAATTAAAGCATTAGAAAACAATAACGGCAACAATGAAAATAGTAACTGAGTTCACGGAACTGCAGCTGCGAAGGGCACTGGACAACCCAAAACAATTCCAAGTGTAACTACTTTTCCTAAGTGCAGCTGTCGTCTGTTTTCTGTTTTATTTCACTACCCAATCAATTGTGCCATGCATGACATGCCCAACAGCAACCCTGTGCACAGCCGGGAGGCCCCCACTACACGCGTAATCAAGAAGCGGGCAAGGAATTCGCATTGCACCCGCTTGCACAGCCTACCGCAATACGGAGCACCCCTCTTTTTACGACGAAATGTTGACAGGGCGCGGAGTAGTTAAAGGCTTAGAACTTCCTAAAATTGCCCGCTTACCAGCCTCTGCCACAATACGCGGCACCCCTCCTTCTACGACGAATTGTTTACGGGACCCCGAGTAGTTAAAGGCTTAGGACTTCCTAAAAAGCTCTTTTTTGCCCCACACCGAACCACCAGTGCCAGGAGGGGCTGTCTGATCGGGAGGAATGCGTTGGTGAACGAAAACATACACAGACCACTGACATCAGAAAGGTGAAGGGGAGAGGGGGGAGAGAGATGAGGGGAGGAGTGGAGGGAAGAGTGGAAGGGGGGCACCCGAGGGGCGTCCACTGTATATTATTTTTCTCTTCTTCTCTTTTTTCTTCTTTTTCTTTCCTTTTTCTTTTTTTCCGTTTTTTATTTAATGTCTTTTTTTCCTCTTTCCTTGCCCTCCGCTTTGAGATTGTATAAAGCTGAGCACCAACAAACTGTACCTTTAATCCTGATGAAGGCCAGACTCTAGGCCGAAACGTCGAAATAAACCACGTTGTGACCGCTCACGGAGGATCTACTGGACTATATACAACGCTACGGCCACTCAACCACCATGTCTGCCTATATATATATATATATATATATATATATAAACACAAAAAGAGAAATGCTAAGATCAGCAAAAAGTAAACTAAGAAACACCAGCAGTTCTCGTTAACAAGGAAAAACCTCTACGAGTCTAAACAGTCTCTTGAGTTCTTGGGTTAAAGTCCAGATGCGTAAGGAGATAGATACAGCTCACCAGCGGTTCACGTTCTTCAACAGTCCAGCGGTGAAGCTGCCATGATGGGAGTGCACAAGCTCAAGACTGTAGCCCGACAGCTCACTCCTGCTCCCGGTAGAAGACGTCATCTGCGTCGCTGTCTTCGGCTCGAACACCAGAACCAGGCCGTGCCAGGAACTAGTCAATAGCCTCGGTGGTCGTTGAATGGTCACCAGGACCCCGTGATTGTCGTTGCCGGCTAGGTGGATGCCTTGACGCCTCGATACCTGCACCCGACGAGCTCGCGTTCTGCACCCGATGAGCTCGCCGCACACTAGCCCCATTCTTCCAAGCACCACCACGATTCTTCCTCTTCCTCTTTCTTTGATGCTGTGGCTCTGGATTCTTTTCTGTGATTTTCTTAAGGCTTTTCTTCTTTTTCAATTGCCATTGTTCGCCGCACTGGCACAAGTAACGCACTTTCAGCAGTCAATCTAGCTGCACCAAATTCAAAAATCACTTGGCTCGCGCACTTCACTCACAACAGCAACATAGACGACATTGGTCTCGCTTGAGCGGCGGCCAGTTGACAACAGTTGAGATATCACGTACGTGACATCACTGAGATGTTCCAGGACAACAAACGGACCAGTGTAGTTGGCCAGACACTTTTGGCAGAGGCCGCAGTTGCGAAGCGGTGTCCAAAGCCGCACCAAATCCCATTTCTCAGACAATACATGCCAGTGACTTCAGTTGTAACGGTTCTTAGAGCGTTTCTGGGAAAGTTCGAAGGCAGGCGATGCGCTGGCCCTCTTTTGCGCGGCAAATGGTTTCGGCGAGGATAGGTTGATTGGTCTCAGAAAAAGGAAGAATAGTGTCGAGAGCTGTGCGGGGTTAATGTACATAGAGCAGGTAAAATAGTCTGTATCTCGTTGTTTCATGCTGTGCAGTGTTGTAGGCGAAAGTTATAAATGGCAAGATGGTGTCCCATGTTTTGTGTCTGGAATCAACATACATGGAAATCATATTGACGACAGTCCTATTAGTTCATTCCGTCAAACCATTACCCTGGGGTTGATACGGGGTAGTGTGACGAAAATGGCCCGAAGCAAGACGAAAGAGGTCTTCAACTACATCAACAACCAATTGCCACCCGCGATCACTGATGATGACACGGGGGATCCATGGCGTAATATAATGTGCGACAGCATATAACTGTGAAACTTGAGTGGGCGTTGCCGCAGGAATCGCCACAGTTTCAGCGTAGCATGTGAGGTGGTTAACGCCCACTATAATCTATCGGTTGCCGTTAGTTCATTACGGAAAAGGGCCAAGCAGGTCAAATAGTGTCATCGACCTCAAATGGTGAACCTGGGGGTGCTATGGAATGAAGTAGTCCGGCTGGCTATGTTGTAGGCCGCTTGTAGCGATGACATTCTTCACAGCTCGCAACGTATGCAGTCACACTTTTACGCATCTTCGGGCAGAAGAAGCGTTCTTGTGTGCGATGAAATGTCCTAGAAAAACCCATATGGCCAGATGTTGGGTTGTCGTGCATTGCTCGAAGTAAGTGTTGTCGCGAACTTGTAGGCACAGCTAGAAGTAAATGGGGGCCTACGCCAGAATGATTCTTCTTGCAAAGAACACCATCTTTTACGACGAAATCGCATTGACCATTCATTCCGGAAGATAAATAAGGAAGTGAGACTGTTGTCACTGCGTTTCTCTGCTCGAAAAGTTGTTGGATCACGAAATGAAATATCCACTACCGCCAAATATTTATCAAAGTTGTCTGTGTCCCACTCATTTGTCGGAAGGGGAAGCCGTGAAAGGCAATCGGCGTCAGTATGATAATGACCGCTCTTGTAACAGACTTCAAAGTCGTGTTCTTGCAATCCTAACACCCAACGAGCAAAACAAACGGATTGGTCCCATAGTCCAGTGAGCCAACATAAAGAATGGTGGTCCGTGATAATCGAATATCGGCGTCTATAGATATAAGAACGAAACTTGTGCACGGCGAATATGACCACGAGACATTCCTGCTCTGTGACAGTATAGTTTCGCTCCGGTTTACTTAAACAGCGACTGGCATAGGCAACCACGTGTTCAGCAGCTCCACGGCGTTGAACCAAGACGGCGCTGATACCTACATCACTGGCGCCGATATGCACTTCTGTGGCAGCAGATGAGTCATAGTGGCAAAGCAAGGGCCTTGACGTAAGAACAAACTTGAATTGCGAAAAAGACGACTTGCATTCTGCTGACCACCTAAAAGGTGTGTCCTTGTTGAGTAGGGACGTCAAAGGGTAAGTGAGGTCGGCGAACTTAGGCATGAAGCGACGAAAGTACAAGCATAAGCCCAAAAAGCTTTGCAACTCTTGTAGAGACTGAGGTTGTTTGAAGATGTTGACTACAGAGACTTTCTGGGGGGTCGGGTCGAGCACCATGCTTGTCCACCAGGTGACTGAGAACTAGAGTCTCACGGTTGCCGAAGTGACAC
This sequence comes from Rhipicephalus annulatus, assembly GCA_013436015.1. NCBI lineage: Eukaryota > Metazoa > Arthropoda > Arachnida > Ixodida > Ixodidae > Rhipicephalus > Rhipicephalus annulatus. The sequence goes on along the minus strand of WOVY01002646.1, from coordinate 180,784 downwards.
TTCTTAGAGTTCAGGGTGAGCTTAGCTATCTCAAGGCAAGTGAGAACAATGTCTAGATGATGGTTGTGTTCATTGAATGTATGGCCAAAAATTATAATGTCGTCCAAGTAGCAAGGACAAACTTCTGACTTTAGTCCATGTAATATAGTGTCCATGAAGCGCTCAAATGTGGCTGGAGCATTGCATAGGCCAAAAGGCATTACATTGAATTCAAATAGACCATCTGGGGTTATGAAGGCCATTTTCTCTTTGTGACTCGGATGCATAGGGATTTTCCAATAGCGAGATCGCAAATCCACGGAGGAGAAGTACGATGCCGAATGTAAACAATTAATGATGTCATCAATCCTGGGAAGCAGGTAGACATTCTTTTTAGTAACAGAGTTGAGGCGTCTGTAATCCACACAGAATCACCATGTATCGTCCTTCTTCCAGACAAGAATCACAGGTGCAGTCCAAGGGCTACACGACTCTTAGATGACTCTTTTCTTTAGCATCTCCTACCTCTTGAGCAATGACCTTGCGCTCCGCAGATGAGACACGGTATGGTTTCTGCCAGATAGAGTGAGCGGATCCTGTGTCAATCCTGTGGTGAGTACGCGACTCGGGTACACTTATTTGCTCTTCATTCTGTGCAAAGTCAAATATAGTAGAGTGCTTCGCAAGGACTTTGAACAAAGCTTGACGTTTTTCTTATGATAGCGACTTGTTTACCATACTTTGGAAGCTGGCTTCTGTACAGTGCGTTGCACGAATAGGGTGTGCGCTTACATTGCTTAAATATGCAATAAAACTCTACGCAATTTGTTCAAAGAGGGGCAGGGTAGCATGACAGGTTCAGTAGAATAATTTAACACTTAAAGGCCGATCGCCCATCACTGATGGAAAGAACACAATGTGGAATAAGCACATTTTTGTTGGTGCAATTGAGAGTAACGAGCTTTACAAGAACATCAAACGTGCCGGCATCCAAGGCAGAGGCATTAACGCGAACGTTCTTCGTCGAGTTGGGCGGCAAGACAACATTCTCAATGACAGTGATGAATCCTTGACAGCGCTCAAGGTTGTCAGTAAATGCCGATAGCATAATCTTGCCGGCACCACAATCTACAGTAGCACCGCACTCGCGTAGAAAATCGATCCCCAAGATGATGTAATGGCTGGAGCTGGCCAGGAAAGCGAATTCTGCTTCGAACACCTTGTCGCCCAAAGTAATGCTAACAACACACACCGATAGGGCACAGCGTCTCCCTGCTCACTGCATGAAATGTTGCACAACTGTCCCAGCGAATCATCACTTATGTCCTAGCCGCAATTTGAAGTTAAGACTCATCACTGAAACAGCTGTTCCTGTATCTATTAAAGCCATTGTAGGCAGTCCATCAATAAGCACGGGACCTTATTTTGAGTCATAAAAACAGGTGGAGGCATAGGTGGATGTAGTGACAAATGTTCAGCAACCTCATCTCCATTGACCGCACCACCTAGTTTCCCGAAGGTGGGGAGGTGACGCATCAAGCAGGGGATGGTGAACGAAGCCGGCGTGCTGCGGGGAGCGTCAAGCTTCGCACGGAAGAAGGTGAGCCGTTGCAGAAATTCCGGTGGAAGTTGCATACCTCTTGTGTGTCACTGTAGGCGGTTTGCTGGAAGCCGTTCCCAATGTACGCTTCCTGCATCAAGCGCATACCACCGCGCCAGCTGTTTTGTCGAGAAGAAGCTGATGGTCCCTTGTGGTACCGCTACTGGGGGCGACGCCTCTGACCGCAGAATTGAGCCACATGTCTACAGAAACAGCAGCACACAGGGGCCTCACACGCGTCGCCAAACCTTCCACGAGGCGCCATGTACCCATGATCGTGCCAAGAAGACACCATTGTAGGTGGTTGGCTGGAGGCGTTCTGGAAACCACAGCGAAGATGTAGGTTGTCAGTTGGAGGCTCCGGTGCTCTTTATTGGGGCACATCATATAGCGTGGCATCAACGGCAGCACACATTGCATCGTATGGCGGGGAGGCGCCGCTAGCATGTGCCCTCGGCGGGGTGACAGCATCACATCGTCCAAGTTCATCGGGTACGATTGGTCTGATCATTGAGGCAAGATCACAGGATGATGGAGCGATGTCGACACTTGCAATGGTGGTTAGGTTGGCAAGCCTACCAAATTTGGGAGTGATGCCCCTCGCCTTCAGTGTCTCAAACCTGCAGCAGTGTTGGATTACGTCCGCTACAGACGCCAAGGTGTTCTTGCCTATGAGGAAATTATAGAAATCTTCCGCAATCCCTTTGAGAAAATGCCCAATTTTATCATCTTTTTTTATGCGTGGGTTTACAGACTTGCACAATTTCAGAATATTTTCAATATAACTTGTGCATGTTTCACCAAGGACTTGAGCACGCTGCATCAAAGTTTGCTCAGCGCGCTTCTTTTTCATCAATGGGTTCACAAAGCTGCTGGCTATTTCTTTCTCCAATGCTTCCCAGATCGTTATTGTTTTTTTAGTGGTTTTCAAACCACACTAAAGCCGTCCCTTAAAGAAAAAATTCAACGTTGGTCAACCGGGAGGCCGCATCCCAACAATTGTATTTACTCCTACGATTGAAGTGCTTCAGCCAATCGTCGACATCTTCTCTGACCTTCCCAAAGAAGCTTCGTGATACCATGTGTCGGGGCCACGTAGCGCCAGACAAAGAGTGCATGGTGTTGCCGTCAGCAATCGAATCCATAAAGAGCGGTGGTAGACCAGCCAGTCGGCGGCTTCAGCGTAGTCTTTAGGTAGCGCTTCCGTGATCGTTCACCTGGGATCGCTCCGCTGTACTACCAGCACCTCCACCAATCTTGTTACGGTGAGATGCCTTTATTTACAAGAGATGATGAATGCGAGAGTCCAGGGATCTGGCCGATCACCGCTCGTGCCAACCTCGTTCTCCTCTTCTACTACACGTCCCCTCAGTATCGTCTACACGTCCCCTCAGTAGATCTGGAGAATCCCTAGTGATGATCATATCAAATTCGATAAGAAATGCTGCTATAAAATTCATTCAATTTTTGGTACGTGCATTTGATCCCAGGATGCCAAATAATTTTGCCTCCTGAGGCAAACTCATTTTTTTTTTCATTTCTATTATTTTTTTCTTCATGTTACATCAGCATAATTTCGACTCTGAATACCTGTATTATAACCAACATTACCTTTAGAGTCCAGATTCATAGCAACATGAAATATCTATTTCCAATAGTTCATCTAGCCAGTGATTTTAATAGGTTTTCACGTTGTAATTTTATCCCTAAGCACCGTATGTGACATGTGCACAGGCAAACAGGAACACATTTCACTCAATGACCACGAACACACCTTGCACAATGTTGGAATGCTAAACAGTCCAGATATAAACAAACACTGCTATGCCTCTTGCTTCAGCTCATCTTCAAAACAATGACACCACTCATCTTCCACCATTAAGGTTCATGGAAAAACAGTGAACACGAAGCAGCCATCTTGGCTCGCCCAGCCTTTGCATATGCTACAGATTACTTGCAAAATACAGCATCTTTGTAAAAGCTTCTCCTCTGGGAATATATACAGAGTGGTGCACAGGCTGCCCATGGGCTCAGGAACACAGAGCTCTAGTGCAGCTATAGAACATGGTGCAATAACAAATCACGATCAGTCTTGGTAAAAAGGCGATATGTGTTTACTTGCACATTTTTCTACAGTGTGAGTTCACTTGACCCCCGTCACCCTGCACATGTATGAATAGGCAACTTGCAGCAAGAAACCAGCCTTCTTGCATGATGGGCTTTCACAGAAATAAACTTTTGACAGGAATGTCCAGCGAAAAGGTCCCCATGTGATGCCCATGAGATGGCACTGGTAAAATACTTATATAATGACTAGAGACCGGATTTTAGGCAAATGTCTATTTTGTTCTTTGCGTTTCTATTGTGCCATTTTGATATATTAGCATCAATTAGAGGTTAAGAAGGGCTTTTATGGTGTTTTTATAGTGTCTATAAGTGCCTATTTTGGTTGTTTGTGCCTAAATGCCTATAAGTGCTTATAAATACCTATTTTCCAAATCAGCATATATATAAGCACTATTCAAGCCCAAATTTTGTTTTTAGCATGGTGTGAAGCCTTTATTCATGTAAAAAAAAACAACATTGATATTTCCAAACACTATAAGGTTCAACAAAGACAAATCTGACAAGCTGCGAGCGATTGGAGGAAGAGCATAAGAAGTGAAAAAGACACTATTTCTGCAGCCCTAAGTGGAAGCACGTCTCAGCATCTGCAGGGGTAGGAGGCGGGAGAATTAAAGATGGGGTAAGAAAATAAAAGTGACGTCTATGGCTGAGGTCGCGGTGACCGCCTTCCACAGACAGCTGTCCAGTGCCCTGAAGGAACTGAAGAACCACACTGAAAACCTGGTGTTGTGGTGGGAAAGGAAGAGCAGGTTTTTCTGGGCAGCCGCGGATAGCTGGAGAACGAATGAAAAACTATGAAGGGCCGCTCATGGAATGCTCTTGTTGATTCAGTGGTGGCGAAGGTCGCCAAATCGTTATACTTTATACAGCGAAGCCTGAAAGAGGTGCCGGCATGTTTACAATCAATGGTGCACTTAGCATACATTCTCCGCATGCTTCAATACGCTTGTTCCGTATGAGATACCTTGTCATATGTCTTTAAGAAACATGAAAAAATACACAGAACAGAACTTCAAGGTTTGCCCTAAGCCATTACTTGAAAATGATAGCTGTAGCAATATGAAAAATGAACTAGGATGGGAATTACCACCATCACATCGAATTAAACTGCAGTTAAAGCTCCTATGTCAAGCATTTCATGATAAAACTCGCATTCGAAAATAAATTTACCTAAACAGTTTTTTTTACGCAATGGTTATTAAGATTTTAGAATGTCGTATCAGATATAATATTTCTATTAATTTGTTTTTTGGTAGTTTAATGACAGAATGAAATGGCTTATAATGAGAACAAAGTGTGTTGTGCCAATGAAGGCATGTTTTCTTTGACATTGTAACCGATCTGCTGCAGTGCCTTCGGGTAAAAAGTGTGATGTGCACGTGGCTTTTGTTTTGTTCGAAATTTACTTTTTAAAGCGTCCCTCTTTAGGTGACATAATAAGTTGTAGTTAGACACAAGAAGTTCTTGCGTGCCTAATGAAAAGCATTCTACCACGGTGATTTTTCAAATTGGTTCGCTACGAGCCACCAAAGCATGATGCGAAAAAGCAAGCCTGAATCCATAGCCTCTCTTCGCGTGTAGCCATCATGAGCCTCAATCCTTCCCTGTTCTTTTCGGTATCAGGGCTGGAGAATCACATGACGCATACGCAACGAGAACAACATGCGTAAGCAAGGTCCTATGCGCACGACGTGCCCCAGCCTACTTGTGCGCGTATGCTACCGATGTTCTGTCGTTTCCGCCTTTTCTGTTGTAAAATTACCCGTTTCTGTGGGATGAATCAGTCAGTGCATGTATTTTAGGAGAGGCTGGCAAGGATCATGCATTGTGACTGCGATACACCCCGTCACTCCACTGAAACTGCATTCAGAGAAGACGCACCAAAACAAATGCAAGCAAAATGGGGTAGTAGTAGTACTAGTAGTGGTGGTAGTAGTGGTAGTAGTAATAGTAGTAGTAGTAGTAGTAGTAGTAGTAGTAGTAGTAGTAGTATATGGTAGCAGTTGCAGTGGTAGTATCGTGGTTTTACGTAAAAAAAACACGACATGAATATGTGGGATGTTGTAGTGGAGGTCTCCGCAAATTTTGATCATCTAATATTCTTTAACGTGCACCGACATCGTGCAGTACGCGGGCATATACTTTTTCACCTCAATTTAGATGTGACCGCCGAGACCACAATCGAACGCGCGGCATTAGGGTCAGCAGCGGAGCACCCCATAGCGACTGGTCCACCTAAGCGGACATGAATTGAGGGCCGATTAGTGAATAGCATCTCGAGGCTATTCGAAACAAAAATAAAGTTAATAACAAGCTGAGACTCCGTTTGCATTTTTAATTATTTTTCTCAGCTTTCATTCATTATACTGATTTTAAAAGGGCAGTGCAAAGACACAGGAAAAAGAAAGACATAGAGACAAAGAGCGCTGTCTTTCTTTTTCCTTTGTCTTTGCACTTCCCTTTCAATATGATATGAAGCAGCTAGTCCAAGCCAAAGTACTCTTCATTCATGCTACACAACAGAACACACAAATTGTACATGCCAAGTAGAGTAATGTCACGTGGAACACTCTTAATGAGGTACCGCTTAAAATGCAGGATATAATCGGGAAGCGGGACATTTTTTGTCTGTTTTTCTAGATATAGCTAGCATTTAACGAAGATCTGATGAAGAGCTTATGGTATGCGACATCAGCCCATCAATGTCCACGTAAAGGAGTGACGTAAAAACAGGACCATTCCTTGCTGTACGTCATTCTCGAGATCTTGGGGCGCACGCCCGCGAGAAGGGCAAATGGCATTCTTAGAAATTGAGCGTTTTTCCACGACAGGTAATTTTGCAAATATAAACAGGAATAATCCGGAGTGCCCAGTGTACCATTACGCTTGTCAGCTCTAAATGCCCAACCTAGTGAGGAGTCCTTTAAGGTGTTCACCGATAGGAGAGAAATTGGTCCTATGCAATTAGATCTAGTATCCCTCTCTTTTGGGGTATCAGTGGCCTGGTTATTTGCTCCTGCACTGCCCTTTCCAGCCACAATGAAACAAAATAGACCCAGGAAAGTGTCGATTGAATGGTGGACACTTGACGCACAATGCTAGACAATAAAACAAAAGACCACATACTGCGAATCGCGCAGGAAATGCATGCCTATGTTCAATCGTTGATACCTTTTTTGCTATCTTAAACAGTATCATTTTTTTTTTTGCTTCTTGCCATAGATACAAGTCCCCGACGTCGTTGTTTTGGGTTATTTCCATTTTTGTAGAAATTTATTGTGCCTATAATTATGGCTTTGAGGGCCTAAAACAGTGTTTTACCTGCCTGTCCTTGGTGCCTAAAATACACTTTTTTAGAGCCTAAAAATCCAGCCTCTAATAATGAGATTAAGTTTACAGAAAATTCCTATCCTAGAAGCAGAAACACAGCCATACGACAGGCTGCCTATTGATGCTAACATGCAGAAATTATCCCGCATGTTGATTCCACATCCAACTCATGATTTTGATTATGCAGTGTCAAGATCTTGATAATCACGGCACTGGACAGATATCAACTAGACATGCTCATTAAGAAGTGGGATGTGTGGAGAATTTCAGGACATCCACAAGACTTTTCATGTCATCTTAGCGGCAATCGGAAATTTGCATCATTTCTGTTGTCAAATTACAGCCACAGACCCCAGGTCAAGATCACAAGCCCAGATTCATAAATGGCACAGAACATAAGTGATATTGGCAAAAATTGTCACTACTTGATGTTTCTGTGATGCGTGTCGTCGACCTGCGCAATAATAATTTCACATTCTGCGAAGTAAATGCAGTATGATTGTTGCTGTGTTCGCGAGTTAGAGCCTGTGTTAATACCATAACAAACAGCTGAAATATGACAGAGAGTAGGTTGACTAATTCCAAACAGTTGCACGAGAGCTAGAATCTTTAATTACCTCTAAACAGAAAATAAAGTGGCACAACTTTTGTGATGTAAAACACTGCAGCCTTCCTACACATGAACACATAGTATGCATATGCAAGCACCACCTACAAACAGTTAAGTAGAATATTACTGTTCTGCTATTAATACTGAGTCAACTGTATACACCTTGAACCAGTATATTGAAACAATACATTTTTGTGCAAGAACAAGAGTAAGATCATGCAGATTGTGGCGATATTACTTAAACCTAGTGGTAAAAATGCCACGCTTTCCCTATCTCCAATATCTACCTTGAAGACTGGAAGGCCCGTGAGTGCTGACCGATCTGCATAGCAGCGTTGAATGCGGCCATGGAAAGCCAACCGGCATGCTTTCCCCTGAGGGTCCATGTCCAAACGAGAGCCTATCAGCAGCATATCAGGTGCCAGAAGAGCTTGCTGGTCGAGCTCCAACAGGGCCCACTGCTCTTGACCTTCAGCAGCCTGACCACTGAGCATCTCAGGGTCCCAACGCAGCCCAATTTCTTCAAGGGCTGCCCCCTCAGGACAACTCAAGAAAGATGCCCTGCGATGGCCCCATAAGGCCCACCTATGTTAGGCTTAGAGTTGGCACGAGTAGCTGCTATGTTTACAAATTCTGTAAGAATTGAGAGAAGTTTACATCCAAGAGATACAGTGTAAATATGAATGGTATAAACATGAGTTTGAAGCTGCAACTTTCTAGCTTGCACACTATTGATTTGCACATTGCTTACAAAATAAAGGCAATTCTTTATATCACCACATAGAGCTTGCAAACAAGATGCACAAAGGTGTTAGTAGAATGTAGGCCAATGTGAATAATACTTGCAGTACTAAAATATATGCCATTTTTCTCTTGCGTCTTTAACTGAACTGTGCAACAGTTAAGAGCACCGGGTAGGCCTTATACGTCCCATGCATTTTTGGTCATTTTGAAGTACCATTTTCTCAGTGACTTGAATACATATTCACATAACATATAAATAATTTTCTTTTAAAATCTCTGCTCTTTTGACTGAAATGGATTTATTGAAACTTGACAAATATGAGAATTCTTGGGAATTTTTTACTATTGCAACTTAAATTTTGAGGTTATTGGCATCTATGACAATTGTAACACAAAAACTGTCAACTGCATAATTTCTATTCTGCTTCAGTAGCTGTATTTATGCAGAATGCAAGAAAGAATCATCACCTGCCTATCTTGGAATTCATAGGAGGTAATGGTATCTCATCATCATCATCAGCCTGACTACATCCACTGAAGGACAAAGGCCTCTCCCATGTTCCGCCAGTTAACTCGGTCATGTGCTTGCTGCTGCCGATTCATACCCACAAACTTGTTAATCTCATCTGCCCGCCTAACCTTCTGCCTCCCCCTAACCCTCTTGCCTTCTCTGGGAATCCAGTTAGTTACCGTTAATGACCAGCGGTTATCCTGTCTATGCACTACATGCCCGGCCCATGTCCATTTTCTCTTCTTGATTTCAACTATGATATCCTTAACCACCGTTTGTTCCCTAATCCACTCTGCTCTCTTCTTGTCTCTTAAGGTTACACCTACCATTTTCCTTTCCATTGCTCGCTGCGTCGTCTTGAATTTAAGCTGAACCCTCTTTGTAAGTCTCCAGGTTTCTGCTCCGTAGCCAAGTATCGGCAAGATACAGCTGTTATATACCTTCCTCTTGAGGGATAGTGGCAATCTACCTGTCATAATTTGAGAGTGCTTGCCAAATGTATCTAATGAGAGTGCATGCCAAAGGTATCTAAGTAATAAAAAACATGGCTTTGAGATAATCGAGCTTACAGTTAGAAAATGGCTGAAAAGCGAGCACACTTTGTCACAAACACCATTCAACTATTTTATTTAGTAACTACAAGCTTGGTAATTATTGTCAAGCCTAATTTTTCACTTTGGAGCCTCTCCTAATGCTTGCTTTGGTTCTTTCGTGAGCAGTCATTCAACTCTTTCTGCAATGTATCGTCAAGTGTGGTCAATATTTTCCAGCATATGGGTTGTAGTTTGGCCCCAGGCCTCCATGCTATTTCAGAATTTCGACTCGGGTGATACTACCACCATTAAATGCAAGAACGATATCCAATGTCACAATCCTTAGAACTCCGAACCTAAACAAAGACTCTGTGATGCAATTCCAATTAACTTGACACTAGCATCGGGCAGTTTACATGTGCTATTCAGTCTAATCGCATCACAAATAATAGTCATGCCCATCATAGCATACCTATTGTCACCATGCACATGATTCGCCTTTAAGGATGCTGAAAAGGCCGAGAGGGTCAACGATAAAAAGTTTGCTGGTTCAGCGTTCAGCGCCTAAGCACGTCACAGGAATTTCTTCACATTTACAATGGAACTGTATGAATTGCTGCGAAATTTAGACTTTTTGAGGGGCTTTTTTATCCTGAGCACCTAAACTTGTTGACAAGCGTGACAAACACAAGGTGTAATGAAGCTAGGAGATGAAAGTGTTTGAAGCGATGCGCCTTAAAGATGAAGTGTGAATATAAAGGCACACAGAGTCTCCAAACTGCCTTAGAAGTTGCCTGGCCATTTCCGATATACAGCTGACACTAGAGTACAATTGTGGCTTTTGTACAAGAAGTTTAAAAAAAATAGACTAAAAGCATGAGGAGGCTAGTCTAAGGGTACGTTTTCCCTCGGTATTTTTTTTTTCGAAAAAAACTGGTTTTGAGTCACGAAAAAGAAAAAAAAGTGATCTTCAAATTTTGCCCCACCCTGTGCCCATAAGTTAGAAGAACAAAGAAAAATGACCAGGTTTACTCAACTATACACAAGGCCTCCAAGTCTAGCCTTTAAGGGAATTCATCTTCACCGAGGTAGATAATTATCAATCAACTCAAGTTCCATTTATCTTTGCTAAAGTAAGGAATCAAAGCTTGGTCAAGAAAAATTGCTTTATAGTTGATTGATTTGTGGGGTTTAACGTCCCAAAACCACTATATGATTATGAGAGACGCTTTATAGTAGAGAGCAAGTTTGAGGACTGGGATAGTTTGAAGAACGGAAAAATTCGTTACTTTTAGTGGTTTTGAGACACCCTAGTTCATAGGTCGGCAAGCTCACTCGTGAGTCGAGTCACTCGTACTCCCTCAGAATAAGATCGAGCTGTGATTTTTAGTCTGAATGAGTAATATTTTAGTGAGTTTTAGTTCAAGTGAGTCTGGCTCAGAAAAATTTTGGTGAGTCTGTGTCCGAGTGAGTTCAAAGTGCTAGACATATTTCTTGAGTGGGTCTAAGTGAGGTCCACTTTTCCTTGCCGACCTACTGTTCTATCTACTCAGCTTCAGCAATGCAGTCAGGCTTAGCTGAGCTTATACTCACGTCTACTCACATGCATTCAAAAACCCTATTGTAGATACACAATTTCAATATTTATTGATAAGAGGCGTGAATTACGAGAGAAATTTTTGACCTCCCCCACAGCTGGCAAACAAAAACTATATTTTTTCCAAATCGGTGTTCAGATCATAGTCATTTTGGTAATAGTAATTGAAATGTTGTTGAACTCCAGGTGCCACATCTTCAAAAATGACCAGTATGTAAGATATGAGAATTCTTTTTTTTCCAAATGGTAACGTTTGCTGTTGATTTTAACAAACTATCTCTCACCCCCCCTTACTTTTCTATTTTTTTTTCCTGTATGGCCCTTGGGGGTCTAGAGTGCATGACTGCGGCCCATTGGCTGAAATGAGTTTGAGACTTTTGGGATATAGGTTCAGTGTAAAACAAGGACTTTGGCAGAGGACCTAGTGGACCGAAACACCGTAGTCCTTGTTTGTGTTGAGTTTTGAACTACCATGAGAGTGAATCAGTCAGGCCATCCATAAATGTTACAGATCTAGCAGAACAAATGTAATAATGGAAGCTTTTACTGCATGGTTCCTGCAGTTTTCAACCATACACACTTATCATAGATGTGCTCGCGAAATATAATTTACTACCTTGCCATGAGAGTAGCATGCAAAGCTGACATGTGGAAACGGGTTCCAGATGGACAAGGGCCCTTGAAGTGGACCACAGGCTCCACCCGTGCCAGCAGGAAGAGTTGTGCCCCCAAGTGGCCAGGGCTGCACACCAGACCACGCTCAAGCAGTGAGGCCTCCAACTGGCCCACACACACACCTACTCGATCACCCTGGACATGAACAAGCCTCAAACATTGCACTTCATTTTGAAGATAATGCGGCTGATAGGTGAGCTTACACTAGAATCACATATGTACAAAGAAAAGTGTACAAACTATGATATCGGAGAAAATATGCAATGATAATACTATTAATAAAGTTATAAAATTTTGGTATCACTCCATTTTGGTATCCACACATATATTCTGCAGTTGAAAGCCAATTCATAAAGTGTTAGTAACACCAAACTCCACATATAGATTCTGCAGTCCGAAGACAGTGTCTCAGGAGAGCGGCTCCAATGCCATGCATTTTTATGTAAAATGTGACAAGTGAATCTTATCGAAGCAACAATAAAAAAATTATTTCCTCAATTCTAGTGGTGTTGCTGCCGTTCCTACCACTGCTGGTAAAGGGACAACAATAAGCATAGCTGCCTTTTCACACGAGCCAATTCAGCCACACAAGTTCAGTCTGGGGTATTGGCAATGTCAAGCAGCTTAATGACACCTGGAAACAACAAATGTAAAACAGTTTCTTTCAGTTCAGCACTTTCCAAATTTCATTTTAATCATGACACAGAAATTCATATAACGTTATGCTACCCTTAACGTGACTTACTATTGAAGCAATATTGTAAGTTTGATGAGTAAGACTCTAATACACTTTTTTTTTTTGATGGGCAAATGCAGTGCTCTTGTGGAGCAGTGCTGCAGCACTTGTATGAGTGTGTGGGGCTGATGAAGAAAAAGAAAATGCCTGCTCGCTTGGAACAAGCTACTGCTCCAAAAACGAGACGGGTTCAAGAGTTAAGTCATCAGCAGCCAGTTTCAGCTGCTTTTGGGTATTGAGGTTTGCCAAGGCGTCAAGTAAACTGGACTGTCAGCTACTGCCGTCTGTTTAGCAATATAGTATAGTCATTGTTAATGTGGTTTGGTGTTATCATCGTCTTCCCAAGCCATAGACTCAGTACAGAAGCCACAGAAATACCCTCACAATGGTCCATACTGACCATACCATGCCATCCATCATGCCAATAAGCCTTTCAGAGTGGCTTTAGATGTCAGACCAGGACACTGTCTCTACTATCAACTGCCTCGAAACCACCTTTGTTGTGGAACCGCTGCCTCAGCCACTGGATCAAAAGGTAACTCAATGAGGGTCGATTCTCACCTGTCATTAACACTGCATAGATTTCTAACACTTCTAACCCTAGTATCGTTCCGGCTAGCTACACAGCTCTGTCAGGGCTTTTGCTTCAAACCGAACTAACAAGATAACTATTTTTTATTGCATTGACAAAACATCAGCGAGTGATGATAAATATAACAATGACACCAAGATTTGAAGCTTATAAATGCTTAGGGAAGTGAAGCGAGTTTTTATATTGCTTTTGCATGCCACATGGAAACGCCAAGTGCAACCTGTGCATGAGTGCAGGTATACAACAGCTTACTACAAGTTAGGCCATGCATCCATTTTCTGAGCATCTGATCTTTATGACAAAGGATCACGTTTTCGTTCAACAGTGATTCACAAGATGCCATGATGAGTGCCAATCCTCAAGTCTACATTTTTCATTGTGCTTATATACATGTAAAGTGAATGCAGTATATAGTATGCTGAATTTTTTAGTATGAAACTTACTACTTCATTACATAAGATTTCATGAAGTTTACAGTCACTGAAATTAGTACGTGTAGTTGATTTCCATCAAGCTGACATCAGTTAATTCAAAATTAGTTTTCATAACACAATTTTTGAACATTACATAGAGCAATGGTGGTGTGCGATATACTTTTATTCCTCACCTGTATGGCCCTGTTCACTGGCTTGCGAAACATTTGGATGCTTTTGACCTTCTTGGTCACTTTCAAGGATGGAATCTCAACTACCTGTAATTTAAGAAGGACATGTTGTGCATCAATTATACAATAATAATGCAATGAATCGGCAATGTACAGTAAAACCTCATTACTTCTAAGTCACTGGGGCCATGAGAAATCTTTAAATTAAGTGGGCTTTTGAATCAACAGAACATACGAAAAATGGGATTCAAGAAACTAAGATATATTCGAATTAATCAAGGCTGGACGTTTGCTGTGCCGGCAGGTTTGCGGCTTAAAGGGCTAAGTTTTCCAGCAATACCTGGTCCTGTTTTGCCACAAACACAGGGAACAGTGGGCCTCACTGCTCTTACTGGGACAAAAAAAAAAAAAAAAAGCAGCAGCAGTCGTGATTAATTGAAATGTGCACCTGGAGAAAACAAGACATCTTCACTGCAACACAGAAGTGACAAGCGGGCAGCATATCGCCTGCTCCTCGCTGAGTCAGCACGTGATAATGAAACCATTCGCCCATTATTTCTGGTAAAATAAATAATTTCATAAGGGCCAGCGTGGTGCAATTTGATGTGTTATGGCTGGAAAACATGATCATAGAAGCTTCCGAATTTAAGTTTTCAAAGTAGGCGTTGCAAGCAAGTACTTCACCATCAGTGCATGTGCACAAATTGCTGGAGCAACTGGCAATCGGAAGTTCGCATACATAGAGAATCCTGCTAAATTGTCCTTTACTAATTTCTTTATATTCCCATAAAGAATGGGTAAATCATGACGCACTGACATTGCGAGAAGCACGCGATATGCTGCCCGCGCGTCACCTTTGTGTTGCAGTGAAGCATGTCTTGTTTTCCTCAGGCACACATTTTGGTTAATCACGAGACCGTTTTTTTGTTTTTTTTCTCCTTTTTCTTTTAGGGGCGAAGCTCATTAAGACGTGGGTCTGAACATGCATTTATCTCTTTGTACGTGACTGCCTAGGTCTATGACTCACTCAACAGGTGCGGAAGGACGGACGGACAGATGAATGGGTGGATGGACAGACAGATGGACGGTTTACCGATAAAAACCTCTGAAGCTTCGCTGTAATTTTTTCATGTTGGAAGTAGCGCAGTTGGTGTGATTAAAGGGGCCCTCCAACACTATTGAAGCACCTGTTCTTTATTTGTGGTTTGCGTAGACTGATAGCTGGAGGTAATTTTAACATTGGTATAAGCGCAGATATCATATAATTTAGTATTTTAATCACACAATAAGTTCACTACATCGCTGTCGACCGCATCACCATGTAGTGGCACACATCAGAACATTGTGAGCAGAAATGACGCCAGAAGGTTGCCACCATATGATTGGATAAATGTAACGTTACAAGCGATCGTGGTGTAGGATCAAAACTGAGGTTACTAATCTGTTTCATTTTTCGTCTCTGTGCTTCAATGCTACTCTGGAGTGATTGCTTTTCTTTTTGATTCCCGGAATTTCTAGACGTACTTGCGGCTGGTCGAGGCACCACAAAGGACATGCCATTCTCGCAGCTGGCGTATATCCTGATTGAATGCTGTTTAGGTGCTTGGCTATGACGTCTGAAACCGTAGCACGTGGTCTTCTGGAGGGTAGAAGGGCCAAGTGGTAGAAGTGGCCAAGTGAAGCAAGCAACACTGCTATTATTACATGAGTTGTACTTAGACCGAACGCAGATATACACTGATGGGTTCGTCTCATCCAGCAGCTCATCAGGTGCCGCTGTAATTCCGGCTGCAGCAATGACAATCAAGTTTAAGTTGTCGCATATGACTACATCTACGGCATCAGAGCTTGCTGCTATAAGGGCTGCTTTACAATATCTCGTTCAAGAACATCCAGGAAAATGGGTCATATTCTGTGATTCGAAGGCAGCGCTTCAGAGTTTGCAGTCTGCCATGCGTAGGAGGAGTCATGACCAATTGGTACAAGAAATAAGACATTGCCATCATGAACCTCTAGCACGAGGGCATGATATTATATATCAATGGCTGCCTGGACATATCGGTATTACCGGAAATCAATTAGCCGATGATGCAGCCCGCTCAGCCCATGAAGAAACCCGTGTAGTCTCGATTCCTTTATCAAAGAATGATGCAGCAAGACAACTTTACCTGCTGGCTCGAGATCTCACACGCACGTTCTGGTCGTCTACCAGCTTCCAAAGGTGTCAATTTTATGAACTGGATCTTTCGCTCAAGCTAAAGCTACCATCACAACTTTCCCACTCCGATGCGACACTGTTATGCCGCCTTTGGTTGGGTGTTGCATTTACAAAGGTGTACTCCTTTCGCATTGGTATGGCAGACACTCCTACATGCGACTACTGCGGAGCTGAAGAGACCATCGAACACGTCCTGTGCAGCTGCGCTTGCTACGACACATTGCGATGCCAGCTCCGGATGGTTTTCAATCAACTTGACCCCAGACCATTTTGTGTGCAGAAGATACTAGGACCTTGGGCATCTGCCTCAGTTGCGCAGAAAGCAACTAAAGCACTGCTACTTTACCTAAAGTCAACAAACCTGAGCGACCGCCTGTAGACCGTGTGTGCTCCACGAGTGTGCTCGTGATTGTGTGTACCTTCTCATCTCTCTGCAACCTCTTTTCTCCCCTTTATCCCTTTCCCAGTGCAGGGTAGCAAACTGGATGTGCGTCCGGTTCACCTCCCTGCTTTTCTTTGCATCTTTATCTCTCTCTCTCGTCTCTGTTCTTTTTCGTCGAGCCCTGAATAGATGCGGCCACAATAAGAAAGATCACTGCGACTACAAAACACGACAGAGCCGCTGGCTGCCATTTCGCCACTGGATTTTTTGCTTGCGCAGGTCAGATGTCCATATGAAAGACCTGTCTCTCTTGCTTCCCTTTTCTTGCTTTTCAGAGCTTGCAAGCTGTCTCTTTCCGTAAGTCCGCAGTTGAAGGGGTGCAGTGCACCATTGTTGTTCGTCAAGCGGCTCACCGAATAACGCACGAAGGGTCAACTGTACTTCGCTGTCCTGGTCGTTTCATAAGTTCCTTTCTCAGAATAAGAGGAGAGAGTGACTTGGAGTGTTTAAAAAACAGCCGAAAATACCTTGCTTCGACACAGCAACTCCCGTTCACGTTCTGACAAGCCAGGCATCAGACACAAGGTCAAAAATACTTTGAAAAAAAAAAAAAAAAGCAAGCAACAATTGGGTGCGAGCTTCCCCTATGTACACGCTTCCAGCTTATTTCATTGGGGCAGTCTTCCGAAGTCATGGGCGAGTGGAATGTGGTCATGTGACCCCGCGAAAACTGAGTTGAGGATCGGCGTTTTTTTCTTGTATTTTGAATTTTCGTAGTCAAATAACTTAAGACTGCGTGCCGTTATCACTGCCATTTTTCGCTGCATTAGTCTGTCTGTACTTCAGTCTACACAACCCACGAATAAGACATGGGTGGTTGAACAGTGTTGGAAGGCCCTTTTAAGCTGCCAGTCATTAGTATCGCTACGTTGCATTGCCTTGTGGCTTTTAAGGGCCACCGTTTCCGCGGATTTGCGGCAAAATCGGGATCGGGAATGAGCACATGGCACCCAAAGTTTTCAAGTTAACCGAACTAGTGGTGCTGACTGCCGCTTCAAGCTATCCCCTCAAGTATACATTGCAAAATATGGAACAGCGGAAATATTTTGAGTTAAGTGGGATTTCGAAATAACCGAGCTTGATATACTGAGGTTTTACTATAGTATGCAACAGACAGGTAAATAAAGCTTTGTTAATAAACCCTGACTTGCAACTTTGTCAACACAAAAGCAGGAGCCTTTCATAGTAGACACCCGAATGATATTGTGAAAGATGCAAAACAGAAGAGAAAGAGTATATTTTTATAAGGTACATCAATGTTCATGCAGCATAATAGACACTGTCTTGAAATCAAGCAACAGTTTTTAAACACGATAAATAAGCCTGCCTAGCCATTACACATCCCTGTTGACGACACCTAAGCAAGGGGTGCAAAGTGTTGCCCTAAATACTGGCAGCACTTTCCTTCAACTTGCTGGAATTCCCACCACTTATCACAAGTATTTCTATGGTTCTTTCTGAGAGCAATGGCTATTTGCTAATCTTCATTAAACAGCCGGACTAAGCAGTGCATCTGCCAAACGAAATTGACACATCAATGGCAATGATTATTGATGAAAATGAATCGTATTATTGTCTATATCGACATTTATTTTGAAACCAAGCTGTGACAATACATAGCCACTTAGCATGATTCAGCCAATAAGATGTTATCAATGCACTGTACTAATAGACTGAAATGTGACACAGTTTTTTTGTTTTTAGTATGACAGCCGCTATGAGAAATTCCTCATGATCACTACGTCATGTCGCTGCAAATCTAGCTGCAGAAGGTAATATTAGCTCTGATATAAGTGTTCAAGTTCAATGATGATAAATGTTGATGGTGGAAACAAAAGTACTCCATGTATTGCTCAGCCCAAAATTTTGGGGTTTATATCTGTAAGTACTGTGCATGTATTACCGTTTAGCCTTTTGCCAACACTAACAACACTGGTATTAATGATTTTTTTCTTGCTTGTTTCTACCCTTACACTAAATGCCTCTTACTTATCTCCAGTGCTGACCAGTTAATGCATCAACCTGCTTTGGATACCGGCGCTTATGGAAAGTGATAGTATTCATAATGAGTAATACTGCATGAATATCTTGACAATTAATTACGATATGCCGAGTCATTTCTGAACTTTTGCATCAGAAGTTTCAAACAGTTGCCGAAAAAGATTGTAACACAAAACAACACCAGGAACACAAGCCTGGTGCTAACTATTGATCACTGAAGAAACTCGCAAAATATATACCCACAGAAATATACACAGAGTTATTTCAAGTAGGCTTTCATTCTCAAGCAGCCAACATAGACCTAAAATAGCAAGGCATTGCTGCCTTTTGTGATTTGTCCATTCTGAATTATTTTTTGGCATATTTTTAGATCTCCATAGCCATTTATGCAATTATGTTTTACATTAAATTTGCCATCTCTGTTTCTTTGACTTCTTTTTATGACTCAGCATTGTCCATTTATACGATCTGAATGATTCATTTTGACCTATTTGTTTATTCAAATATAGGAAGGTAGTAACTGTTAGGGAGAGCTAGCATTCCATGCTGTAACTCCCTGGCAGAAGAACAAAGGACGAGACAGAAGAAAAATGAGAGACAGCTAATCTTTAACATTTCCCTTCATCTTTGTCCTTTGTTTTCATGCTACAAAGTTACAGCTGTAGTACAGCTCCAGGTGCTGTGGCGATGACAACAAGAAGGAGAAAGCCACAAAGGTGTGGCACTAGCAGAACTTGACTGCTAAGAAGCTTTGTTTATACAGGTTACATAAAAATGTTTTAATGAAAAGCATTCATGAGGTGCCCTTTAATATCAATCTTTCTGCATCTTCCATGAGAGGTGTCACAGAGCTCCCTAAGTGTGACACCTGTGTACAATGTGAATAATATGTTGGTTAACCCATATATGCCCAAACTTGGCAAAATTGACCAAACTAACTTATTTCTCTAAAATGATTGCTTCTACGGCCCCAGAAAACAAAATAGGGCTTTCATTAAAAAAAAAACTTTCAAACAATAGTTTTGGAGCCGTCCTATACATAGGACACCAATGTTTGACAACCTGCGAACAAAAAACTTTTGCGCCTATCACTATCATACGGAAGTTACTGCACACCCTATAACTGACAAACAATCGACAAAAATATCAGCAGCATTGAGAACGATTTGACTTTAATTACATATATCTTTTTTTGCGGTATGGCGCTCAGCCACAGGCACGTGAAATAGCCATTTTGTGACTGCAAGTACGTGGCTATTTGTTGCCCAGCGATCACCTAGACTTATATGTGACGAGGACAAGGCATCATAAACACCTTATGTGGCGCTACCTTTTTTTACAGAAAAAAACAAAAACATTTGAGTTACACTGAAAAGTTTCAGCGTCCTAGATGTAGAATACTGGACATATATGGGTTAAGCATCTTGTCGTTTCTCTCTCACTAGCTTTTCTATTTTGTGCCCTGAAGTGGTGAAATGCCAAAATTTCTGTGGTTTGGCTCATGATATGTCCATACAAGCACCAAAAATTTGAAGTAACAGCATGTATGTTCGTTGACAACTGAAGAAAAAAATTTAGGCACAGCCCACACAACCATGGTACACCTGCCAATCATCTGTGAAAGACAGTCATGCTAGCTGGCTTCTCCTTGCAAGTACTTCTTTTTGGATTATGTAAATGTCACGCATAATAACTCTTAAAGGTTTGTCATTATTGGTTAAAACATTATGTGTGGATGAGCAACTGTCAGAATTGCTGAAGAGATATAGGAAAACGTTCAAGTTTCTGAACCGAAATCAGTGACAAATGCATGTCTGTATGAGAAAGTCAGGAATTGAAATGCCTGAGGAGTTCTTTACACCATGAAAATGAGTAAGTGCGATTTGAAGGAGTTTTCATTAAGTTTTCTGGGTGTGGGACAGTGATAGCTGTGGGCAAAACTGACATTCTGACATTGCTTTCTTAGCTTAGACCCGACTATAGTATCATGCAAGAAAAAAATGTAGACAGAAAGATGTGGAGTACTAGAACATTCCTTAGATTTATTTACTAGAACATTTAATGTACAATTGTGTATCTACAATAATGAATAAAAATTATTGGGGCTTTACATTTCAAAACCCTGATATGATTATGAGAAGCATTGTAGTGGAGGGCTATGAAAATTTCAACCTTCTGAGGTTCTGTATCGTGTACATAAATATAAATTTGTGTTTTAAGAGAGCATCAGGTAAGCTACAACTTAGAAATTAAGCACCTCAGTATTAACAAGGCATATGGAAAAACTGACAAAGTGCATTTTTTACATGGCAAAGGCACAATATTAAAAACGTGCCTTTGAGTTCATTTGCTTTTGTTTTCCTGTCATTTCAGCAGAGCTACATATGGCCCAGTACCTTAAAATAAAACAATGGCAAAAAAAAGAAAGAAAAATTCCTATTTGTGTATATACTCATCCCTTTACAGCAAGCAAAAAATACAGCATCTTTATGAAATATGTAAAATGACAGTGGACTTCTATTTAAAGATGCAGAACCACAGTAAGCAAAATACCCTGCAGAAGCTATTTTTTGAAACTGCTTTTTGAGCATACACATTTTTGATCAGTGAAAAAGAGACATATGAGTGATTAAACACTTACATCATTGATGTTAACTGAGCCCTGTAGAATGGTGCCTGTGAGTACTGTGCCCTGACCCTTCACTAAGAAGCAGTGATCCACAGACAAAACAAGGGGCCCCTTGTCCTGTCGTTCAGGCAATCTGGCAGCATGACATAGGGCTTCCACTAATCCAGTCAACCCCAGTGCAGATGCTGGTTCAACAGTCTGCACAATTTTCAATTACACAAATGAAGATGCACAAGCCATGCAGAAAATTATCAGCAATTATAAGCATGCAGTGTAGTAGTTTCTACGCATGCATGCCAACCATAGTGCCATAGTACACAGACTAGCAAGTGTAGAAACCAATTTTAAGTAACAAACATTAGAATATTTTACAAACACCACTCTGAGCTGCACTGAATTGTCCTTCTATGTGGGCCTTTGTGTTACGCTGTCTGTTGTGATACTTATTCACATAACATATCCCACTGCATAGCAAGAGATACTTAACCATGTTTACAGTGAAACCTTGTGAAGGAACATAGTAGATACATAGATACGTAAGTTCGCAGGCACACTGATAAGACAACTTAATTAGGCTCAGTCAGACTTGGAACGACCTACAAGTTTGAGTATGAGCAAGCCAAGCTCAATATTATTCTGGTGAGCTTCACTTCAGGTGAATTCAGCTGAGAATATTTTTGGTGAGTCCCAGTCCGAGTAAGCTATAAGAGAAAAATATAAAATTGTTGATTTTGTTAATTTTGTTAATTTTACCAAGGTATGCATGTGTGAAAACTAGCACTTTATCAATTGAACTTTTGCTGAACAGCACTTGTTTGTGCACTGCACTGTCTTCTAACAAGTCGCAATAAACTTTATATAAGAGCACCTTTGCCATTTGGATTCATTGCATTTATATATGTGGTCATGCAATGATTTCACTGCTCCACTAAATAATGTTCAGTCAACGCCTCCTTTATTTCTTTCAATGCCAGTGCAAGCATGTGCTCCTCAAAGGGAGCCCTCGGTCTGCTTTAGTTCAGGAAGTGGTCGTGATGCAGTGTGTCATGTGCACCTGAGTGCTTTCCCACTGAGATGCATTAGCTGCGTTTCCCTCTCCAATGCCATAAATCTGTCAGATTTGTTCTTTAGTCCTTCTTCTTTGTCGGTCGAAATGATGCTGCCGTCACCTCACAGCACTCTTAAAGTCAGCGCTTGCAGCAGCATTTCAGTGACGCTTCCCCACTGGTTTCTCGCATAGTGCCACAAATGATGACATGCTATCGCAAAATACCTCATCTTTTACAGAGCTAGTATGACCGCCAATACTGTGAACACGAAGAATGCAAGATGCCGCCCCATGGATCTATACACAACTGAACAAAAAGTGACTTCATATGATTTTCGTCATGAGGCACCACATAATGGGTTCTCTCTCCCATGACTGTAAAACACATGCACAGGCAAGGGGATGAGCAAGAGCAGGAAAGGGCTGGAGGAGAGCTTGGAGAATGGCCGGATTGAGCGCATTTGGCTGGCATTGAAAAAATAGAGGAGGCCCTAATTCAGTGCACTGACCTTCCTACCAATTCAGACTTGACATTACATATTTTTCATATTTCATAATTTTCACATTTCATATTTTTTTATGTGCCACATTTCATATTTTTCTTTGTGGCACTTTACCTTGCCAGGTGTTTGCATTTTAGCAAGCTGCATGTGTGCAGCAGCCAGCATGCATGTGTACATAGGCATGTGATGAGTGTGAGTATACGTGCTACTTTCCTCATTGGCCCTGCTAGTATCCAAAGTGTGCCAGAATCCACATTTTCTGCTCTGCTTAGTTAGTAGAATGCCCATTAACATAAAGCATAATAACACAAAACTCATAACTTATTTTGTTTCAGCCATATCAGAGTTAGCTTTACTATTACTCCTGCTATGCCAGACCCCGCATTCCATTGTAAAAGTACAATGTCGATTATCATAAGGCATGGCTAGCCAAATATTTAATTTGGTCTGATAGTTTACTTTATCAATGCTCATTGTGTTGAGATCTGGCTGTATCGACAGCTGCCTTTGACTTTCTTGCTTTTACTATACATGATGCAGAACTATACAAGATACTGTTTTGTACAACTTTGTGTGTTGCCACAAAAGCTGTGCCTTTAAGGTTACTTTATGCTTGTGCCAACAATAACTTTAAATGCCATCATTTTCATACTATATCTGCAGTAATACAACATGCCTTTAGTTCTATGTCACCTTCGTAAGCACACATTCATACAAACAGATCAAAGTGTAATGCACAGTAGATTGCTTACTTCAGCTCCACCAGGATTAGCGGCCACAGGTACAATAGCTGCATCGGCAAATTTGGTCTTCTCCAGAGTCTTTTTTAACCTTTTTGTCATCTGACAAAATAAAAAAAGGGTGTGAATCAGCTGACATGATTACCAACTAATTTACTATTAGTTTGTATTAAAGCTAAAGTGAATAAAATTACCCAGGGCTAGAAAATACACTGACATTCTGGTTCTATTTTAATCACCTTTCTTTTTCCTTGTCCCTGGCCACTTTTCTCCCTATTACCAGAAGAGATGACATGGGTTGCGTCCTCTCATTTTATTCTGGTGTTTCATTGCACTGAATAGTACCTGATTTGTACTGATTCTTTGTTGCTGTTTTACATGCATATTTTGATTTTTTGTTGCTGTGAATACAGATTGCATAGTAATGAATTGTGTAACAAGCATGTAGCCAGAAATTTTTTTCGAGGGGGTGGGGACCACCTTGATTTCAGGAGGGGGCCCCCCTTAAAATGGCCATTTTTCGCTCTTTATGCCATGGCAAAAAAAATTTCGGGAAAGGGGGGGGCACGTGCCCACTGTGCCACCCCTTGGTTATGCCTCTGGTGTGTACTCTATTAAACACAATTGCATGATTGTAACTAGCATGATTACAAAGGGCTCAGATGCTACAAAACACTTGTGGAGTTAGGAGATGTGAATGATATAAGGATCAGTACTTTTGATTACAAAAGTATTGCATGGCTGGGTAAGCAGTCAAGCACAATAACCACTAGACCACCGTGGCAGGTTAGGGTACAAGAACAGACCTATACAACCAACTTGCTCCTAATGTTTATCAAGAGGTAGTATGTGGTGGCACGTATCTGAGACAAACAACAAAGTTCTTGTCAAAGAAGAAGGATGTGAGAAAGGAAGTACAACCTTGTCAATTTGCTTGTCTCTATCAGCTTCTGGAAGCAGGTCAATCTTGTTGAGAACCAAGAGCATGTGGTCACAGGTTATTTCAGCCAAAACAAGGCACTCAGCTGTTTGTGTTTGAATACCCTTGGTCACATCTATCACCAACATCATCAAGTCAATGATTTGGGCTCCTAGAAGCAGATGGAAAACATACACTGTTCAAGCGGCTGGCTGCAAGAGAGCTAATTCGAGTGACTGGCTCAAAGTAGACGAATCTAGCCCCACTTAAAAATTAATTGATGCTTCAAAAAGGCACACACTGTTACTGTCATAAAAGATCTCATAATGAGCAAGAACATTATATACTTGATAGCAGTTCATCTCTAAAAGGCTCATTGCAGTTATGAATTTACCACACCTAAATAGTATTAATATTCATTCTATTTAAAACATTGATGAAGTCTTGTTGCTAAAAAGTTATTATTTTTATTGCTTTGACACTGCACTTGAGCAATAATGATGATAACATCTTCAATGCTTTTCAAAAAATAGTGAACCAGTTGAGGACCCCCTGAAGCGACTAAATCACATGAAAGTAAGAATGTACATAAGTTGATACGTCCCAGACTTCTCATTCTCTTGTACCAAATGAAGGTCTACACCCTTTGAATGCTTGAAGAAGCCCTGGAAAGCATCCAAGCAACAAACAATTTGTTAAATATTACAGCCCAGATTGATGCACATGACAGAGAAATGCTAATCTAGTGAGAAGCGCTTGCTTTCCCCCTCCTCCTCACACTGTGCTCCTAACACTTTTTGAATCCCTTCAATAAAAGAATTCAACTAATCAATCACAATACTGAATTTTATGGATGATTCTGGATTCAGTACAAAGGAGTGCACCATAACAAAGTGGCTTGTCCTTTTGGTAAAAGAAAACTTGCACATATCTGAAATTTTATACTGTGTATCTTAAATACTTCTGCGAACACTCTGGTATTTCAAGAATACTTTCCCAAGCAATCTTTTGTACCATAAACTAAATACTTCCTGTTAGCAAGTCATAAATGTGTATTCACTTGAGATACTTTTAAAATACTTCCGCCAGTATTGACTGTTCGCAGGGGTAGAAATGTATAGCTGTATTAAGCACTTAATGTGGCTTCATATGACACAGGTTTTTGCAAATCATGTCATGACATATGATCCCAGAGCACAAAAAGTTTTTGAGAAAGGACAAGAGAATGGACGAATACGAGCACTTGCCATTGTCCCTTCTCTTGTCCTGCATTAAAAACTTTTTTGCTCTACGTGATCAGTTATGCATTACCAACATGCCCAACTGTCATACTCATGACATCATGGAGCATCTATTCAGTGCTATACATGAAAAACATCAGCATACCAAAAGTAGGCATGCAGATGTCTGTATGCAATTGTTTTCCTATGTTTTGAATCACATCGAGTGAGAGGGTAACGTATGGTCTGCAGCTGACTTTCTGTGCACTAAATGAAAAGGAACAACAAGGTACAGGGCAGCACTGTGACCTTTCTGTCCACAGTCATTGCAAGTGCACCATTGCAAAAGCTACATGCCTTGCTTAAGTATGGCAGTGGGAAGTGGAACATATCAATATCGCAGTACCCAGGCCTTTCAGAGTTTACTGTCAAGCACAGCATTAGTTACATTACTGCACACTGGCAGAAACGGCATTAAAAAAAAGAAAACAGGAGCAGACTATCTAATCAAAATTTAGCATTGGACGAAAACCTTTGGCAATGTGGCCCAATACTTTGCATGGAAAATTGGGCATTTTGATAGTGAAGTGCTGTGCAGCTTGTGTAATGCTCAGTGTTCTGAAGGTAACGAAATATGCTTCCCAGCATTTTTTTAAGACGCTTTTATTGATCATCTTTTATATGTCTTTTAGAAAGTAAAGCCTTCGTGCTACTTCGTTTTGCTAATGTGTTCTTTACTGTTTTTTAACAATTTCATTCGTAAAAAAATTCGAATATTTAACAGTAGCCCGTACAGTTTAGTACATGTAAATTGACTATCTGCGATTCAGCCTCGACGCCGAGGACTGTGCTCCAAACGTATCGTTACGTGCGGTTTTACCAACGGACGAGAATAATTTACCGCCGATAATTGTACGTATGAGCGAAGCGTGGCCAGGACAGTCGACGAGGGTGAAGTGGAGATGCAGGCAATGACTCTGTAAGTGCTCGGGGGCTTCCACTTGAAAAGACGAAAAACCGAGGTCGAGCGTAATGCCGCGCGATTGACTCTGCGGGTTTTTGTCGAAGCATGCCGTGCTTGCCGTCGTGCTCAAGGATCTTGCCAGGGACGTCTTCCCGCTGTCCACATGGCCGAGCACTCCAACGTTCAGGTTGAAAGTGTCTAACACCATAGCGCGCAATAAAAATGAGCCCAGCGATCGCAAGAATAGTCAAGCACTTCAGCAAACACCGTCACTACCACATTTTTGTGAATCGAAACTGCGAACTTTTTGGCTATATTTTGGCTACCTATGGCTACATCTCAGCTGGAACCTTCCTTGTTTAAAATTTTTTGAATCTTTAGTAAGCGGGAGCCACAGGAAATATTGTTTTTGAAACATTTCTTTAGTTTGCATATAATGTTGACCAAAATTGAGGTATCATTTCATGAGTGTTTTCGTGACGTGTAAATGAAAGCAGAGATCGCAGCGTGCTCTCACCAGCTCTCGCCTTTCAATTTCGCTTTATCTTTCGCCTTTGCTTTCTCCCTTTCCTTCTCTCTGCGCCTTCTGCGATGTTTAATGCGTGAGCGTATGGACTTTCTTCTCGGGCTAGCTGCCTTTTGCTGATGGGAGCACCTGAGCGCGGCAGTTTGGACATTTTGAAGTATTAGTTTACGCTGTTGGCGCGTTTAGTGAAGTCGCGGCGCCTGGGAATGAGTGGTCGTATTAAGTTATCATTTGTGCTGGTAGCCGGAATGCTGCTTTTGGGCAGAGTTAGTTCTGCGCTTGCATCTGTTAGTTTGTACGATAATTCCATGCCGCTTCAGGTCCTCAACACAACGAACTTCGATAAGGTAATCCTCAGAAAGGAGAATGCTTGGCTTGTACAATTCTACAATCACTGGTGTGGCCACTGCATCAAATTCTCCCCGATATTTAGGGCATTTGCCTACGACATTGCAGGTAGGTACTTCTATCAAGTTTATGAATGCGCGTGGCGCATGTCTAGTGCGCTACACTTGAAACCGGATGCTCGTGCGCTTCTCTGATTCTCAGATTTGTGCTATCCGATTGCAGCGTTCTTTTTGAAGGTTTCGGAATACAAGACGCTACATCTACGCTTGTACTGCACGCAATGCTATATGCAATATCGGGTCGCGGGAT
Source organism: Rhipicephalus annulatus (assembly GCA_013436015.1). Classification (NCBI taxonomy): domain Eukaryota; kingdom Metazoa; phylum Arthropoda; class Arachnida; order Ixodida; family Ixodidae; genus Rhipicephalus; species Rhipicephalus annulatus. The sequence goes on along the minus strand of WOVY01002646.1, from coordinate 153,279 downwards.
TTGCGTTTCTGTTAAAAAATATGATTGCGTCGTCTTTGGCGCCTACGCTACACTTGGGGTTTCTGTCATTATACTTACATCAACCTAAAATAGTACACAAATAAATTTGGATCGCAAAATTGTGTTTTAGGCATTTGAAAATTAATAAGTTCTGTAATTATGATAAGATTGTTCTGGCATTCAATTGTTCCAGCTCACAATTCAGATGATCAACGCTACTACGAAGTTCAAGGAAAAGGCCAATAAGGCGCTGTGTGTTCTAGCGTTCATTGACTGGGCTTTTAATCTTTGAGCCGTGCTACGGCAGCCAACTTAAGTTTGCACTTTTTCAACGTTAATTCATTTGCTAGTGTTTTCCTAAACATGTGCAGTGCTCACATGGAAGGAAGCCTTATTGTGAACCATGTAAAAGTTTATTTTTTGTTTTTATTTCAGCTAAAGAATTTTCTATGAATAATGTGAGAACCAAGAGGGCAACATTTATTGTCATGGTTGAAACGGCACTATAGTGCTGTGATTTGCTTTTGAGAAAAACAGCCGGAAGGTAAAACAAGTCAAAATGATGCTTTGAAGCTAAAGGATCCGTAGCGGAAAAGACCACCACAAGCTATATGCTGACAATTGCAGCAGTAACTCTTCAATAAATGTGTGCAATTTACAATAAGCTAGCAAGATTTGCCCTCAGTGCCTGTGCATTATTGAGTTGGCAGTGGAGTAAAATAATTCCTGCCTAAATTTCGGATGGAAAGACTGTTGCAGGTTATGTGAGCATGCCAAATGTTCTGGCAAGGTTTCTTTTTCTTGATTCTATTCTTTTCAGCAGCGGAAAGTTGAGCGAATTGGTTAGGATAAATTATAAAAAAAGTACAAACACATATTTGCATGTCTTGCCTTCTTTTATGATAAGTTCTTTTTCTTTCTATCACCGCTGCCCTTCAGTAGATCTGATACCATGGCTCAAGCATGACTCAGACAGCTGATCAAGTGCAAAAAGAAAATTAGTGGACCATTATAGAATTTTTGTTGTCCTGGCTAAGGATAAGCTCGATGAAGTGAACTAGAGACCTGTGTATGTTTTGATTTTTTTAAAATTCTTAAACTGAAGTGCTCATACAGATGTAAATTTAAAGTTATTCATATGAGGCTCGTTGCTATCATTAGTTAAGTTGCGGTGATCGATTTTCTGACATGCTGCTAACTTATCCGGTGAGTTTTGAATATTTGCACAATATGAGATGCTAGTAGAAACGACTTCCAACCTCTCCTGGCTACTATGAATACATCTGATGAAGGTGAAATATAATATATGCTTGTGTTTAGTGCCTTGCATACTCATTAAAAAACTCTGGGTGTTTTAAACTGATAGGGAGTTTTCCAATTAAATATCAACCCCTGCTTGCTTTGAATATTCAGTCCTATAAGTCAGTCGGTGTTCTCATGTGCTGTGCAGCAAAAGTTTGCACAGCAGATAAAAATAAGCCTGCCATATTAAACTAATTTAAACACCTAAAGACTGTAGAATGGAGGAACAGACTTCTGCTGACAGTGTGGAAATTTATACTTAGAACATGTAGGTGGCAAACATTAAGAGGGCATGTAGCAAAAGTAACGTATAACAGATATGTTTATTCTTCCTCCTTTAGTGCAATGCTCTTGTTTTGTGATCTCTGTTATGTGAAGGTTATTGATCGTAATTTATCAAGTGCTGGGGATACTTGTTTTAAGAGCCTTTGTGACAGTATTGCCATATTTTTTTTTAACTTGTATAGAATGACACCACTTTTTAAGCAGCACGGCGAGTGCTGTGAGTGCTTCTGCTTTATCTCAACTTTCAATCCTTCTGTTAGTGTTGCATTACCTAAACATCAAAACTAGTTCCAATCACAATTTAGGCATTTATAGCATAAAAGTGCTAATTATTATTTGTAATAGTCATGTTAATATAATTTGGTAGCATTTATTGCTACATTTTATGGGGTATTCATTTAGTTTAGTGGTAATTGGAGTCATAGAATTGAAAAAAAAATATTTGGTAATAAGCAAACATATGGCTGATGAAGAACTAAATCTAAACAGTTTTCTGCATCATAGCCATAGTTGCCATTTTCTTTTACATCAAGTGAATATTGGCTTCTTTTTCACCCAGTTGCTTGCAGAATTTTCCAGCTGTCTGCCTCATCTTATGTTTTGTTTGCATCTGCTGTGAATATAGTTCTTTCATTGCATGTTGCATATACTAGTAGGGCTTCCATCAAGGACTTTGTAGTGGGAGTCAACAAGTAATCTTATTCATTGGAAGACGTGCAATGAACAGAGAGGAGACTATCTTGGAGAGTATGTTCAACAGTAAATATGTATGTGCTTTCATTCTTAATTGCACATATTTTTGCCAATCAATATAGAATTTTTTACCTATTTTATTATCATTAAAATTGCATTTTAATGAACAATTAAGACTACTTTTAAGGATGAGAAAATTTATTAAATTTTCTCTCGTTATGGGATTCACCACAAAATCTGTGCCACTTTTTTTGAGCTTCTTTTGCGATGAATATTTGCTTGCTATGTTGGCGGCATCTGGAAAGTCTAGTTACACCTACAGGCATTGCAAGTGCTGCTACACCACTTACACAGTAAGTTTACTTGTTTAACAATATAAAACGTAGCATTAACCACTTGTTCTGGACACAACCAAATGAATTCACCAGACAATTAAGCATAATAAAACGCAGAAGATATTGTTTGCCGTTTTCAGCTGTGGTGTAGTAGATTGTTAGATCAATTGAAATGAATGAAAGTGGATGAAAAAACATCCGTTAGTACATCACTGGGGCCGATACACACAACCTTCAAACCTTGTTGAATTCATTTTGTTGTGTCTACAAAAGAAACAAGCCCCTTGAATGATTGCCCTTCTTTTGAAACCACTTGTGTGTTGTTTAAAAAGAATGTGTATGAATACAGTGAAGCTTTCACATTTTTGTTGTGTTAGCATCATGCACGCTGCATAACAGTATGCATGCTTTTCATTGAATGTGCCCACACAAATGTGAGACCAGCAGGCTATGCTTTGGTTGTGGCAACTTTTCAGCAGGAGAAACCCAGCATTGGTTGAAAGATATACTGACTAAACCTATAACAAGTGTCAACCGAAAAACAGACAATCCTATATACCTAATTTCTTATACATGAATGGGATAACATTTTCTAGGAGAAAATTGGTTATGAAAGGAGACTCTAAGCTTTTGGGTGTAAAGTAGAATCCAATAGAAGCTGACAATTGTGTTATCAGGTAAAGATAAAGCAAAAGAGTGTCTTGAATACTGAATAATAATTGGGCCCTGCAAAGGCTGAACCCTAGCCTTAAGAGGAAGAACACATGTGCAGACACACATAAACACTCACACAAATGCATTCTTGAACCTTGAAATCGTTGTTGAAAATTATTTTTTGAAAGAATAAGGTGCCTTTCAGTCAGAATAACCGCCCCACCGCGGTGGTCTAGTGGCTAAGGTACTCTGCTACGGACCCGCAGGTCGCGGGATCAAATCCCGGCTGCGGCGGCTGCATTTTTGGAGGCGAAAATGCTGTAGGCCTGTGTGCTCAGATTTGGGTGCACGTTAAAGAACCCTAGTTGACTGAAATTTTCGTAGCCCTACACTACGGTGTCTCTCATAATCATATGGTGGTTTTGGCACGTTAAACCCCACATGAATCTATTAATCAGTCAGAATGCCCCACTGTGGTGGTCTAGTGGCTAAAGTACTTTGCTGCTGACCTGCAGGTCGCGGGATCGAATCCCTGCTGTGGCGGCTGCATTTCCGATGGAGGCGGAAATGTTGTAGGCCCGTGTGCTCAGATTTGGGTGCACGTTAAAGAACCCCAGGTGGTAGAAATTTGCAGAGCCCTTCACTAAGGCATCTCTCATAATCATATGGTGGTTTTGGGACGTTGAACCCCACATATCTATCCATCAGTCAGGATAAAACACATTGCAAAGCAATAAATGAGGATAGTTGTTTGAGTGAAGCTAGGGACGTTTCTGAGCAGTCAAGTGCACCTGTGAAAGTGTGCTAAAGCATGGCATAAAGGACCTATAGAAGATGTGACTTTGATTGAGAGGCTGGCGAGAACACCTGCTGTAGCGGAAGCATGGTGTGGAAAGACATCCATTGTTATGTAGGCTTCCGTTCTTTTTCTGACAAATGTTTTTATAGGTTACTTGGAAACGTCGCCATGTGTCATATCATGGTAGAATGTAAGGGTGTGAGAAGTTTGTTTTTATCCAGAAAGTTTTGTACTAAGCAAACATTGCATCTGCTTATGTGAACCCAGTTTTCTCATTTATGCTAGCTTTGTAGCTTTGATGCTGTATGTGCCAAAGACTTTCAATATTTAAATTCCACAGAGTGGGGCCGAATTGTGGATGTCACTGTGATAATTTTTTAGCCCACAGGTAACATGTGCTTTGTAATACCTTTCCTTTGTCGAATACTTCGAACACAGTTTTTTCAAACTATGTATTTTGCTATGTTTATATATTTCTATACTTATGAAGAGTACTTCTGTCTGTCTGTCTGTCTGACTGTCTGATCGTACCGGCTTAAAGCCGGTACGCACCGATGATCTCACCAGAGAAGGATTGGCCACCCTGGTGCAGTATCTGGCCACCCCCTCCCGTAGGCATTCGTCAATTAACTCACGGCCCTCAGTCCCCACCAGCTGCGGAGCAACTGAACACGGCGGCGGTCAGATCTGCAAAGCAGCAGAGGGTGCTAGGAATCTCTAGATACGGACAGGCCACCATTGGAACTTGAACTTAGCAACGTTTAACGTTAGAACGTTATCTAGTGAGGGAAGTCTAGCTGTATTATTCGAGGAGCTAGAAGGCATTAAATGGGATATAATAGGGCTGAGTGAGGTTAGGAGGACAGATGAGGCCTATACTGTGCTACAGAATGGGCACGTCATTTGCTATCAGGGCTTGGCAGACAGAAGAGAACTGGGAGTAGGGTTCCTAATTCACAGAAACATAGCTGGCAACATAGAGGATTACTATAGCATTAATCAAAGGGTGGTAGGCATTGTAATTAAACTGAATAAAAGATACAAAATGAAGGTAGTACAGGCTTACGCGCCTACATCCAGCCATGATGACGCTTCAGTTGAAAGCTTCTATGAAGACGTGGAATCGGCAATGAGTAAGGTGAAAACACAGTATACTATAGTAATGGGCGACTTTAATGCAAAGGTAGGGAAAAAAGCAGGCTGGAGACCAGGCAGTGGGAGATTATGGCATCGGCACTAGAAACGCCAGAGGAGAGCTACTAGTAGAATTCGCAGAACGCAATAATCTGCGTATTTTGAATACCTTCTACCGAAAACGAGAAAACCGCAAGTGGACATGGAGGAGCCCTAATGGCGTAAATAAGAACGAAATAGACTTTATAATGACTGCACACCCAGGAGTCGTGCAGGATGTGGAAGTGGTTGGCAAGGTAAGATGCAGTGACCATAGAATGGTACGGGCTCGAATCCGCCTAGACTTGAAGAAGGAACGACAGAAACTGATACGCAAGAAGCCAATCAATGAGCTAGCACTGAGAGGGAAAGTACAGGAATTCAGAGTGTCACTGCAGAACAGGTACTCTGCTCTTAGCGAGGAAACCAACCTTAGCGTAGATACAATGAATGATAATCTGACGAGTATCATCACGGAGTGTGCAGTGGAAGTTGGAGGCAGGGTAGCTAGACAGGACACCGGCAAGCTTTCCCAGGAAACGAAGAACCTAATTAAGAAGCGTCAAATCATGAAAGTGTCAAGTACAACAGACAAAATAGAACTGGCAGAGCTTTCGAAGTTGATTAATAGACGTAAAGTATGCGATGTAAGAAGGTATAACATGGAGAGAATTGAGCACGCTCTGAAAAACGGAGGAAGCGTCAAAGCAGTGAAGAGGAAACTTGGGATAGGCAAAAGGCGGATGTATGCACTAAGGGACAAAGAAGGCAAAATAACTACCAATATGGATAGGATAGTTAAAATAGCGGAGGAGTTTTACAGAGATCTGTACAGTAGCCGAGACAACCACGACCTTAATACTATAAGAACTAGCAGTAACGCAGACGACACCCCACCGGTAATGATAGAAGAAGTCAGAAAAGCTTTGGAGAGCATGCACAGAGGCAAAGCTGCTGGTGAGGATCGGGTAACATCAGATCTGCTGAAAGATGGAGGACAGATTGTGTTAGAAAAACTAGCCACTCTATTTACGAGGAGTCTCCTGACGGGAAAAGTACCAGAGTCTTGGAAGAACGCTAACATCATCTTAATACATAAGAAAGGAGATGACAAGGACTTGAAGAATTACAGGCCGATCAGCTTGCTCTCTGTAGTATACAAGCTATTTACAAAGGTAATTGCTAGCAGAGTAAAGAAAACATTAGAATTCAATCAACCAAAGGAACAAGCAGGATTTAGAACAGGCTACTCAACAATTGACCACATTCATACTATCAATCAGGTAATAGAGAAATGCTCAGAGTATAACCAACCACTATACATAGCCTTCATAGATTACGAGAAGGCGTTTGATTCAGTAGAAATATCAGCCGTCATGCAGACACTGCGGAATCAGGGCGTAGATGAAATATATATAAACATTCTGGAAGAAATCTACAGGGGATCAACTGCTACCATAGTGCTTCATAAAGAAAGCAACAGAATACCAATAAAGAAGGGTGTAAGGCGGGGGGACACAATCTCCCCAATGCTATTCACTGCGTGCTTACAGGACGTTTTCAGAAGCCTAGAATGGGAACAGTTAGGGATAAGAGTTAATGGAGAGTACCTCAGTAACCTGCGCTTCGCCGATGACATTGCATTGCTGAGTAACTCAGGGGACGAATTGCAACTCATGATTATGGAGTTAGACAAGGAGAGCAGAAAGGTGGGTCTTAAAATTAATCTGCAGAAAACGAAAGTAATGTACAACAACCTCGGAAAAGAGCAGCGCTTTGCGATAGGTAATAGTGCACTTGAAGTTGTAAAAGACTATGTCTACTTAGGGCAGGTAATAACCGCAGAGCCTAACCACGAGATTGAAGTAACTAGAAGAATAAGAATGGGGTGGAGCACATTCGGCAGGCACTCTCAAATTATGACAAGTAGATTGCCACTGTTCCTGAAGAGGAAGGTATATAACAGCTGTACGTTATCTTGCCGGTACTTAGCTACGGAGCAGAAACCTGGAGACTTACAAAGAGGGTTCGGCTTAAATTGAGGACGACGCAGCAAGCAATGGAAAGAAAAATGGTAGGTGTAACCTTAAGAGATAAGAAGAGAGCAGAGTGGATTAGGGGACAAACGGGAGTTAAGGATATCATAGCTGCAATAAAGAAGAGGAAATGGACATGGGCCGGGCATGTAGCACGTAGACAGGATAACCGCTGGTCATTAAGGGTCACCAACTGGATTCCCAGAGAAGGGAAGCGGGGTAGGGGGAGACAGAAGGTTAGGTGGGCAGATGAGATTAAGAAGTTTGCGGGTATAAATTGGCAACAGCAAGCACAGGACCGGGTTAACTGGCGGAACATGGGAGAGGCCTTTGTCCTGCAGTGGATGTAGACAGGCTGATGATGATGATGATGATGAAGAGTACTTATGAAGTTGCCCGGTTGAGTAACTCGGGGAAACTATTGCAAGTTATAATTACTGAATTAGACAGGCAAAGCAGGACTGCGGGTGCGAAAACCAATATGCAGGAAACTAAATAATGCAGAGCAGCTTTGGAAGAAAACAGTGGTTTCCGATACCCATGGTGACACTACAAGTAGTAAAGGAATATGTCTATTTAAAGAAGGTAATGCTCATAGATACGAACCATGAGAATGAAGTAATTGACGATTAAGAATGTTGTAGCGCAGGTTTGGCAGTCAGTTTGAGATAATGAATGGCACTTCACCACGATCTTTCAAGAGAAAAGGTTATAACAGCTGCAATTTACCGGTACTTACTTATACGGGAAGAAACATGAAGGTTTATGAAAAGGCAGAGAATGTTGAACTTAAATTAGTACGATGTCGCTTGGCATGAAAATATATATAATAGGTGTAACCTTATTATGGGCAAGAAGACAGAATAGTAGGTGAGAGAATATATGGGTATTAAGAATAGCTTAGTCAAAATTAAGAATGCAGCAAGAATGCCAGACAACTGGTGGCCAAGGGAACAGCACGGATTTTAACAGAAAGTAAGTGCAATAAGGAGAGACGGAAAGTAAATGTGCCGACGAGATTCATAAACTTCCGGGTTTATGTGGGCACGGTATTACAAGACCTGACTGATTGGAGAAGCATGGGAGTGGCACGTACCCTACAATTAGCATAGTCATGTTGCTCGTGATGGTGATGATGACTATAGGCCAGATTTATAGGCACTAAAAAACCGGGTTTTAGGTGCCAAAAATAGGTGAGCAACACACTGTTTTAGGCCCCCGAAATCGTAAATATAGGCATAATAAACTTGGACAAAATTTAAGTTTTCAAAGAAATACATGTGGAAAGCGACTAGAAAGCAAACAGAAATGTTTTAGTTTGTCATGGTACAAAGGCACCAATGGTTCAGCGAAGCCATGCATTGTCTTTTTCCGCAGTGTTTGCAAAGTACGGTCTCTCCTTCTCTAGTCCAACATGGTGAGTTAATGTCTACTATCGAAGAAACAGGCTTTTATGTCTCTTTCTTCTTGGCATGGTTGAGAAGGGCAACACAGGAGCAAATAACCAGAGCACTAATAGGCTAGAAGGGTCTTTTTGCCTCGTATTAACTTGTTCTAACCGCACAGGATTAATTTTTCTTCTGTCCGTGAACACATTGAAGTGCCCTTCACCATGTTCGATAATTTTCAGCAGGCAAGAGGAATACATGCACTAGGCATTCACGATGTCATCTGCCAAGATTTTTAGTGCTACGCACCTCGGAAGGTGGTCAAACATCAGACTGAATGAGGCTTGACCTTGATGCTTGATCTCACGGGTGCACACCCCAACTTGGTAGAAGCGACATATACAACAAGGAATGGTCCTGCGTACGTCAAAATAGTATGTGACACTAAGAGAATTATTGGTGGGGACATGTGTAATTTGTGCAATTTGTTCGCTGAATAGAAGTATGAAGGTTGCCAGAAATATTAAAACATACAAACGGAATCAATGCAAGTTTTTTTTTTTTACTTCATATCGAGCTAGATGCAAGACTAAGGAACCTCCATTTCGTCTACGTTGGAGTTCTTGCCAATCTTGCATTGTGTCGGTGCCGGCATTCACAACACTTGACGGGTTCTTAGTGCATTGCCCCATAGAGCAGTTCCATTGGTGCGACGCTGTGTATCGTGGTAAGGAAACATGATCCATGTCAGCGTGCCCTAACGCACACGCACAGAGCTATTCGTTCCACTGAAACGGGCAATACAATACAGAGGACGTTGAAAAGACACCACATTGTTTGAGTGCATGACCTGGAATGGGCATGTTATGCGAATGTAACCTTGCATGGGCATGATGTGTTGATGCACCGGCATCCTGTGATATTGCGTTTTCAAGTTGCTCTGATAGCGAAAAGGGCAGGGAAGGAATTTGTCTAGCGAATCTACACCGGGTGGTGGCATAGGTTTCAAGCTCACCTCCTCACATCATGCTTTCGGGGCTCGTAATGAACCAGGGAAAACATTCTAGTGGTACGAGGCTTTTCATTGGGCATGCAACAATTTCCAGTGTCTAAGTAAAATTTCTCATCTGAATTAGTCAAGTGTCATTTAACCCTTTAATGCCTGAATTGTGAAACTGTCAAGCAAAATAGAAAGGGTTTTCATTTTCCAGCTTTAAATAGCAATCTTTAAATGATTCTGCAGTTAAATTATCTAAAATGAAACTTTAATTCATACATTTATGTATGTTGGGAATTCTCCAAATTCTCCATATGCCACAGAAGCGAGTACCTTGCAAAAAAAAAAAAACTAGTTCATAACTGTATAACATGTTGTGTGCCACCTTTTGAGTGGGCACACATCAAGTAAACAAATTTATTGATGATAGAACCTACGTCACCAAGGCAAAAAAACAAAATGAATAAGTGAGAGCTGTTGCACGCTCTTCGCGTGCTCTGGCATGAGCTCCAAAACAATTGGTTCTTGCTTAAAATACCTTAGACTAGACAGCACTAGATTTTTCATGCTGAAAGCTGCATGCCTTGTAAGTACTTGACAGCCGGCATTAAAGGTGGCGTGCATTTCATAACTGACTTGCTAGAAGATTTTCAGTATGTCGTGAATTCGTGACATCCGGCACTAGTAAAGGGTTAAGAAGTAAATGACAAACAAAACAAAAACAACATGGACATTTTTTTTTCTTATGTCTACACTCAACTATCACCTGATGACGCTCCTTGGTTTTGTTCTTCATCGTCCTGCGACAGCACAGAAGCACCTCTTGTTCTCTACGCATGCGAGCAGATGCCGGGGATGTACCGAGCAGATGATGCAAAGCTGATAAATACATGTGCAGAGTCTAATCGACCTTCCTATTAGCTAAGAGTTTTTGTAGCCTTCACAGTGCTAAAAGGAACTTATGAGCACCCCATATTGTTCCGAAATAGGGAGCCTTCATGTGTGCGCCGCCTCACTTCGAATTTTGCTTTCGAGTAGCGTTGGAGGCCTGTATTCATGATACTGAGCAAAATTTAGCTTTCGGAATAGGCAGTGATGGAAGTGCTGCTCCAATTGCTCCAAACTGCTCCAAAAGAGAAATGCTGCTTCATACTGCTCCAAACTGTGATTTTCGCCAGCAACTGCTCCAAACCTGCGCCAAAAAGGAGCTGGGAAACTAATAACAGTGAACTTCAATCTCATGAACATCCAGTGAGCCTAAATGAAAACAAAAATTGGCTGCGCTCTAGCATATTGACAATGCCACATGTACTAACATTGAGGATATACAGGGTGTCCCACATAGCTTAAGCCAAGAATTTGAAAGTGAAAAGCACTTTGGAGGCGAATTGAACCAAATGAATGCTACTCGTACTAGCCTGTAGATACTCAGGCTATTTTTTATTTCTCCCCATACCAATTAATTGTTAATTCTTAATTTCCTAACATTTAGTTATGGTTTGGAAACTCAATATGAACACTGATATGTAGAGCACTTTCAGAAACCACCGAATAAATTGTTTCCTGTTCGATACGTCTCGCGCTGTTATTTTTTTAAGAAACTTTGTCTTTCCTTTGACATTGCAGAACCCGAGATCCTAGCAATTTTATATCATCATCATCAGCCTGACTACGTCCACTGCAGGACGAAGGCCTCTCTCATGTTCCACCAGTTAACTCGGTCCTGTACTTTCTGCTGCCAATTTATACCTACAAACTTATTAATCTCACCTGCCCACCTAACCTTCTGTCTCCCCCTAACCCGCTTGCCTTCTCTGGGAATCCAGTTAGTTACCCTTAATGACCAGCTATCCTGTCTACACGCTACACGCCCGGTCCATGTCCATTTCCTCTTCTTTATTTCAACTATGATATCTTTAACCCCTGTTTGTCCCCTAATCCACTCTGCTCTCTTCTTGTCTCTTAAGGTTACACCTACCATTTTTCTTTCCATTGCTCGCTGTGTCGTTCTAAATTTAAGCTGAACCCTCTTTGTAAGTCTCCAGGTTTCTGCTTCATAGCAAAGTACCGGCAAGATACAGCTGTTATATACCTTCCTCTTGAGGGATAGTGGCAATCTACCTGTCATAATTTGAGAGTGCTTGCCAAATGTGCTTCACCCCATTTTTATTCTCTAGTTACTTCAATCTCGTGGTTCGGCTTCGCAGTTACTTTTACCTGCCCTAAGTAGACATAGTCTTTTATAGTATTTTACAACTTGAAGAGTACCATTACCTATCTCGAAGCGCTGTGTTGTACATTACTTTCATTTCCTACAGATTAATTTTAAGACCCACCTTTTTACTCTCCTTGTCTAACTCTGTAATCATGAGTTGAAATTTGTCCCCTGAGTTACTCAGCAATGCAATGTCATCAGCAAGGCGCAGGTTACTAAGGTACTCTCCATTAACTCTTATCCCTAACTGTTACCATGCCAGGCCTCTGAAAACCTTCCGTAAGCACGCGGTAAATAGCATTGGGGAGATTGTATCTCCCTGCCTAATACCGGTGTCACACGGGCACTTTTAATCGCGATCAGTGTCGATCCGGATCAACCACAATCCAGATTAGGTGCTGCTACATGGTCACTTTTTATCACGATTAGGCGTGATCGGGATCAAGGCTTTGTGCTTCGCGATCTGCCTGAGAGATCGCGATTTGCTTTTGTCTGCGCCCCATAGCCGAGCTTCTTGAAAGCTCAATAAACAAGAAAATCGAGCATATTTCAATAAAACCGCTTTAAAACAGCTAGATGTTTATAAAAAAGCAAATTCTAAAATGCCTAAATTGGAAGAATATCTGAAGTATTGTATATTTTAAGATTTGCATCGACTGCATGTAGTTACGGGAGAAGCAGATGACAAGCAGTCTGCCGTTGCCTTCAGCGCGTAGTTGAACTCTCGCTCCCTCGGAGCTTTTGGATCACCTCGAAGGAAAGTGATTATGATTGTCGGAAGCCTTTCTACTACGCCGTAACGTACGCGCACTTCGTGGTCAAATAAAGAGACCTTTACGGTAATTGACCGCTGGCAGGAGTGACTGGAACAGACTAGAGGCGCCAGAAGTGAAACACTGGCGCGTATAACAAGATTGACGCTTCGCTGTGACTACACGGTTACAAGCGGGGGCCAGCAGAAATAAAAACGAAGGTTAAGAATATCACACAGCAATACAGGTAAGTGCTAGGAAAATTTTGTCGAATGATAGATTTATCAAATTACTATTGTAGTGGCCCGCATAGTTTTTGATGTTCGAGTGGTTCTTGCATGAATAAGAATGCTGATAAAGGGCTCTGTAGATGTACCGCACGCCGAGTTTTGTCAGTGGCATGTTTTACGGCACGCAAATGCCACCTGGGGCATTTCATCTGTCCCTAAGCTCGAACCAGATTAGCTTGGGCCGTGTAGCAGCGGTCATAATGTTAATCGCGTTCAAGAAGACTGATCCAGATCGTCCTGATCGCGATTAAAAGTACCCATGTGACACTGCTATTGCTCCCTTCTTGACTGGTATTCTGTCGCTTTCTTTATGAAGCACTGTGATAGCAGTTAAAGCCCTGTAGATTTCTTTCAGGATATATGCTTCATCGACACCCTGATTCCGCAGTGTCTGCATGACTGCTAATATTTCTACTGAATCAAATGCCTTCTCGTAATCAATCAAGGCTATGTATAGTGGTTAGCTGTATTTTGAGCATTTCTATATTACATGATTGATAGTATGAATGTGGTCAATTGTTGAGTAGCCTGTTCGAAATCCTGCTTGTTCCTTTGGTTGATTGAATTCTAACGTTTTCTTAACTCTGTTAGCAATCACCTTTGTACTACGGAGAGCAAGCTGAATACTACGGAGAGCAAGCTGATCGGCCTGTAATTCTTCAAGTCCTTGTCATCTCTTTTCTTATGTATAAAGATGATGTTAGCATTCTTTCAAAACTCTAGTACTTTTCCCATCAGGAGACATCTCGTAAACAGGGTGGCTAGTTTTTCTAACACAATTTGTGCTCCATCTTTCAGCAGATCTGACATTACCTGATCTTCACCAGCAGCTTTGCCTCTTTGCATGCTCTGCAAGGCTTTTCTGACTTCTACTATCATTACTGGTGGGGTGTCATCTGGGTTACCGCTAGTTCTTATAGTATTAAGGTTATGATTGTCCCGGCTACTGTACAGATCTCTGTAAACTCCTCCGGATTTTAACTATCCCATCCATATTGGTAGTTATTTTGCCTTCTTTGTCCCTTAGGGCATACATCCGATTTTTGCCTATCCCAAGTTTCCTCTTCACTGCTTTGACGCTTCCTCAGTTTTTCAGAGCATGTTAAATTCTCTCTATGTTTTACCTTCTTACATCGGATAACTTACGCTTATTAATCAACTTCAAAAGCTCTGCCAGTTCTGTTTTTCTGTTGTACTTGAGACTTTCATGCTTTGACGCTTCTTAATGAGATTCTTTGTTTCCTGGGAAAGCTTGCCAGTGTCCTGTTTAACTATTATGCTTCCAACTTCCACTTCACACTAATGCAAAGGTAGGGAAGAAACAGGCTGGAGACCAGGCAGTGGGAGATAATGGCATCGGTACTAGAAATGCCAGAGGGGAGCTACTAGTAAAACTCGCAGAGCGTAATAATTTACAGATTTTGAATACCTTCTACCGAAAACGAGGAAGCCGTAAGTGGACATGAAGGAGCCCTAATGGCAAAAATAAGAACAAAATAGACTTTATAATGAGTGCACACCCAGGCATCGTGCAGGATGTGGAAGTGCTTGGCAAGGTACGATGCAGTGACAATAGAATGGTACAGTCCTGAATTCGCCTAGACTTGAAGAAGAAACGACAGAAACTGATACGCAAGAAGCCAATCAATGAGCTAGCACTGAGAGGGGAAGTACAGGAATTCAGAGTCTCGCTTCCAAAGAAGTACGCGGCTCTTATTGAGGAAACCAACCTTAGCATAAATACAATGAATGATAATCTCGCGAGTATCATTTTATATAAACGTCACTTTTTATTTCTTAGTGCACGTAGGGACTTTGTGAACCATATTTTTGATATGTTAACACGGATGGAAATCCATGGTATATTATCATGAATGAGTTGGTGTATTTTGTCTTTGAATAGTGCCCAGTCTTCATGAACCAATCGCTGCGAAAAAGAAGGGAGGAATTCGTCACAAAAATGTTGCATGTCTCTGTTGATGGCTTCATTGTCAGCTTTTTGTAATTTAGTATGTTTAGGCGTACAATGATGTGAGAAGTGCGGGTTTTCAATATCTGCATGTATGAGGGCATGATCACTGAAACCATCATCACAGGAGAGAGGTCCGACTCTTTCAGAGGAGGACGTTGAAATGAGATGCAGAATGTTCTTACCACAGGCACGTTGGTTTACAAGCTGGACAAAGGATAAATCAAGTGCGAGTCGTAGGAATTCATTAGAAGCACCTGTTTGGGAAGTCAAGTTAGGCCATTATATGTTGGGAAAATTGAAATCCCTGAACAAAAATATATCTGATTTTGGGTGTGTCAACTTAACAGCACTAATGTCATGTAGTCCTTGAGTGAATTCCGTGGAGGAATCGGGTGGGCGATAACAGATGCTGAAGATGGTGTTGGATGAGCGCGACGTGATTGCAACTCATAAAATCTCAAGTGGGCTATTACTGTTGACTAGGAAAGAACTAACGTGCTTACTGACGACAATCAAAATGCCGCCCCCTCTTTTACCAGTCCTGTCTTTCCTATACATATTGAAACGGCTACAATCCGATAGAACTTCATCATCACAAATACCTGGATGTAACCATGTTTCTGCTAGCAAAAGAACGTTGCAGGAGCTATCGTCCAGGTACGAACAAAGTTGGTTACCTTTTGGCAAGAGACTGCGAATGTTCGTAAAAGATACTGATAAGTGAGCATTTCAAGTGCTTTCATTACGTGGCTTATTGTTGCTGTCAGGTACATGCGGCTTTTAGCCATTTAGATTCTTTTACTGTGTCAGCAGTAGGATCGTAAGTATAAACAATGTTGATAGTTCAAGAGCTTACGGCTGGCTAATCGTGTAGGTGCTGAATAATCTTCCCGTACTGCGAATCGCATGCCTTTAAATTTATTACCTCATTCTAAAATATACTGTTTGTCTTTATAGGACGCAAATTTCGCTACAGTAGGTCGTTTTTTATCAGCGCGATATTGACCTAGTCTATGGGCACGCTCGATTTGGGCCGGTAGCAGAGATATGCGAAGCTGCTGGGAACACAGGTCAATGACCTTTTTTTCTGCTGGTGACCACGTTTCATGTTGATTGTCCGAGACACCAAAAAATACCAGGTTTGATCGTCTCATTCTTTTTTCGGTATCGTCACACCTAATTACAGTTCGCCTGATTTGCTCGTTCAAAGCATTCGAAAGACCAGCAGTTGGATCACATGCTGTCTGAACCAGTTTTTTCATTTCCACTGCCACGACTTCAACAATGCCAATTCTCGAGAATAACTGTTTTAACTCATCGTCGACCGTTGCCTGCCAGTTCTTGAGGGCGCGTAAGTCATTGCGTATTTCCTTTTGGCCTGCTTTTATCATTTGAACTGTAGCAAGAACGTTTGTTAGTACATCATTGTTAGAGGCACCTGGATTTAGTTCAGTATCTCCAGAAAGAATTAGAAGTAGGTTTACAAGATACAGGGCTACTCTACGATTGAGCATCAGAAACATGTTCAATACATCAACCACAACTTCGGGGCAGGACACCGCAATGAAACAATGATGGCTGGTTTTCACACCGGTTTTTACGCTAAAGTAACTAACCTGGAATAATACGGAGGGGGAGGGCATCATTTTGCAAGCGGTGTCGTGCCCCAAAGGGGCAGAACTCGGCGGCTGCTTATATCCTGTGCTGCCATTGCTGATTTTGGCAGAAGTAAGCCAATGTTGCCAGCCGAGATCATTGACGGAAGCGAGGGTAGGGGCTTGCGTCCAAGATTCGGGTTGTTCTGCTACCGGCACTCTACAGGCTCAGAGGGAGCCCGCAACAGGCATGGTAGCAGACAGGAGCAGAAGGGCTGCCTGGAATAATATGGAAGGTGAGTACACCATTCTGCGAGTGGTGTCATTAGGAGGCTCAGAATTGTTACGACCTTTGACCTTTTTGCACGCCTCAATTTCATTAGGAATCAGTGGTTCATTTAGGAGAGCGACTTCCTGACAGTCTTTACTAGACCTTCATGATCTTCTTAAACAATTACCTTTAATTTCCAGATTAGGTTTTCTGGAATACTGCTCACGTTCTGTGATTGTCTGATCCTGGTAGTCCAGCATTTTTTTTTCATATTTTAAAATAACTTTTTAAACCTGCGTTTGCCCTTTTTAGCGCATCATTTTCTTTTAGTTGTCGTTCATTAACCTCCTTCATTTCCTCATACATTTTGGCATAAAAGGAAATACTTTTCTTCATTTCTCCTAGTTTCTTTCTCATGTCACCGAGTTCTTTTCTTAAGTCCCCTTCGATTCTACTTTTGAATTCTTTCATCAAGTTTTTCTTGAATTCTTCCCATAGTTCGTCTAGGCCTGGAGCCATTCTATTTCAATCAAGGTGATCAAAAAAGTTCATGAATCAAACAAAACATGCACAAACAATGGAAACAGCTGAGGCAGCAGGGATAGAGACACGAAAGTATGCTACAATTTGTGAAAAGCAAGTCTAACCTGCATAAACAGGAAGATTGCTTTTAACGAGCGTGCTTCTGAGCTGCTACGCTTCTGTCAAGTGGGCTGTCACAGTGATGCACCGTGCTTAAGTAGCCTTGCGACGATCCTTGCACCAATGTAGGCACCTGACATCACAGTGGCTGGTAGATAGTTTGGGCTTCGCTGGCAGGGTCTCTTATGATTGCGAAACCGCGTAGTCTCATCTGGTGGTACTGGCAGCGGCGGTACGTGTGGTCGGCTTCACCGCAGTGGTAGCACAGTAGGCAGTAGTCGGGGGCGTGCCAGACATCAGTCTTCCTAGGAGTGTAGCGCTGGCCTACGGGAGGCCGATAGGACGTCGATGATGGTGGCGGCGGCGGTGCCTGACTCGGAAATGCAGTGGGACAGCGTCCTGACGTGGGCGGGGAAAAGCGTCGCGGAGCACTGCAGCGGCGGCGTAGCTCATAGCTTCCGACTCGGGCAGTGGTGCTTGGGGAATTCGAAGCGATTGCCGTACTTCGCGCAAAATGTCGGCGATCGAATGAACTTGGGGCTGCGGCGAAGGTAATAGCTTGCGCAGCTCTTTCTGCATAATCGCTCCGATCGTCTTGTGCAGGTCGTCGGTGCTAAGGGCATGAGCCTTCGAGTAGTGTACTGCTGAAAAGCAGCAGTCATACTGCCTTGTGTGCATTTCAAGTGCCTTCTCGATTATGGTGGCTTCGGTGAGGAATTCTTTGACCGTCTTCGGCGGGTTGCGCACAAGCCCTGCAAACAACTCTTTTTTAACACCTCGCATAAGGAATCGGACCTTCTTGTCCTTGGTCATGGCGGAGTCAGGGTGGCAGAACAAACGGGTCATCTCCTCGACGAAGATTCTAACGTTCTCATTGAGGAATCGCACGCGCATCTCCAAGATAGTTGCAGCACATTCCTTGTGGACGACGCTCGTGAATGTGCAAAGGAACGTTGTTCGACAGACATCTCAGGTTTGCAGCCTGGACTCCCGGTTCACGAACCATGTCTTTGCGTCGTCTTCTAGGTAGAAGTATATGTGCCGTAGTTTTTCGTCAATATCCCAGCTGTTCAAGGAGGTGACTCGGTCGTATGTCTTGAGCCAGGTTTTCAGGTCTTTATTAGGTACGCCATGGAAGCTTGGTGGCTTTCGGGGTGGGTGCATCACGATAACTGCAGGCAGTGGCGCAGCGGCAGTCATTCTTGCAGCAGTGGTCGTCATAGTGGATGTGCCAGTCTTGTTCGGTAAAAGCCCATCCTCCGGCGGTAGACTTTGTTGCCTACGGCTGACTCGCTGGTCATGGTTGGAGTCTGTGTCTTCTCTACGACGTGGACTTGGTTCACGGCCTGAAGGGGGCGTGCGGTACATGGGTCGGGAAGCACCTCCACCAGACGGGGTCGTGACAACGACGAAGGAAGCAGACAGTAGGTCGAAGATTAAACTGTTTATTCAGCTGAGCTTGTGGCCACGTAAGAGGAAATTGAGATTACAGCAAGACACTGGCACTGATATCGGCGAACTGAGCATTGGTCGATTAAGTCACAAGCGGCAAATCATGTCAGCATTTATACCTTTGCCATCGACTATTTGAGCGTTATCGCTAGCAGTGACTTAGGTTCTCAAATAATCTGTGATGTTCCCGAAGTGGGCAAACCCTCAAAGCTTCTCGAACATCGTAGGCGCGGTTTGCGCTGAACGTAGTTTAACAGGATGATAACAAAACTTGAGGAAAGGAATTTGGCATTATGTACACAAGTACAGTTTCTTTTCTGCTTGCTTGTTGAGGTATGCTTTTGGTAGCATCTTGAGGCGGATGAGTAGCAAAGGGTCTAAAATAGAGCAGTGATTTTTAGTAATTATTTATGACAGATCTGGCAGAGTGTTCTGTGTGGTAAAGAATACTTGCCTTGTCACAAATATCTGTGGGCAGCTGTCTCATGAAGTCAGCTATGAGCAAGCTGACAGTTTTGAAACTCAGTAGGATGAACTCCGTTATAGGAAATTGGAGAAGCCACCGTTATGTGCTGTTGGTTAACTCCATAGGCCATGAGACAGCTGTGGGCAGCGGTGGGCAGCTGTCTCGTGATGTCAGCTATGAGCAAACTGACAGTTTTCAAACTGAGTAGGATGAACTCTGTTATACGAAAGTGGAGAAGCCATCGTTATGAGCCGTTGGTTAACTCTATAGGCCATGAGACACCTGTGGGCAGCTGTTTCATGATGTCAGCTATGAGCAATCTGACAGTCTTGAAACTGAGTAGGATGAACTCTGTTATACGAAAGTGGAGAAGCCATCGTTATGTGCTGTTGGTTAATACTATAGGGAACCAGCGCTGGAGTTTCCATGACCATCCTGGCCGTGAAAGCGCGCACTTCTTAGCTGCTCCCGCAGCAGAGAGTGGCAACTGGTAGAGGTGGAGCGTGTGCGCATCGCCATAACAAAACCAAAGGGCACTGTCAGTACTGCTGTGTATTCAAGTGCAACAATGTATAAAAACAGGGAAGACGTATAGAGGAGAGGGACGACGTAAAAAAAGGAGGCGGCGTTGCATCCAAGCAGTCAGGCGAGCGAAATTCTGCCCTTGCTCTAGGCCATGAGACAGCTGTGGGCAGCTGTTTCATGATGTCAGCTATGAGCAAGCTGACAGTTTTGAAACTGAGTAGGATGAACTCTGTTATACGAAAGTGGAGAAGCCATCGGTATGTGCTGTTGGTTAATACTATAGGGAACCAGCGCTGGAGTTTCCATGACCATCCTGGCGGTGAAAGCGCGCACTTCTTAGCTGCTCCCGCAGCAGAGAGTGGCAACTGGTAGAGGTGGAGCGTGCGCGCATCGCCATAACAAAACCAAAGGGCACTGTCAGTACTGCTGTGTATTCAAGTGCAAAAATGTATAAAAACAGGGAAGACGTAGAGAGGAGAGGGACGACGTAAAAAAAGGAGGCGGCGTTGCATCCAAGCAGTCAGGCAAGCAAAACTCTGCCCTTGCTCTCCTGTCAAGTGCTGTCAGGCTCGTTTCTAAACCGAATGGTGCGTGTCTGCTATATTTATTCGGTAGTGAAGACAGCCACCAGTGGAAACCAAGGCCAAACAGTCGAGTTTATATGGCGTTCTGCGGGGAAAAAAAACAAGTGTATTATGCAAGAGACGGCATATGTAAACTTTTTTTGAGGCCTGCTGAGCGTTGAGTCCTGCACTTCAGGACTAACAAAATTTCCAGGCGTCCATCCATCTGACCACCATCACCAAACTCTATCTGATGCCACGTCATGAAGTGAATGATACGATAGGCAGTCTTTTTTGTTTTTTTGTAAACAGTGTCGTGTATAGGAGAGTTGCGTTGTCCACAAGACTTGTGCAGGGCCACCTTCACCTACGCCTCTGAGCTGCTATAAAAGATACTCTCGCAGTGAACACTCGATGCCGAGATGCCTCTGTTTAACTTAATTTGAGCAAAAGACAGGGTCCTTGTTTAGAACAACCCAACAGACTACTCGAAGATTAGCTTTGTTGAGTCAGCCGATGCGGTAAGCGTTTTTTGACTGCCGTGGCTAAGTAACATCGGAATTTATGCCTTGCTAGAGAAGTATCAAATGTCTTCGATTTTTACTCGTTGTTTAGTTCACCTAACATAGAGTTTCAGTTTTTCCACTTGCCTGTGTCGGCCTAAAATGATGGTGTCTGCTCAACATCGATAATTGCTAGGCTTTCATGTGCCAAAGAAGATATAATTTTGTAGTAGGCTGTAGTGTGCGTATCAAGATAGTGAATTCTTTGGGTTCTCCAATGCGCACATATATCTTGGTTCACGGGTGTTTTTTTTATATTTCACCCACATCAAAGTGAGGCCACCGTAGTCGATAATCTATCCCCTGTCCTCAGGAATAGCAGAATGACACCACATGTGCTATGCTGCCACGGCGGTTTGCTTGATCAACGTCCTTGTGTATAAATACTGCAGATAGGATGTACAAACGATGCCAGAAGAAAAGTTTGACGCAGCTACCACTTACTCTGCTTTTCTTTTTGTTTTGTTTTACTGCAGATGTTGGCAGCGTGGTATTGTCCCAGACAGACAGACAGACAAAGAACTTTATTCAGGTCCTGAGGAACTGCGTTGTAACGGCCCCGTTTAGGGGGAATCCGTAGCAGTCGCGGGCCGCTCCCACGTAGGAACCGGAAGACCGTGGCCCTCCGCCCTCTCGCAGGCCCTCTGGACAGCCCGAAGTTGAACCAAGAGGTCGCCGCTGTTAAGGGCTTCCTCCCAGTCCTCTTCTTTGTTGAACTCTGCGTCACGTAACGCAGGACATTGCCAGAGCATATGAGATAATGAGCAATACGTCTCACCGCAGTCCGGACAATGCGGCTCGATGTTGGGCGAAAAATGGCTGAACCTGCCACGCGAAGGGAAAGACCCCGTTTGGAGCATCCTGTAGGCCGATGATTGCGGTCGCGTAAGTTTAGGATGAGGAAGTGGAAAAGTCCTCCGAGATAGATGATAATGAGTCATGATCTCGTGGAAAGTGAGTAGCGAGTCCCTGTATCTTCCGGCGTCCCCGCCTGCGAATCCGCCGGGACCGCCGCGGTGAGCGATACCTCGCGCACGGTCATGGGCAAACTCATTGGCGTTGGGGACATCAGGATGTACGTTGGCCCCCATGTGGGCCGGGAACCATGTTATGGTGTGAAACCCGGCAGCCCCCTCACAGCCGAGGATGGCCGCTGCCTCACGCGAGATCGAGCCCGAGGCGAAAGCCCTAGCTGCGGAACGCGAATCTGTAAATACATTAGGACGCGATGGGTCCTTCATTGCTATGGCGATGGCAATTTGCTCAGCCACCATTGCCGAAACCTTTCTAACCGAGGCAGAGCATAGGAGTGTGCCACTATGATCGACCGAGACCACTGCGAAGCGATCCGAACGCCCGTACTGGGCTGCATCGACAAAGGACGCGAGATGCGGTCTGCTTGCAACTGATTTTAATAAGGAACGGGCCCGAGCTATGCGGCGCCCTACATTGTATTGTGGGTGGACATTTCTTGGAAGTGGAGCTACCGAAAACGTGCCTCTGATCGAGGGTGGCAGTGTTACATTACGCTGGTTAGTCGCCGTAGGACCGCAGCCTATGGATTCCAGGATGCGCCTACCAGCCCTCGAGGACGATAGTCGCACGACCTGAGCCATCTGCTGGGCCTCGATCACCTCCGAGAGGGAGTTATGCATGCCCAATTGTAGGAGCTTCTCGGTGCTAGTGTGGATAGGCAAGCCTAGAACTCGCTTTATGCTTTTGCGCATTAGTGCATCAATTCTTGCCTCTTCTCTTTTGGACCAGCGCAACGCCGAAGCGACATAATTAATGTGGCTCATGAGAAATGCATGATAGAGCCGAAGGAGATTGCTCTCGCTCAGCCCGCCCCTGCGGTTCGAGACCCTGAGTATGAGCCTAAGCATGTTCTCCGTCTTGGAGGTGATGCGGGCTATAGTTCGTGAGTTGCCCCCCTTGGACTCTAGTAGGAGTCCGAGGACCCTGATGGAGTCCACCCTGGGTATTTTCTGCCCATCCCGTGTGTATAAAGCTATGGGAATCTGTTCTAAAGGAGTGAGGTTCCTCAGTCCTTGTCGGGTGGGTCTGTATAGTAGTAACTCAGACTTTGCCGATGACAGGCTCAGGCCCGAACCGACTAGAAAGTTCTCCGTGATGTCTAATGCCTCTTGGAGCGCCTGCTCTACCCCGGCGTCGGACCCTCCCATGCACCACACGGTGATATCGTCCGCGTAGAGAGCATGGTTAACCCCGCGCACCGTAGCGAGTCGCTCCGAGAGGCCCTTCATGGCAATATTGAAGAGTAGAGGAGAGATAACTGCCCCCTGTGGGGTGCCTCTCGCTCCCAAGGTAAATTCCGTGGATTGGATTTGACCGATCCTAATGGTAGCCCTGCGATCTCTGAGAAAAGACCTAACGTATGCGTGGAACCGTTGCCCTAGACCCATAACCGAAATTGCCTCAAGCACAAACTTGTGCGAGATATTATCAAAAGCTTTGGCTAGGTCTAGAGCTAGTATGCCTCTAGTATCCCTGGTGTTGTTGTCAATTATTTGTCTTTTGATAAGGAGCATCACGTCCTGTGTGGATAGTCCAGATCTGAATCCTACCATATTGTGTGGAAATAGCTCTCTGCTTTCTATGTACTCGGATATCCGATGGTGAATCGCATGTTCGGCCACCTTGCCTACGCAGGACGTAAGCGAGATGGGTCGCATGTTCTCCAAAGCCAGAGGTTTGCCTGGCTTTGGGATAAGCGCTACCGAAGCTGTCTTCCAGGATTCGGGGACGTGCCCCGTCTCCCAGATCTTGTTGACTTCCTCGGTAAGCTTCTCGATGGATTTGCCATCCAAGTTACGTAAGAGCTTATTTGAGATTCCATCCGGGCCCGGTGCAGAGCGTCCGTTGAGCTCGTGGAGGACCTTACAGATTTCTGGTTCAGTGAAAGGTGCGTCCAGCTCCGCCACCATTCCACCCCTGTAATGTGGATAGTCCGCATCGCCGGAAGGGCCCAGCGGAAGATAGCTGTCCGCTAACCTCTTCAGGAGGGCCTTTTCGGACACTCCCTTCGCTTTTTGGTTGTGAACGATTCTGTCAATAGCCAATCGCTGATTTCCCTTCGACTGCGACTCATCAAGTAATTGTTTGAGGAGGTTCCATTTGGCCCCCACTCTCATCTGTCCGTCAACTGAAGAACATACTTCATTCCACTGCTGTTTGGAGAGTTCAATAGAGTAGGCTTCGATCTCGCGATTAAGTTGCGCAATTTTCTTTCGAAGTCGGCGATTGAGCCTTTGCGTCCTCCACCGGGACAGGATGGAATTCTTAGCCTCTAAGAGATGCGCGAGGCGTGCATCCATCCGATCAACCCTCAGGTTCGTTTTGACAACCTTGGTCGCAGCATTAGCATCCTCCTTGAGCCTTGCAAAGAGGCTGTCTAAGCTGTCGTATTCATCCTGGTCCTCCTTCCGCAATTTACGAAAGGCATCCCAGTCCGTTACTTTAAACTCCCTGGGGGGAGCTGCATTGACTGCTAGGGTAATAGCCACTATGAAGTGGTCGCTACCTAGATTCTCTTGCAAATTTTGCCACCCTGCTCCGGCGACGTTCTTGACGAACGCCAAGTCTGGAGTTGTGTCTCGGACCACCGATGTGCCAATTCTTGTCGGGTATTGCGGGTCCGTAATCAATTCAAGAGAACAGCTAGATACGGCCTTTAGGAGGTTGTTGCCTTTGGGGGACTGCCTGGCGTATCCCCAAGCGTCGTGCGGAGCATTAAAGTCTCCCGCTACCACGATGGGGGCCCCCCTGGCCAGAGCCACCGCTTTTGCTATGATCGACGCGAACCCCTGCCGCTTGTCCGATGGCGAGCTGTACACATTCAGGAGGAATACGCTGTTCTTGAGCCAGCTGTTGGGGATTATTTCGAGGATAATGACCTCAGCCTTGCTGTTGCCAAGCTGTAGTTTGTGCTCTTGAAAGGAGCACTTTTTTGCGACCAAGGTTGCCAAACCGCGCTTCCCTTGCTCGCGCACCGAGACGACTCGATAGCCCGGGAAAGTTAGCGCATCACCGAGAGTTTCCTGTAACATAATTACGTGCGGTTTGACCGCCTGAGAAGCAATAAAGTGCAGCAGTGGAGCCCTGCGCCTTTTGAAACTGGCACAGTTCCACTGCCACACGACCAGTTCATTAGTTTTGTCCGCCATAATTACTGTTTTGAGACAGCCAATCTCCTGTCGGGTTGACTGTTACCGCGCCTGCAGGCGACTGTGCCCTGTTCGGGCCTATCGGAGGCGAGCTACCCGTAGCTAGCGCTGCCTGTGTGCCTTCAAGAGACGACACCCTTTTCAGTAGGGTAGTCATGCTATCAGCCAATTGTTGAATCGATTGCTGCATGCTTTCCAGAGCCTTGCTGTTGGATTCTGTCTCCATAGCATCCCACTCCCCTTGGGGGGGTGAGGCCCTACGTTTTCCCGAGCGCGCCTGCACGTCCCCTGGTGCGGGAATCTGTTGTCTCTCACCCTGCGAGGAGTAATGTTTGCGGAACGACTCAAGGTCAGCCCTCAGCTGTTGAATCTCTGCCTTAAGGCAAGCATTCTCTTGGATTAACTTAGCTACCCTGGGGTCTTCCCTATGCTCTGGCAATGGTACCCGCGTTACCTCTGGTGGCGGCGCCGCTGGCTTCTGCTTGGCTCGATCCGCCCAGGTAGGTACTTCCTGGAATCGTGCCCGGGAGCAAGAGCGCCCTTTGGTGCGAGCGCGGCCCCTGGAGCGGTCGCGCCGGCGGCCAGCCGGCGTGACGGAACGCCCCTGTCTGGGAGCACTTGCCACGCTGGAATCCCTTGACCGGTCCTCTTCGGCCAGCTGTTGCTGAGACTTTTTGACGCGCTTTCGGCGCCGTCGTCTTCTCCGTCGCACGACGTAAGGAACTTGAAAGCGTTCTTTGCACGTTCTGTCCGCCGTCGGATGTGGGCCTCCGCAAAGGGCACATTTCGGCGAGCACTGGTGATCGTCGGGTGGAGACACGAGCCCACAGCCCCTGCACACCCTCTTGTTGGGGTTGGGGCAAACATCGGCCCTGTGACCAAGTCCTCCACACGCGTAGCACACGTCGGTTTGGCGCTTGTAGAGCGTGCAGCGCAGCATGCTGACGCCGCATATGACATAGTTTGGTACCTTCATGCCGTCGAAAAGCACTACCACAGTGGTGGTGTTCTTGATCCTTTTGGCTTCTAGGGCCTTCGGATTTCGCTGGTTGACAATCATCGTTTGGAGCTGGGCCTCGCTGATGTCAGTGTCCACTCCTCGTATGACTCCTTTACAGGTGTTATCGGGGGCCGCAACATATGCCGCCACATGGTACATTCCTTCGCTTATCCGAATCTGTTGGATCGCGGCGTAGGCGTTTGCGTTCTTCTGCTCCGGTGTGGAGACTACGAGAATGTTCTGGGCGATGTTTGGGCAAACGATGTCCCCTTCCGTCTCTGCCGGGGCAAGAGCAGCCGCCATGGCAATAGCCTGTGCGAGCCTAATTTGGCTTACTTTTCTGACGTCAAGTCCGTCCCTCGGCCTGACGATAATTCGTATGTGGTCCCTCGGCAGCCGGGGGAGCCTCGATGCAGCTGCGAGGCGCTTCATTGCACCTTGCGGGGCTGCCGTGCGGCGGCCTCCCTTCGAGCCCACATGTGATGCGTTGCCCGCGGAAACTGGCGTTTCTACACGAGCTTTCTTGTTCCTGCCCAGCGCTGTCGTCCAACCCGGGTGATTGGCTTCTTCGTGAGAGATTTCCTCTCCTTCCACCATCGCTACTTCGGGCATGTTGCCCCTTTTCTCCCGTCTCTCGCCGTCGACGCTAGGCTTAGCCCGGTAGGGTTAGCCGAGCCGCGGCGCGTTCCACAAGAAAAGTTCCAATAATTCTGCAAAAGGACCACTCACCGAAAAAAGTCTGGTATCGACGTGATCCTCAGAAGAAACTGCGTCGAATGAAACGCAGCTCGAGCACAGGCACCACAAAAATCCTAACGAAAACATTAATAGAAACGGGAGCCGATCTTCTCGCGTCCGCACTGGTCGGCGCCCCCTGCGTCTCCCCGGTATTGTCCCAGCCCGAACTTATCAATGGGGGCGTGTCAGCCAGCACTAGCATTAGCCCAAAACCAAGCACGCGACCGGAAAACGAGGACAAAGGAGTTGCCATCACGGCACAGCACTGTCCCTTCTATACTATATGCATAGACGCAGTCCACGATGCAGGGCTTCTCTTCAATTTTAGTGCTTTTTATGTGAGAGTAGCATTCGGACAAATTTATTTTTCTAAACCGTAGTGCAGTATTACAGGCGCAATGGCTTTTCGAGCTGTTCGTTCCAAAATGAAGCACGGCAGCGGCGCACGAGTGTGCTTTAACACCTTGTACTGCCGCTGGTCATCTGGGCGTGAGCAGCTGAGTTGTGTCACCACTCTCCACCAGGTGCTCTTTTTCGGTGTGCCACCTATCCAGTGCTGGTCTCCCATAGGCCATGAGACAGCTGCCCACAGCTGTCTCATGATGTCAGCTATGAGCAAGCTGACAGTTTTGAAACTGAGTAGTATGAACTCAGTTATATGAAAATGGAGAAGCCATCGTTATGTGCTGTTGGTTAACTCTATAGGCCATGAGATAGCTGTGGGCAGCTGTCTCATGATGTCAGCTATGAGCAAGCTGACAGTTTTAAAACTAAGTAGGATGTACTCTGTTATACAAAAGTGGAGAAGCCATCAATATGTGCCGTTGGTTAACTCTATAGGCCATGAAATAGCTGTGGGCAGCTGTCTCATGATGTCAGCTATGAGCAAGCTGACAGTTTTAAAACTAAGTAGGATGTACTCTGTTATACAAAAGTGGAGAAGCCATCATTATGTGCCATTGGTCAACTCTATATGTCTTGTATAACCTTGTATAAGTTTGCTGAAATGTTCACAGCATCGTCGCTTTATGTGCAGAACGTGTTGTCTCACCAAGCTCAAGTGGTAATTCAGTTCATGGCATTTTAAGCTGGTAAAGGGGATTATGTAAATATGTGTTACACAAGGGAGTGCAGTGCGTTTTCGTAGATATGTATGCTAAGCCTCTCACTAGGCTTCAGTGTAAGGTGTCTGGTGAGAAAATCTGGTGATCATTTTGCTAAAAGAATTCTGATGGATTCATTGCAATGAAATTGTCCTGCTGCTTGACAAACAGGAGAACACTTGGGTCTTAGGCACTCCCGTGCTGTGGGAGACTAGTTTCTTATGAGTTTAGGTGGGCTTTTTGAAGGGATGCTGAAGTGGGCCACAATTAACAATGCTAGCAATAATTACACAACATGTTAGAGCATTTACGAATCTATTTTGGCATTACCCAACACAAGGTTACCAATTACAGAAAAAAGTCCGAGACAAGAATTTTACTGTTAGGGTCAAGGCTCCTTTAACGTGACCCTTACACACATCACAATTCAAAAATTGTTTCCTTTCATGGTCATTTTCAAGTTCTCCATGAAATGAAAGCCTATGATCCATCTCCACTGTTCGCCATTCCAAAGGCATAAGCATAAGGCATTGCATATCGTGGTGGCTCTATGGCTATGGCATTATCTCTTGGTGTAATGGTAGGTCAGAAATATTCTGCAGCCCCACTGCGATAATCAAGTGGCTAAGGTACTCGGCTGCTGACCCACAGGTACCAAGATCGAATCCCGGCTGCAGCGGCTGCATTTTCGATGGAGGCAACAATGCCGTAGGCCCCTGTGCTCAAATTTGGGTGCACGGTAAAGAACCCCAGATGGTCAAAATTTCTGGAGCCCTCCTCAACGGCGTCTCTCATAATCATATGGTGGTTTTGGGACGTTAAACCCCACATATCAATCAGAAATATTCAGCATTGTGGCTCACGCTTGGACAGTTGTGATGCAACACTGGGCGAAGTTACTTTGGTATTGAAACTGATCTTATGTAGCAAAAGAGCGTAGAACTGAGCCTTAAAAGTTCTGCTCGAATGTAGGTAGCAGTACACTCAAACTGCAATATAATAAATGATCAATTATACCAAAGCAAGTAACCAATAGCTTTGCTATAAAAACAGTGTTATAAATAATTGTTTATAACAAATTTTCATATATAACAAGGTATTTTCGTGGCAGATGTGAACTTGTTATAATGAGGTTTGAGTGTAGATGTAAACAATTTACAATATTCCCTCAGTATTGTCTCATTAATCACAGCACACCACAACAAGATGCTCTGACGTTGCTAAACATACCTGAGAAATGTCTTTGTATTCAGTGTTGTAAGAGTCTTGTAAGGTCAGGTGTAAACAAAATTGGGGCACTATATGAACTAGCAATGATAAGAATACAATTTATGTAAATGGCAGTGAGCACAGTCATCAGCTTTCTTAAGCTGCATGAGCCTAAACATACCTGAGAAATATCTTTGTATTCAGTGTTGTAAGAGTCTTCTAAGGTCAGGTGTAAACAAAACTGGGGCACTATATGAACTAGCAATGATAAGAATACGATTTATGTAAATGGCAGTGAGCACAGTCATCAGCTTTCTTAAGCTGCATGAGACATGAGAGCTGATTAGCATAATATTTTTTTTCTGGAGTCTAGTTATTGTGTCATTATACTATATCGATTCTGTCTGTATAGAAGGAATATTTGCCAGGATGTAGGTGTTAAACTTTTGTGTAGCCTCTTCCACCAATAGGTGTAGCCACCAAACACTCAGGTGCAAAGCTTGCCACTTACCTATGGGCTTGGAGTCTTCTCCACCCTATTGCAAGAAGTAGTAACCCATACGTCATTTGAGCGTTCTTGTATACTGAATAGTACTGCAAGGTTAGCATTTTGTGCATTTTATTTAACCTAGCCACCACAATGGTTATGTTGCTAGGCATCTAAACTAAAAGTCAAATTGTGCATGCTATCCCTGCTACGGTAGTTGAATTTCATGGGAGACCTTTATATTAGAATTTAGATGCATGTTACAGCCTCTCACATAGTCCAAATTTTTGGAGCCCTCCACCATGGCATGCCTTAATGGAATGGAATGGAATGAAAGAACTTTATTTGAATGGAATGAAAAAACTATTGATTGATTGATATGTGGGGTTTAACGTCCCAAAACCACTATATGATTATGAGAGACGCATGAAAAAAAAAAAAAAACTATTTGTGGTATGAAAAAACACATGCCTTAATCATGTTATAGTTTTGGTACTTAAAACCCTAAGTATAATTGTTATTATTACTTAAGTACACTTGTCTAAACCAGTGTCCGCACTCACACTACGCATGCGCAACTCTCCTCCTTCCCTCTCTCCAACAGTTGCGCGTTACTCTCTCCACTTCTCTTTTACCTTTGTTTTGCGCTTCTCCTGCGTTCTTGCTTCTGTTCTCGTGGCTCACACGTTACTCTCCTCCTCTAGTATCCTCTTCTTCAAGTGTTAATATAAAGTGGGTGCGCATGCGCACCCCCTCCCTTTTTTTTCTATGCTCTGCCCCTCTCGCCTTGCAACGCCGATGCAGACAGCATCTGCTAGTCTACACTCGCTTCCCCCACTGTACCCCCCTCTCTCTCCTCTAGGCATCCCTCTCCGTGGTATTTACATCCCCCATTGTGCGTGCGTGCCCCCTCCTCTTCCACGCTTTCCTTAACTCTCGTCTAGCAAAACTGCCGCAGGCAGTGTCTGCTAGCGAGTGTCTTAATTAAAAACACCTACTGCTCGCGCTGCAAAACCGTTCACTGGCCACCCCGTATATATAGACACTGGATCTTGACTTCCAAGGTAGTGCTGGTGAGAAATTTCTTCTATGCACTGTTGAACAGTAAAAACTCGTATCATGTATGTTAACTAAAAGTGCACTGCAGGTCTCTGTGTCCAATAGGAGTCTTCTGTCTCTCAATGCCCATTGGCAGCAATTGGCATGTTTCAGTAGGAAACACCGGTCCATCACTGCATGCTTTGGGCCTCCCCTGTTCTCTCTCCAATGTAGTGAGCGTTAGCGCCCACTGCTTCGCTTCTACACATGTTTTCCTTTAGCAGGAGATGGTGTAATTTTTTTTTACTATCCTGTATAACATGTCGGTGCTCATTTTTATTCCATATCTTCACTCCATTCATGTCACCAATCTGACATTTATGATCCACTTTTCTCAGAACATCCAATGGCATCAGGAGGTTAATTCTTGCAGAAAAATAAATGTTTCAAGGCCTATGCTAATTTATTTATCTACTGACTTTTTTAAAATTATTGGCGAAAGGTAGTGCAAATGCTTCTAGCAAATGGTTACGCTGTTATGCACAAGGTTGAAAGTTTGTTTGTTGGCCACCTGATGGCATAGAGGGCAAAAAAACTCATACTTACGAAACCTGTGGTAGATAGAATTAATATTTTGACCACTGCTATGATATGTCTTACAGCTTGGATGCTACGTTTAGGCTTTTGCCTTGTAATATGAATTTTTGAAAACATTGCCCCCCTTCTTTCCTTATTCACAATTTCTTTAAGTGCAAATACATGTGACAAAGAAAAGCATGACTCAACTGTGCCTCTTTTGTGTCTTGCTCTTCTTTGTCGCGTTTCCTTGCACTTCCAAAAAATTCATGAGTGTATACCAACTAGCTCACCTATCTGCACTCACTCCCATGCTCTCACCTCTACCAGTGTTCCCACAATTGCTGTTTTTTTTTTGTTATTTGCAAACTGTGCTCAGCTGCATCTTCCTTCTTCTAATTACATTTACTTTTCTCACTTTGTAACTGTTATTGTGAAAAAAAAAAAAAACGGTCTCTGACACCATTGTATTGGTGTGCTCTCTGATTTAAAAGCTAGCTAAGAATCATGGAAAAAGTTTGTGAGTGTGGCCTGCTTATGTGTGTGTCTGTGCATGTGGTATCTTTTTTCTTTCATTTTGCAGGTTGGAAGCCTGTAATAAGCCTTGCAGTCATTGACTGTGTAGAGAATATGCAGACATGCCGCACATACGGCATCAGTTCTTATCCTACTATCAAAGTGAGTAATACTGTTTGTATTAGAGGCATAGGTCAGCAAACTCACTCATGAGTTAACTCATTCACTACTCACTTATACTCACATCGAGCCGTCAGTCTGAGAGTCTGAGCGAGTTCGCTTGATTAGTTTGAGTCCGAGTGAGTCCAACTTCACTGAGTCTGAATGAGTCCGCTTGAGGAAAATTTTATGATTGTGAGTCCGAGTGAGTCTTAGGAGCAAAATATATTTCATGAGTTAATCTCAGTGAGTGCCACATTTTCCTACTGGCCTATGGTGACAACTAATTGACTTCAACATCATTATAAGCCTTATGTTGGCTCACGTTTGTACTGTCATCTGCTTGCACATAGTTCAATGGACTAGCGTTCATATTCCAGCTTAATGTTTATTGAACAGAGGTGTAAGTCATGGGCGGGTGATGTGCCTTGACTTCCTCCAGCAATTTTTTCATGGGAATTCTCAATAAAAATTTCTCCTGAGTCATCTATTTCAATAAAACTGCCCTACTGGATCGCAACCACAATAACTTGTGTAAATGTACATGATCAAAAGAGGCCTAATGGAGCACTGATTATGTGATATTGCTGTTAAAGATCATTGAAACTTCATCTAAAAAGTTAAATATGCCCTAACAGACTCACGAGTAAATTCACTCACTATTGCTATTGCATATTAGAGCACTGCATCTGCAGTGTTTCTTTTCTTCCGGAGCTTGGCCGGTTGTTTTGAAAACTTAGCCTTCATAATAAAGTTATAGTGCACCATGGTCCAATTTTTGTGAAGGCATTGCACATGTATGATATGCTAAAGAAACTGCCAGGCCTGCGTGGAACGGGCAGCATTATAACAGTGAAAGGTGGAAGAGTGGCCTTTTAGAGCCTTTCTTAAACACTCTTTAGGTAACTATCATGCTCACTTTCAGGGTACCCCCTACGCCAATAATCATTGTGTAGTAGGCAGGCATTCACTATGCCATCCTTCATCATTCTTCGGAGAAGCATGGTACCTTTTGCACACTTGCAAAATACACTGTGCAATTTGTTTTTGCTTTGCTTGACGACGACGAAAATTGTGGCAGAAGCTTTTGTAATCCCCAGAATCCCCCACAGTGGGTATGCGCAACAGTTATTGTTTGAACAAGATCGAGCTTATGTAAATGGTTGGAGCATTCAACGACCCACTCTGTGTGCAATTGGCACTATCTGACACCTGATAGTGCCTTTGCTGTTCTAAAACGCTGTATTACTCGTATTACCGTGATCCTTTTTCTAACATCAAGCCTGCCTAAGGCCAGTTTGCAGAGGAGTTCCAAGCACCAGTGTGGCTCAGTGATAGTATATTGGTCTGGCATGCAGGGGACCAGGGTTCAAATTATATTGTGTCCCTAATGTTTTTTGTTTACTGAGTTTTTTTTTCTTATTTCGTGCGATAATGGTTATGGACACCGGCGGTAGCGGCGATGGACAACTACAGCGCGCACATGAACTGTGTTGTGATCTCATAACAGCTTTCGCTGTAATAGATTTGGGTGCTTAAAAGGAAACGTGTTGACTTGTGAAATGAATAATTGCCATTCCTTTGTTTGTAGCATAATGATACAGGGAAATCTATATGGATTTTTCATTTCATAATTATTTCTCCACCTTGAAAGGTTACTCAGGGCTGATTTCTCTAGTTAGCTGATGTCTTATTGTGAGAAGATTCTGGGGAATATTACTAGTATGGATATTTTTAAATAGTAAACAAAAATAATGCTGGATATCTGCTATGAATGTATTTCACCAGAAAGAAAGATATCTTTCTTTTCTGGTGAAATTAAGTTTATTAACTCTTGCCTGTGAGAAGAAATAAGGAAAAAAAAGTATGTCTTGATAGTATGTGCTATTGGCTTCTTTGACGCTAATGTGTGCATGTGCCACATGTATATATGTTCAAAGCATTCATGCGATGAATAAACAGTTGGAAGTGAGTGCCGTACATGTTTGGTGCCTGGGTGTCTGCCTGTGTGAATGCGCTGTGTGTTTGTACTCTAATTATTGTACAGCAAAAGCGGTTATGAGGTGAGAACATGGGTCACGTGTAGCACCATAGTTGTCTGCCGCCCCCGATATCCGTAACCAGAATTGAACGGGAAAAAAAAAAAACTCAGTAAATTAAAAACACCAATGACACAATGGGATTCGAACATCGATCTGCTGCGTGCCAGCCCAGTGTTCTACCACAGAGCCATGCCAGTGCTTCGAACTGGTTTCTTAACTGGCCTTAGGCAGGCTTGATCTCAAGAAAGGAATTGCATTAATACGAGTAATAAAGTGTTTTAGAACACTAAAGAACAGCCAGGCGTCGCACAATGCGACTTGCATAACGAAGGGGTCGTCCAGTGCTCCAACTCATTAGAGATCTTGTTTTTGATCACCTATTAACTGTGGTGCATACTTACTTCAGGCATAATTCTTCATCGTCATGAGCCACTGCATAAAAAATTGCAAAAAATTCCTAACAAGTTTGTAGTGGATATCACGCTTCTCCAAACAATGATGAAAGATAGCATCGTGAATGCTGGCCTACTACACAAAAATTATGATTAATTATGGCATAGTAGGTACCCAGCAGTGTGCTTATGGTAGTTACCCAGAGAGTGTTTAGAAAAGGTTCTGAAAGGCCACTTTTCTAGCTTTCGCTGCGACTGTGCTGCGCGGTCCGCGCAGGCCTGTTTTTTTTTTTTGTAGATAAGAAGAAAGAAGGGAAAAAAAGTATGTTTTGATAGTAAGCGCTGTTGACTTATATGATGGAAATGTGCACATGTGTCACATATAAATATATTCAAAACATTCTTGCATGAATAAACAGTTGCAAGTGAGTGCTGTACATGTTTGGTGCCTGGGTGTTTGCCTGTGTGAATGTGCTGTGTGTTTGTGCTCTAAATATTTTTGTAAATAAGCAACTAGCCCAACAATAAGTTCTTTTATAGTACTCACCAATGCCTACTGTCTCAGAAACTTCATGTTTACTTGCCAGTGCAAGCTAGCTCTCAATTGTGTTCCTCACAAGCTAGGCGCCTTTGTAGATATTGATTCGTATTGAGCTAATTAAGTGCTTCAAATTTTTCACCGTTCAGGCTGGTGTAGGACAGAGGCAGTTGGTACCTTGTAGGTTAGCCAGACCGGAGAGCATGAGATTATGCTGCTTACATTTGTTTAGCAAACATTTGTCATACACACAACAGACAGTTCAAATCGTGTACTTATGTTGGTTGGCAAGACTGAAGAGCATAAGCATAAGCATGAGGTTATACTCTAGTGCAAACATGTGTTTGGCAAACATTCTGCCGCTCACCAACAGTTGTGTGTTGCTAGCTATCTTGCTTAGTGTAGCTATGGTGGGTGCCACACGGTGCCTTCATGCCCTTCAACGAGCTACAACAAACTTTCTTGTTGGCTGACAACTGCATACTCTGGTTGGTCTCTGTAGTTGATGCACCTACAAGCATGTGGAGGTAGACCGATATAGCCCAAGTGGCCTGAGCTGCCGAACATTTTTTGAAAATGCTTTGTATGCCTGAAAAATGTTGCAGCCAACAGGTTCAAAGCAAAAAAAAAAACAGTCGGAAATGTTTAACATAATGATACACCGCAACCACATAATAAACACACAATGACATAACTTATGGGTGGGGTCTTCACCCCTTGCTATCCCTCTGCAACTTCTAGAGTGTTTGTAGGGACTAAAGGAGAGACAAGGCCATTTGAAGGATGCTGTAGCTACCTGCAACTCTGCTTGAACTTGGAAAAAGAAGCAGGAGATATTGAACCAACGTATTCTATTTAGCAATGCCACTTTATGATTGCCAAGACAGTTGCTTCAGGGCACCTTTTAACGTAAATTGGTGACATATAGTCTAAACGTTCATGTGCACTCACATTTACACAAGGCATAATTTTTTTTCTCAATTCATTTTCACTTTAATCACATCGATTTCTTAATTGTCAATATCAATACTATTCCTGTTTCATAACATGAGCACATTAGGCTCCCTCTACTTTAGTTTTATCATGCAGAATGTGCCTCTTAATGTGTCAAAATATCATAGACAAAAACAATGCATTAAGGAATCACACGACTCAAGATAGCAGGTATATATTTCACAATTCGAAATATTGAATCAAATAGTGTTTTATTTGATTTGGCACTCAAATTGAATTGTGCATTTTAGAAATACCAAATATTTTTCTAATATATTTTATAATAATAACCATGGATGGGAAAAAAACCTCTTAGGAACGAAACATTAGAACAGACAGGGCTAACATTTTCAGCTTTAATCAGTGAACTACCAAGATGCATGCAGCTTTTATGGAACTGCTATTGACTCTATATCAAAAACAGAATGAAGGCTTTTTTGCGTAAGACTTGTCTGTCGTTTAAGTGAGAGAGTCACCAATTCACTATCTTCATCATGTCATCATGACATTCAATATCATGTTGACTTATGAATTATTTTAATATTTATGCATCTGTTTTGTTTGAAAACTGTTGACCAAGTGCCACTTTAAATACTGTATTCACTGCTCTATTTTCTTAAAAATAATACTGAGGCTCTACATGCTGTATGCAAGCCTGGTTCAGCTAGCAAAACTGTGGCATTATTTTTTGTCAGTTACGAGTCATAGTAACGTTTGATTGTTTAAGCTCGTAAATATTCGTCCCAAATAAAATGTGGAATTTATGGACGTTTTCAAAAATGTTTACATTACGATTCTCGGGCTTTTCAAGATGGTTGCTTTGCTATTTTAAAACTATTTTTGTATTATTCAATTCGTATTCGTATTTGATTCGTATCTAAAAGTCACTTTTTGCACAAACCTACAAAATAGCATGAAAGAAGCGTACCTAGAATCACTTTGTTTGTGTTGTTACTCTGGAGAGAACTCTATTTTTTTGTATTTCATTTTGTTTTCTACATCCTCATCATGAGTATTGTATTTGCTTATCCGTTGGTTCACATGTGCATGGATGTTTTCGATGTTGTTCACTTTGCTGTAACCTCTTGCATAACAGCCTGTTCATCATTTTAGCTTTCTTCTTCTTATTCTTCTTTGGGTGCTTTGAGTTGGGGCTTTAGTTGTGGAACTTCAACGTGATGCCCCGTCTTCAGAGATGCAACACTGACACTGTATTTGAGATTAAGGGGAGATCATAAGCAACATATAAGGTGCTGGATCATGGTTCACTCTATTGCTTGCTTAGGTACCACTTGTTCTTTGTAGATGTTCTATAGATAGTCTTTGTATGTGCATGTCTTATATTCGCCCTTGTCATAACAGGATGCTGTCCTCTTGTTGGGCTCATTTTTCAGTTTTTTCAAGCACGCTCAACTTCTCAAGATCGAGGTGTTGAAGTAGAAACTCACCACCATCCAGAACAGTTACGACACCAGGCTGTTGACCTTGTGGATAGCAATGATGCCTATCGAGGGGAGCGGCCTAGAGGCTGGCCTTTCCTTGGTGCCTTTCAGGGGTTAGTACTTCTGTCTCAGGGGGTGCCTCTCCATGAAATTCTTTTTTCCCATATTGCTATTCCTTATCATTTCTTTACTTGAACAGGCAAAGAGGAAAAGTGATATTTTTTGCACGCGATTCTGCATTTCAAAAAAGAAATGGATGTCATTTGTGCATGCGTTATTGTAGGCTCATTCTTAAAGAAGTCTGATTTTCAGCACAAAGCAAGCACGGAATAGCTACAACATAGAATGAAAGATGGGCATTAAGGTATAAGTTGAATGAAAGATGGGCATTAAGATATAAGCTTTATAGTATTAGTTCCTTCCTTGATAGCACCAATGAATATGCACTTCTTTGAAACAGCTTTTAATTAAAAGTAGAGTGACTTTTTGCCAGATCTACAGGGTGTTTCACATAACTAGCGCCAGGTAGTAAAAAAAAAATGTGTAGGGGCTCATATCGAATTGGGGCAGTATTGCTCAGAAGCCATGTAGAGCACGCCAGGATATCTTTTCCAGCCTGCCAAGCTAGGAAATTAACAGATTGGTTATTGAACTTTTTCAGTAATAACTAGCAAAAAGTATTCTATATGGAAGTTGTTGCGCTTGCTCAGAAACCTATCTTTAAACACTATTCTTAGATAACTTCCCTGAATAATTTTGTTTCTCAGCTTTTTTTTACAGCATGCGAGTTTTTAAAGGTTTTACGTGACTGCCTCCTAATACATGCCACTTTTTGTGCCCTCAAATTTAAGTTGAACAAATTATTAAAGAGTGCTTTCCGGACAAAAGTTGACTGAACAGGCTATTGATGACTGCAACGTGGACATTAGGGGACAAAAAGGGTATGTTGTAAGAGAAAAAAAAAATTATTCAAAGAAAAAGCGTGCTGCAGGGTTGTACAGTGGCGCTGATCGTGGCATATTTTTGAGTTAATGGGAGAGAATTTAGCTGTTCCGTGTGAGTCTCCCCTGATAACATGAAAACATGTCAGTATAGGTGCCACTGTTCAACCTTGCCATGCACTTGGCCACGCGCTCGTGCAGTGTAGCTGATACTGAGCACTATAGTGCCAATTTGTCGAGCAAGCATTCTACCTTAGCTTTAGAAACAAGCTCGCAGTTTTGCTGTAATAATGCTATTTTGTTCTGTGTAATAAAACATTTATGAGATATTTCAAGAATGTTAAATGTTGAAATGCTCCTTTTTATCAATACTTCTTATGCATTTCAGAGAAAAAACTACGGAAGGGCTATGGGCGCACGTACCAGCAAATATAGACGTCCAAATTCTTGTTGTGGAACTTAACACTTCATATGTTGGAAAAGAGGTGAGCCATTTCATTACAGATGATATGTCTTGTGAGTTTGCATAGAACTGCTCAGTTGTATTTTCTGATAACTTGACAAATGAGATTAAAAGAAAAAACACCTACACATACGCATTAAAAGTTGAACTAGTTAGTCTCAGGTAGATGTAGTTTGTATGGAGTGTGCAGCTTTCTGTCGCTAAAATTTAACCTGATTCCTGCAGCAGCATGGCACAGACACCGTGGCACAGACACCGTGCCACAGCACAGACACCGTGCCACAGACACCGTGCCACAGATTAATACCGCTGTCACACGGGCACCCGCAAATACCGTTTAGCTCCCTCGTCCTTACGACAAGGGAGATGCGGTCCGTGTCACACGGCAACCCTTATGCAAACGAAGGTAAATGCAGCATTTCGCAAAGGACGTTCGACGATCTCTTTTTGCAGTGGAATGAGGTACTCGCGTTCCCAGTATCGGCAGGTCAGAAAAAAAAAATTCAAGCACTAAATTGCCACAGTGACAACAATAGGTACATTTTGGCAATATTAAACGTTCTTTTGTTGCAGTACTCATTCATAACGTGTGTTTCTTTGGCGCGGTGTGAAGGGCATTGTCCGTGCATGCGGTTCTTGTTGTCGCCGTGTTTGCGTGTGCCCGGGAGAGGAATGACTGACAGCGCTGCATCATTGTCACCTGCTTTGACGACAGCAGGAATGGGTAATGGGACTAAACCTAATTCAAGGGTAATTTGGCATGCGCTCGCGAGGGAAGGAAAGAAGGACTTTGGTACACGGGCTACAAAACCAGTCGCCGAACACAGCGCAATTGTAAACAAACATAGTGTTAGGCACAAGGTGGCCAGCATTCCTACAATTAGCGAATGTGTTTCCATTTGAAATAATTTTTAATGCTTTGTTGCTTTCAGGCGTACTTAATATTGCATTTTTGTAAAAATTGTGTTTTCGTAAAACGAAGATTCACAAAAAAGCACCCAGAGATGAAATTGGGATACTTCAGTGAAACTCAAACAGTGCTGACTGTGCCCCCTCGCGGCAACTATTGCAACCTTATCATTGCCATGTGACACTGATACAACTTCATCTCCGTCGAACTACCTTGCGGAGCTTTACGTTGACGGAGTCTAACAGAGTTCGGTGGTGGCCGTGTGACAGGGGTATAAGCATGTTAAATCCTGGCTTTGTGTGTGGAGAGGTTAAGGGCTTGCCGGTGGTGATATCAGTAATATTGTCTGCATCTGTGCTCCTGAGGATAAAAGTCTTCAGGACACAGGCTGCACAAAATTCTAAGTTCTGCTCTAAGATTGACCCCTAGACTGCCAACAAAAGACAAGGACAGTGAAAGGAGTGACATGTGTGGTAAACAAAAAAAAAATAGCAACACTGTTACGGACGATGTTGTGCCTTTCACAGTCCCTGTCTTTTGTTAGAGGTCAAGATGTCAATTAGTAAACCCCAACTAGGCCAGACTCAA
Source organism: Rhipicephalus annulatus (assembly GCA_013436015.1). NCBI lineage: Eukaryota > Metazoa > Arthropoda > Arachnida > Ixodida > Ixodidae > Rhipicephalus > Rhipicephalus annulatus. Next base: position 112,992 of record WOVY01002646.1, on the reverse strand, counting down.
GTTCTTATGAATTTGTGAGATAATTTAATTATCAGTATGTAACACAAACTACTACAGGTGGAAGCTCCTAATTAGTGGCTATGTTCGCAGGCTATGTGAGAATCCAGCTTTATCGCGAATCTTATGTCATGAATGCTTCTGTTCTCAATAGTACATTATTTCCGGAAGTCACAATGTTTTGAAATTTGATTTTTTTTTTGCCAGGCATACATGCATGAGCTTGCCTAGCCAGCGAGGGTCAGGAACACTGCTCTTCTGCTCATTGTTTGACGTTCAGGGCTTTCGTGTTTTTGGATACAGTATGAAATCTGTTTACAGCTTTATGCCATGCAAGAAAGAAATGCCAGAGGAATAATAAAGAAGCTGTAGCCCTAATGTGCAAAGCAAATTATGGGAGATAAAACTGAGGAGAACTGTAGTATCCGATAAGGTGGCATCCTGCTTTGCAAACTGAGTGCTGCTTCTAAGGTAAATAATCTGGTTGCCACGTGTGCAAAGTCTAGCCTAGTTCACTGATGTACCCGTTGGTGGTTACAGAGTATGATTGCATGCTAGAATATATGCTAGTATACAAGTTGAAATGGGGGGCAAATTTCTATAAAGGAGTTCAGAATGACTAGAACTCTCATGGTAACATGAGACTTATTAGCCTTGGTTCTAGTTATGCTGCGTGCATTTCTAAGAAGATACTGTGGGGCTAAATTGCTGTAGGTATATAATTTCTTCGCTTGCAAGGTCTCGAATATTGCTTGACATTGTCAGAGTCGGTCGCTTTTTATTAGTGATGAACTCTTTTGAATGTTCATTATTTTTGATGCTGATAGAGTAATAGGAGCATGGTTATTTACCTTTATGAGAGACCGAGCAGTTGTGTGGTTAGTTTTATGCAGAGGCTAACAAATTGTTTATCTGCACTTGAGACTGCTAGTGTTGTGAGCCTGTTTAGGCAGGCATGAAGAGAAGGGAGAGCATTGTTACAGAACTGAGGTGATTTATTTCACAGAGAAATATTTAGCATGTTGGCCATCACTGTGCAGGTAATCTTGGATCTGTCATCAAGGCAGTCCTCTATTTATGTGCAACGTCTAGTGGTCTCCTCTGACAGAGCCTGGCTGTCGTCCTTGTTTCCTGAGGAGACAAGTGTTTCCCGCATTTACTGGGCGAACCTGTATATCCTACACCGTAACGGCAGCTCAACTAGGCTACTCAGGTGTCTAAATTTTGGTCATGCTCATTTCACCTCATGGTTAACACATCTCTAGGAAAGCCTGTAATATTAATGCATTGCTTTAAAGGGGCTCTGCAACACTTTTTCAAGTAGTCATGGAATGGGTTCACTAAAGGATTCGTGACCATGAGCGCTTTCTCTCTCTCTCTCTCTCTCTTTTTCCTTCGAATATGCAACTTTTTAGTGTGATCGCGTGCGCGCATGAACAAGTTCCGGCCTTCTGTGGTGGCTTGAGTAACGACCAAGTGCACCGTGCCAAAATCTACCAATGGCTGATGCAATGGCTGTGACGAGTGATTTTTCAGCTTGTATTATCATTTATAGAGAGAGAAAGCAAGCAATGTGTATTTAGCTGACTTTGAGAACTTATTGCGAATTTTAGGTTGGGCACTGTGTTATGAGATTTGGCTCGCAGTTTCTCGGGAGCCTCAACTTTCGTTTTCTGACCACGCTGAAAAAGTGTTGCAGGGGCCCTTTAGAGAATTTCTCGTTGTGTTTGTGCTTAACAAATAAAAAAGTTTGGTTACCAAATCATACAGCTCTAATTTACATGCAGAATATTACTCTCTAATTGTCATAAAAGTGAAAAAAATTAGGGAGCTCTAAAGTTTTGCCTTCAGGAGTTAAACGCAAGCGACATCCTGTTCGTAGTGCGTATTTCAAACACTTAGTGCATGAAACCTTTTCGAATTTGCTATGTACCCACTATACGTGGCCCTGAGGGAATAGGTACAATAGCATGTGTGCCTTTTGTAGTGCGGTACCGGCTTTCAGCCACGGAGCCATTATGATAAACACATATTCTGACACCCATTGGCAATGGACGCTTGTACCATGCATTGTTACTGTAATATGTCATGTTGCATTGTGAAGCATGTACAAAAGACCCATGTGTTTGTGAAGCATGAAAGCTATTTTCACTTCATTTCCAAGAAAATGAAGTTCTTTTCACTGTTCTCACAAGCAGAGGCGTGGCTGTTTGGTAGAACATCTGCTTGCCACGCAAACAACCCTAATTCGGTCCGCACTCTGCTCCAGGATTTTTTATCATTTATTTACTTTATTTGCATCAATCTCAGTTTTCGATCATGCATAAGATGATTTTTCGCTCACAACCCACGACACCGATGCCGATTTCGACAACAGAATTTCTGCGACACGAGCTCTTCAACGCTATCACATTTAAAAGTTTAAAACAAAAGCTTAGTCTTCTCTTACTGCAGTCGTACTTTACTATCTGACGTAATGATAAATGACATTGCTTGTTCATGCTCCTGCATTTAAAATCTGACAGGTGTTGACAGAATGTCATTATGTTTTTGCAACTGCATGTCGGCATGGCTTAGGTAGTCAAGACTGTCTAGAATGATTGCTGGTCGTTGTGAGCTGAGCTCTTTTTACTTGTCAAGAAACTTTCCAGCTTCATGTTAGCTGCTCCCTTTCCTCTATTGAAGGCCCTCTATTCATCTACCACAACCACGTCAAGCATGGACATAGATAGAGGGGCTTTAGCAACTGTCTGTGCACCTAATAAAAAATGGACACAAATGGGATTTGGCTGTGTGATAATATGCCAACGGTGGCATCATGGTAATGGTGTCTGGCTGCTGACACAAAGGGCCCGTGTTTGATCCTGGTCATGGCTGTTGCATTTTTGTGAAGGTGAAGTACTAGAGGACCATGCACTCTGTGATGTCACTGCATGTTAAAGAGCCTACCCATAATACCAGAGAGTGAGCACAAGGACTACACAGAAAGGCATAGGACAACTGCTGGTGTCCTGTGTCTTTCTTTGCAGTCTCTGTGCAGGCTTGCTTGTACAGTCAACTCTCATTAATTCAAACTTGAAGCGACCTCTCATTTTTGTTTGAATTATCAAGAAGTTTGAATCATCAGAAGTTCTCAGATAGATGACTCTGGGTGTGGTGGCACCACACATTATGATTTGACATTGATTTTATCACATTTAAAAAATGTTCAAGCATTTTTAAGCCCTAACTGTCCACAAAGAACAGAAAGCAGAGGTATAAAGTCCAGAAATTTATTGGCCATTTACTGCTGATCAGACCTTTTAAAGAAATCGTGAATTGCAGACTGCTTCATTGCTATAGGTTTGTGCCTTCAGCACAAAGCTCTCTATACCAGTTGAGAAGCATCACGGTTTACCATGCATGTGTTTCATTTCAAACATTTGTTTACTTGCAAAACCTTTTCTTTTGAAGGCTTCAGGTGCTTACTTTTCATTTTTAGACTGTTAGGATTATATAAGCACACAAATTCTTAAATAGTAGTGAGAAAGCGGCAAATATTTTTTTGTATGAACCTGCAAAAAGTATGAATTAACTGAATGATGGAGTTTGAATTAAGAAGATTTTATAAATACATTGAAAGAAGGGAGGGCTAACCAAAATATTAAATTTGGTTTGAATTAACTAAAAGTATGAATTATCAGAGTTCGAATCATCGCGAGTCTACTGTATTATGGAAGCATTCCATCAGTGCCAGCTAGCCTTGCTAAATGCATTAAAGAATTCTTTATAGCTTAAATTTCTGGAAGCCTTTACTACGGTGGGCCTTATTATCATATTGTGGTTTTGGCACATCAAACCCTAGAAATTAATTAATGTACGTGTGACATAGTTTCTGATAGAGGTTTTTAGCTTGTATACCGTTATAGGGTATTGAGTTATATGTTGCCTGTGGACAGTCAAAGGAAAAATTCTCTGAAATCATTATAGTCTCATGAGAGTTGCTTGCCTCCTTAAAGCATTGTCTCACAAGACTTTATTTTCATCTGTCTCATTTATGCTGTCAGTTTGTTAAAAATAAATGGGTTTAGTCTTGTGGAAGAGAGTGCTTCTACAACATTATATTCCCAAGAAATTGAAATAGAAAGTTAAATTCATGCTCATTTGTAGATGACTGTTTTATTTTTTTCGTTGAACCTGAAGTTGAGTTACAAGCTGGTGCCTTACAATAGTACCCTGCTATGTAATAGACTCCCAATGGGGTTAGGTAATTGGCAAGAGCAGTAACACGTACGATGTGCACAAGTCCATCCTCAATAAAAAGGACCCAGCAATGTACGCTTTAAAGCCTATTACTCATTAGGATACATCAGAATAGTACTAGTGTTTCGAAATAATAATGCCATATTATTTATTTACTGCCTTTATGTTGGCTTCATACCTTTTTTACATTCAGGGTGAGAGAAGAAGGTCGTTCGCGAGAGCATGTGCTGACGGTTTTGGAACCTTACACGAAAAAAATGAGTGTGAGTACTACAACAACAATTTCCAGTACAACATCACCAGAGGAGAGCAAGGTCGCCGATACGAGCAAGTGAGTTGGCAGAGTACTAATAGTACGCTGTGTTCTGTCAGAAAACACATCTTATACTGCTAAAAGGGTTGGAGCACTCCGACTTATTATTCATGTAAAAAATTCAAAATTTTTATTCTGGACAAGGCAAATTTTTAATGAAAAAAGTAGGTTTTTAAAGAAATGAATCTTTTCACAGCACTCCGTTGCAGTAAGACTTTTCGTGACACAGTGCTTACTATAATGGGACTGAGATATTGAGTGGAATTCAAATGTGTCACTTGCTAAATTGTTATTTTTGCACAAGAATTTGCTATAAATCTACAGGTTTTCCGGCTCATTTTATCCAAGTGCCACACACCATTTAAATAATCTGAGCACCAAACTAATTAATTCATGTGCCAAACATTTAGTTGAAGCGCCAACATATTTAATCCAAGTGCCATCTCAGGCCGCGTGCCAGTGAGTTTAATCAGAGTGCCGCCATGTTTAATCCAGTTGCCAACGGCTTTAATTTGGGTGCCAGTCAGTTTAATCTATGCACCAGAAACACATACTTTGCCACTTTTTACAGTCTAAATGTCAGAATAATGGAAACATGAAGCGACAGGAAGAACTTTTCACTCCGCTATACATGCTAATGCTTATGAAATGAGGTGCAGTGTTATTTCCCCCTAACATTTTGTTGTCATAGTTTCAAATTAAAAAAACAGCGTGTATTAATTGCTTTTATGGTTACCAAATGTATTTGCTGATAGAGTCTATGTTAGTCCATGCTTCATTGCTACTGCATTATTCCAGCTACTTATTTACACCATCGCATATGCAGACTCATGTCGTCTGTTCAGCAGACGGCATTTGGCTTCTTATTCGCTGAGGCATTCGCAGTTGTCTGCTCAGCTCGGTGAGAACGATAATGACCGACAGATGATATTAATTCGTTCTTGAAATCAGAAATAGCCATTTAAAAAATTGAAATTGTATTTAGTTGGGTTCATGTTAAATTGAGTTTTTTATAAAAGCATCAAAGGAGATACTACTGTTCTCGTGTAACAGACGATGCTAGTGTTGCTGAAGTGTGTTTGCTTGAAACTTGCGTATTTCATCAGATACACACAATTGTTTGAATAAAAAGTTAACAGTTAATATGAATGTAAATATGACTTTCATTGTCCACATTATATCATGAGTCTACATCCTATGTGCACTGCAGGACGAAAACCTCTTCGAATGATCTCTAATTCGCTCTTTCTTGTGAGGGCCCCCTAATTTCTTGAGCATGTACTTGTTTTTGACCCGTCACTGCCCACGCCCCGGTTTTCTATATCTTGGTATGCATTCCGGCACTCGTATAACCATAGCATGTGCATTGAGCTAACATACGAGGAGGACGTTTCAGAAGACTTACATTTATTCACAAATCACAGGACATCTGTCATTAATTGAAGTAATCGGTGATGCGCACCTGCACACGTTTGTTTTGCAGCAAGTCAATTTTGCCCGCAGCTTGCAAAGCATTTCTACTTCGGCTTCAGCATTCTCCTGGCAAAATAAGTTGCGCGCGGCATTGTCCAGCGCCGACACTCTCTAAAGACGACAACGACTGCGTCTCTGCTATGCAGCCGCAGCGTGGCCAGCACGTGAGGAGAAAGGAGGAGCGTTCTCCACACAGAAAGAAGCAGATCAGCATTTGAGAGAGAACCAACACTCCGCGGCAGTTTTTTGTTTTTTTTTTGTCTCTTCGCGCGCGTTGTTGAAAGAAGAAGGGTCTACATGGCAATGACGGGAAAAGGGGAAGCATGCCACCGGCGCGTGAGAGAAAGCCAACACTCCACCACAGCTTTCTTTCTTTTTTCCTCTCTCTCTTGCACACAGCGTTAAAAAAGGGGGGGGGGGGGGAGTGATTCTTACATTAGAGAAAAGAAGATAAAAGTGAGCTCCGTAACTGTATGCATCTATGTGCGACACTTCAACAGTGGCTGACGAGGGAAAGGGATAAGGAGGAATTAAAACGGATGGAATGAGAAGTAAAGATAAAATAGAAAAAGATGGGGACATAGTCAAAGAGGTCCAAGTGCGGGATACCACTCAGCGAGAGCTTCACGGTGTCAGGAGATGGCGGAGAGCGAGCCGGTCGGCCAGAGTTGAAGGGTCTTTACGTGGCAGGGATGGAAAATGGAGAAGCGTGGCACAGGTGCGTCGCAGATCGGCATTTGAGAGAGAGCAAACATTCCACTGAAGCCTTTTCTTTTCCTTCGCGCGCAGCGTTGAGGTGTCGGAGGTGCCGTAGCGGGATTGGGCGTGGTGCTGAGAGCATTTTCGGAGCTCGGTATGTTCGAATTAACCGTCGCAAGTGCTCGCACGTTCGAATTACGGGGCGTTTTTCCCATTGGAATACACATAGCTTCGACGAAACCTCAGCATGAGTTCTGATTAACCGGAAGTTCGAATGAAGCGTGCTCGAATTAATGAGATTCGACTGTATAAGCACTCAAAACACGGCTCAAGTGAACTGCGGCACTAATTTTTTTCACGAATATACCAGCGGTGAATACAAATAATGGTTTTTTCTACCTTCCTACTATTGTCTTTTATAATATAGAAATTACACTTTAATCGTACTGACATTTTTACACCCCGTATTCTGCTTTTTGGGCATTGGATTAAACTGACTGACACTTGAGTTAAAGCCATCAGCAATTGGATTAAACATGTTGGCACTTGGAATAAACTCACTGGCAAATGGCCTGATTGAGTTGGCACTTAGATTAAATGTGTAGCACGTGGATGCTTGCCCCTCAGATTACTTCAATGGCGTGTGAATGATTTAAGCTGGCACTTCGAATAAACTGAGTGGAAAAACCTGTAGTTACATTGAAAAACTTCAGTAAAATGTCGCAGCTTTGCTACAAAGGTGCAGCAATGAACACAATAGCGACAAATTGGAAGTTCGTGTGCAGAATGGCAAGCAGATCGAAACGTGCCTCGCGTTTCTTACGCACAAATGATGCGTGAAACGTACTCATAAGTACAGATGAACGGGAATAAGCATTGCAGTTGTTACTTCACTGTGTCTGAAAAGTGCGCCCTTTTCGCAAACGTAGACTGTGCAACGATTGCAGTCACCTTTTTGCTCCCGGTAACTAGAACAGAATTGTTACTGTGAAATTCCAAGGCCAGCCAAGACGTACGATCCTCCCCACCACGAGATAAGGGCGCAAGAGCACGCGTCCACCCTCATCCTCCCCGCGTGGCAAAGTACGCGCGGGAGATGAGAGCGCTTGCCGCCAAGTCGTGACAATGTGGCGATGTGCACTCATTGTGCCATCTTACTGGTAATGCCGAAAACACATTGAAGGACGTGCCTCTTCATGGCTCAATGGTTAACGCCTCACATCACGTTTCAGAGGTCCCAAGTTCGGTTCCGTGCACCGAAGTCTTTTTCTGCATTATTTTTTTTCTTGCATTTTCATCTATATAGATACGTTCATATATGTAGATACGTATACTAAAGTGGTGAGTGACGTTGACGCCGGCGGCAAAATCCAGCCGAGAGTGTCCATATAATTGCTATCGCAATAATAGTTCAGCTACTTGAAGCCTTGGAAACTTGTGGTGTGGTCCAGCTCTGTCTGAGGCCTCGGCTTTAGTGGTCTAGTGCTTCACTTGATGACTTGTGCTCTATCATGGCGCTGAATTCCTCTAAAATTGAAATAGCAAGTAAGATTCATGCTCATGTGGAAGTTACTTTTATTTTTGTGATGAAGTTGATGCATTAAAACCAAAAAGGAGTTGCAAGTCAATAATTCCAGTCCTTCGTTTGTTTTGCCCACGATAGTCTTTCAGTCGTAGTTGAAATCCCTCTTGACACGTTCATGAAATATTTAGCAGTATGAAAGCTTCCAGTCTTCGAATTTGTCACTGTTAGAATCATTTTTCAGAAATGGAAGTGGCATATTCTGCTAAGTTCTGCTGTCATTAGCATTAGGTAATTAGCAAAAAAGATAACGAAGCCTCCACCCTCTCCACAGCTGAATACAGGGACACTCGAAGCGGCAAGTTGGCTGCCAGGCAGTCAAGTCCTAAACACGCGGTCGCACTTTCGTTTGGTTGAGTGGCAGGAAAATGCCCAACACATTTTTAAGAGAGCGCAGAAGGCCTCCCGTCTGCCACGCTGAACACACATGCACACCAATAGCGAGCAAGACGTGAAAGCGCGACATACAATCCAGGACGTGCGGTACGGCTCTGGGTGTGTTTCTAGTGAGACAAAGCAACATCGCCAGCATGGCTGGTGTCGCGGAGCGGTGGAAACGGGCAAAGAGAGTTAAAAGAGAGAAGCATACAGATGGAAGACAACCTTGAAAAACGAAAACACGTGATGAAACGTAGGTCAAGTAGCTTGCTGGAAAGGTCTACAGCAATTCACACGTAGGAAAACTTGGGAGAGAGGTCCGTGCGCGCTGAGGTAAAAAAAATGCATTGTGGTGTCGGTTGGCTTGCGCAGCCCTGCTGACTTCGACAATTCGCAATTTGTTCTGTAAAACAGCAGTTTTTTATGCTTCCGCATGCGTGCAGAGTGCATGCTAAGCGGAATCCGAAGTCCGAAGTGAACGAGAACAGGTCCTAAACACGGAATGAATCGCGAATAATCAGTCAGTGGGGTAGTGCAAGCACGTGCACTGGAGCAATACAGCACGGATCTAGGCAAGACACAGACGACCGGGTACAGTAAGCGACCGATGATGCTGGCAGAAGGTCTGGTCACTCTAGATCGGCGGCACCAGCAATAGTGTGGTGGTAGTGGTTAGAAGAAGAAAGCGCCTAATTTCTGCAAGTGATTAAAAACTAAAGGCAGACCAGTCAGGCGATTCGAATTGGGAAAACACACACCTCATCTAGGGATGCAGGGTGCTCAGAGTAGCGGGGGTACAAAGGACGAAGGGGTGGTTAACAACAAAAAGCACTCGGAGAGAGCAACATCTAGAGGGCTGCCGAGGCAGGGTCAGCGTTTAACAACAAAAATCTATGGGCACTTCGTTGATGGCGTATCGGCAGTCGAAAATGGGGTCCGGGGAAGTCACCAAAGTGCCGGCTCCGTTAGCTGTAACCAATCGACAGCGCTCAGATACATTCGTTGTAAGTGCAATTCTGTGCTATTGAAATAATGTATATTCTCATGGTAACACAGATATTGTTCGTATTAAGTGGGGTCATTATATGTGGGCTCAACTGTACTTCACATCCTGAATTGACATCTAGGTACTATTCAATTTTTTGAATAGTGAAACCTTGTTAATGCATAGCTGATCGGAGTGCAGTATCACTACATGCAAAACAGTAGTACGCATTAACCATCAAGTATGAATTTGCATCTGCTGACACACATGCCACGGCTACCAACAAAAAAATAATTGTGATGCCAATGAAAATTTCGCATAAGGTACCCATTGTAAGACCTTTCCTTTCTTTTTATCAAAGTGCTAAAAATATTCTGCCCATTTCACACGAATGTCTAGTAGCGCATGGTGGCAATGCGGAAAAGCATTTTAAAACTTATTTAGAGTCCTGATCCCACAACAACTGACAGAGCAAATGAACACACCCATCAGCTTTCCCCAATACATTTGTACACATCTGTGCTGTGGTCTCCTTGTGATCGAATACTGGTGCCGTTCTATTGAAACATGGTACTTGCTTCAACATGAAGCCGATCATCCCAGCATGTCATCACCTCAACTCATGTGCTTGCTGCATGCACTGTATACACGTGCTTGCTGCACATGGCAGTGTTCATCTTACCCACTATATTCTTAACAGTGCATGGGCGCAGCAAGTAGCTTACTGTTGGGTCAGTGTGGTGCTGGTGAGCTTCCTGCCAGTGACATGCAGTCGGCGTGCCTGCAACGCACTAGTGGTCTTACACGAGGAGGCAGCAATGAATGACACAGTGCGTTGTTAGGGGCCTATTAAAATCATGCAGTAAGCTTAGAACCGTGCTACGCACATATGCCATGGGAGTGTCAGTTCAGTGAGGAGGTGAGGTTTGTCGGTGTCTGAGCAGTGCCAAACTGTACACGATTGTGACGAGTATTCTTTTGAGCCAACTCTGTTATAGCGAGTTTCTTGGTTTCCACAAAGTGCTGCGCACTTCAAAGCGGTCCTTCAAGAGGATGCATGCATCAAATGGCAGCACAGGGCCAGCGGAGCACTTAGACTGTCAACTGTCAAAAGCGTACAGTGCACTTATAACAGTGCTACACCACATTTGCAGCCTAGAAGGTCGCCAAAGATACTTATCGTAATAAGGTGGCTGGCGATATATCAAACTGACGCAATTATCAATGGCTGCCATCTATCCTTAGTTTTTTTTTTCCAATGCGCACTTGCAAAAGAATTGCCACAACAGTGTTAAAGTCAGAATCATTGGTCAACTGCACTCTGTAGTTACTTAAAACATGTAAGTTCTGTTGCATCACATTCAGGATTTGGCGGCACGGAGAGTGCAGAAGCCCAGCCAACTATTCTGCCAGAAAAAGTGATCACAATTCCCGCTAACTGGTCTGCATAGGATGAGCTACTATTGCTTAAGCATTCATCAAATGGCTCCATGAGGCTTTTTCAGGGATCTGTTGCAACTATGCTTTAACCATTAGTATGTTTAAGGTAGGTGCAACAAGGTTCTACATGTTAGCACCTCGATAATTTGATTATTCCAACTAATTCACAGCAGTGCTGCTCAACTATATTCTAAGAAAGCTGATATTTTTGCTCTGAAGCAAACAAACAAACGCCGAAAATGACCCCTGTGAACATACTCCACAACAGTAATTTATTGAGGCCTGTAAGATAAAATTTTTTATATTGGCATTAAATTCGATATTTGGCCTTTTTTCTTAGTTCAATTTTGTATTCAAGTAGAAAGCTGCTAGTATCTGATATTCGCACACCCAGAATTTTCTCACTTCTCATTTCTTGCAGTCTTCCCTTTTACCCCACAAAGACTGTCTTGACAGTGGAGTAATAGAGATGGACATTCCACAATTATTTCATGTTTGCTATGCATGTATTATCCTGTGATACTAATAGTTATCTTGGACAAGGATCAGCTATATCTTGAAGTTCTTTTTCTAGTGTTTTTCATATCATTTGCATGGTGCCTTGTGAATTTGTGGAAGGCAAAGTGCTAAGAGCTCCAGGGAAGCATTACACACATTTAAAGATTGGTTTAAAGGCGTGACAAATTTTACATTCAGTTTTATCTACTCAGCCTAGCATATAGCGAATGTGTCTTATTGCTACCTTTCTCAAGAGATGCCTCACCTACTTTTTTATAATAATTTAGTTGTCGGTGCTATGCCAAATCATCTCAACTTTGTGATTTAATGCTGTAGTGTCCAGAAGGCTGTAAATGACCAAATAAAGGTAGTCTTGTTTATTGTGCTCAATATATTAAGGTAATGGACAATCTGAAAAGAAGCTGTATTCATGTACTTTTTTACCACTGCAGCTCCTTACACAGATGCTAAAATCTCTAAAGGGAAGTTCTTTAAAACAAGGAATAAAAGTTTACCTTCTAGTACATTTGTATGCTTTTGAAGTGTATGAGCAAGATCTGTATGCTCATGTGTTTGTTGTCATGGCAATTCACAGGCTGTACCTGGCTGACCTAAATAATGCACTGGTCTACTCCTTGCGCCAAGAAGTGGCTGGCCATGAACATCTCAATCAAACTGAACTTGCCGCTCTGGTGCACTTTGTTGATGTCCTGGTTAAGGTGCGTACCAATTGGGTTGATGGCATTACCTAAAGTTGTGAATGCCTTTTCCTAAGACTCCATACTTTGCTGTTGATCTTCTTTCGGAGATAAAACTTGTGTAATTGAGAAAAATGAGTGACCCATATATCCACATAAATGCGTTAGCTTGGGTTGTCTCTGAAGCTTTTATGTATATAATTAGCATCTTCCACATTTCCTTTTTGTCTTGCAGTTCTGAGAAAAAGATGTAATTCTTTGCTCTGGTTTGTATTTTGAAAAACTGGCAACTGTCAGAACACAAAGTGACCCGCCACGGTTGTCTAGTGGCTAAGGCACTCTGCTGCTGACCCGCAGGTTGCGAGATCGAATCCTGGCTGTGACAGCCAACGTTACCAGATTCTTCTTTCAGTTTGCAAACTGCGCCACCGCAGGTGTCACCCTTCTATGCACCACCACGAAGCGGTGCACTCGTCGTTTTTGGTCGGTCTTATGAGGCTCACAGCGGTTAGGCGCACGCCACCGACCACGCCGGTGAAGCAAAATAGCAGGCGCTTCTTCGTAGCGTGCAAGTATAGTGCAAGTGTGTTCCGTGGCACCATATATGTGGGGTTTGACTCAATAGCAATAGAATAGCTGCTATTTACAAATCACTTCCCTGAATTTGGTTTGGAAGTGACTGACAAAGTTTGTGAAATTATCCCAAAAGTCAAACAAGAACAAGCGGAGAAAAGAACAAATCGGAATTGGGCAATAAATGTACAGTTGTAATGCTACTCTGAGTTGAGAACACACGTGCATTTTATTAGTCAAAAATAGGAAATTAGTTCGAAAGTAACATTCGTAAGCCTCCATAGAAATCGAAATTTAACCAGACTTTTTAGCTGCAATGGCATGGCATATCTACAGTTACGGCAAAAAAAGAAAATGACAAAATGAGTGAACATAATATTCACACGATGAAACTTTTATTTTATTAATGTACATCATCATCATTCATATACAGCCCTTCACCACCGTGGAGAGCAAATGTTGTCGCCTATATGTTCTGTAGCGTGTATATTTTTTTTTATCTGACAACTCATCAATAATTGCAGAAGGGTAGTGACCCATGCCAGACTAATCAGTTCATTAGTTCATGTTGTGACACATGTAATGGTCCTGAATGCCGAGGGAACATGACATTGCTTGTTGCAGCTGGCGGAATAAATACAATAATCCATTAAAAGTTCACCTGTATTAAATTGAAGGCTGCATTGACAGTGTAGGATTGTTCTGCTGCACAAGCTCGCCATACACGGTTGTCTGTGTCATCAAAGATGGCAGCCGCAATGACACTGACGAGGCTGTTTTTGGGTTGTTGAATGTTATTTTTATTGTGTTTTTGCATTGGATTGGACTGCCTGGGAAGTTTAGGGACGGAATTTTTTGAAAAAATATAGAAAGCATACATTAAAATTAGCTCGGATGTAAAATCAGTGCAAAAATATAGACAAAGACTGATGAAGAGCTGACACATTAGAATTAGGCAAATGCTTAATAACTCACATGAGCTACCATTGTTACGTTAAAATATTTCTGCGTCAAGTTGAAAACACGCGATTTTAGTGGAAGATGGCAGGTACTTGACACATCACTGTATCTTGAGCTCTGTGAAGTGAGATGTCGCCATTGGAATCATCATAGCAGGTGCAGTTGGCATTGGATGCATGCAAAATGACCAGCAAAGTTCAAATTAACTGGCAAAGGTTACCGTGTTTACTCGAATCTAGGCCGGCCCCAACTTTATGTCGAGCCCAAGAAGTCTGAAGCCTGGGGGAAAAAAACCTTGAATGTAGGCTGAACTAAAGGGTGAACACAGCAAAAAAAAAAAAAAAAAAACATTTATGGAACATGAAGATGCCGTGCTCATTCGAAGTCGTCGCTGCTGGCCTCATCGCTGGCTTCTTTGTCACTATCGTCTTCAAACAGTGCATCATTCTCAGTACCGTCAAGCACAGTTGATATGCCACATTTCTTGGAACGAGCGCCCTATCGAAGTTTCTGGGATGTGGCCCCATGCTGCAGGTACCTAGCCCGCCACCTGCAACAATTATGCCCGTTTGATGACAATCCATTGTTGTCAGCTAGTGGTTCTCTTCATTCAACCAGTCCGTGCAAAACCCCCGCTGGCGATCCTTAAATGGCTTGTTGATGCAGATGTGGCTGCAACTGGCCCATTATCCCATCCGGTATAACCGCAATGTCGGTGTTCACCTCGGCAAGCACAGCCTTCACGCTTGGTCAATTGCCCGCGGTAGTAGTCGAGCACAAAGACCAAATTATTGCATAAAAAGGCGCCTGAGCACCGCCGCCATACAAGCCTTATTCATTCTTCAACCATGGCGCTGGTCACCCACCTGTTGGCCCGCACAATGACATTACAGACTTCTTCGGTGGGCAGTGTCTTCCTTTTAAATATAATGTAAAGAGGGAGCTTGTGTCTGTCAAGTGTGCAGCACAGCATCACAGTCGCACCCTGCTTCTCATATCCCGCAGAGCGCACTTTCATTTCTCTAGCCCCTTCTTTAGTGGCGGTGTACGCCACCTTCATATCGAAATACACTGCCGTCTGGTCTGCATTGCCAATTCAATTGAGTGGATAGGCTCTGGCTTCCCTCTTTCACAGCACGAAACGTCAAAAGTCAATCAATTTCTCTTTGAAATCAGTGGGTAATTTCTGGGCGATTGAGGTGTGAAAATGGAGGCTAAAGCTGAAACGCTTCA
Organism: Rhipicephalus annulatus; assembly: GCA_013436015.1. Lineage (NCBI taxonomy): Eukaryota > Metazoa > Arthropoda > Arachnida > Ixodida > Ixodidae > Rhipicephalus > Rhipicephalus annulatus. Next base: position 97,921 of record WOVY01002646.1, on the reverse strand, counting down.
TAAGTTTTTGCAGCTAGCCTCCGCTGTTTTTGAAGTCTTTCGGCGATAAGCCTCACTCTCAGGAAAGCTCCCTCGTTTTTTTTTTCATCGTTACTCGAAGGGCAGCTGCTCGCTGCGCCAGAACTAAATCGGCCAATATAGTCTCCATATTGTAGTGAAGGCCTTTCCGTGGTCCAGAGAGTGCCATTCTTGTTGCGGTGCACGCCAACATCTTCCCTCGTTGGCCCTTCCAACGACGGACATTTCTTTCATCTATCCCCAAGTCCCGCCCCGCTTGAATGTTCGAGGACGGCTCCGCAGCTAGCACAACTTTTCTTTTAAAATCGGCGCTATAATGGCATTGCGCTGTCGATAAACTCCACTACTAGTACAGTGAACACTCTTTAAGATGAACTCTTTTACGACTAATTCTTGCTTAAGACAAAGAACACGGGAGTGTTTGTTTGGTTTTTTGTAGATTCAATGCAAAAAAATCTGATTAAGACGAACCGTGTAACACAACTCTTCTGTCAAGACGAACGCTTACGGCAACCAACAACGAAGATTCTGCGCAACAACCATTATAGTCTTGATGGTGAACTGAGAAAGCAAAATGAAAAAAAGAGAGAGGGAGAAGACTTCTGGCGCCAAAACTCAAAGCATATCGAAAGCTAATTGTGACGTGGATAAAGAAAGAAAGACGAGTGGAAAAGAAAGGTCAGCACATAAAGCTGGTATCTTCCTCACCCCTAGCCTGTAGGTGGAAAAAGAGTCATGCTGCAGGGTCATGCTACAGTTTTATTGTTAAAATGTAGTAGCAATTTATTTATGAGCATATTTGTTTTTAAATTGCGAACTTGAGTACTCGCTAGATTAGTCTTAATACTCGACTCCAAAGCATAGTTTTTATCAAGCTGAGCCAAATAAACGCTTTTTTTGTTCTTTTCCTCCACATTGCAAGTATACTTCATTCCATGTTTTCAAGCAACATGTTTAGGTGTATGCTTGGCATGTTAGCATTTGGTTTTTGGGGGTACTTCTGATAAGACGAACAAATAATCGAGGTCCCTTGAAGTTCGTCCTAAAGGGAGCCTACTGTACATTGTAACTCAGCACCACAGGCGCACCATCACTCATCGAGGTAAAAATAGCGGCCTTGCATCATGCACCGGCTACTGTACCGTATTTTCTAGGTCGCACTAGTTGTGCACCTATTTCTCTTATTTTACTTGGAAATTAACGTGTTGTTTAAAATCCTCGAATCCAACTCGACGTTGAGAGTTTGATACATGAAAATTCGAAAAAACCATCAGCCTAGATTCGAATAAATATGGTAACTTCAGTGGCCAAATAAATAGAACTATTTTGTGTGCCTGCTGAGACCTGTGGTTGAGATAAAATAATCAAAAATCAAATTAACCAGAGTTCAATTGGCAGAACACCAGTATCTGACATATTATATATACAGTATAGACTGCTTATAATGTAACTCGCGGAAGTCGCGAATGTCCGCACTATAAGCGGTACTGCACTATAACCGAAACAACCTTTTTCAAGGGCCGCACTTGCACAAAACGTATTTAGCATGCAGCCTTCGCGTGTTTGAGAATCGATGCATGCGATGCGCAGTACTTACAAACATATACATTTCCAAATGTTAAAAAAAAAATCAACGTCCAAAGATACACGTTGCCAATAAAACGAACGTGAAAAGGGGGGATCTAACAAAAGAAAGCATCATCGTGTAAATTCGCCAGCTACTTCTCTGATTGTCTCGATTAGGTACAAAGAAAGCATGTCGAATCATGTCAAGAATTTTACTCGCTGAAAAATGCCAAACATTCAATTTCACGGATGTGCACCTGATTTCAAGACATTACGGTCGAATCACAAACCACCAATCGAGCGCTACACGTTTCCACACTCGTTTTTATGAATGATATTTATTCATTCTCATCAATTGCGACTACTGTAAAGAGTTTCGTTGATTCCGTACTAAACCGCAACCTATAAATAGTGAGTGATTGCTACTAAAATGCATCCAATGCTGATTAGGCCTAGCCTGCTGTTTGGTACGTTGGTTTGGTACGTTGTTGCGAGAAGGAAGTTTACCCAAGACATGAAGATGCGTCGCCGAAAAGATCGCACTTAAGCATTGAACCAAGAACAGCGTGCGTGATACGAAGTTCGCATTCGCGGCCGAAAGATCAACAATGACAAAAACCCGCCAAGCTCACATAAGACTGCTCGCTGGCAGAAAAGGCAAAAGCTCGCGCCATAGAACCGTGAAAAGTTTTTTTAATTTATGGACGAGGTAGCAAACACAATATCTGTAGCAAGCTCGATAACTAGGCTTTTCCCACCAGGAAACTGTTAAGCGCTGTTGATAAGGATAAGGACGGGATTGCACGTGCCCTGTCCAGCCACGCGCGTCCGGAGCCACGCTAGTGACGCGTAATATGTAGCCACATCGGCGTCGGCGCAAAGGCAGCGAGCCCGCGCAGCGTGCCAGGGTCTTTTTTCTTTTTCTTCCCTCCGCCCTTCATTCATTCACTCCACCTCCTCTCCGTAACGATCTCATCGCATGCTCCCCAGCGGCGCACCTCCATTCAGACGTGAATTCTCTACTGGGTTTTGTCACAAAGATTTTCTGGCAACCGCATTATAACTGGTCTTTCATTTTGGGGGACTGCACAATAAGCAGCATGCAGTTACATGGGGTTCTACGGCAGGGTAGACGGAAGTCACAAAAGATCGCATTGTAACCGGTCTTGCACTATAAGCGGTTACGTTATAAGTGGTCTGCACTGTATTACAACTTGTGCCTTTTTCAATACATCTTGCCTCTGTGTACCATCAGTATATATTTTTATGTGAACAAAAAATAATGGATGAGAACACCTGGTATAGTACATTATAAATACATGGAAGTGCAAGTGTATATTTTACAGCCTGCTGAATTGAGACAAAAGAGTGATAAGCTGAGCTAGTTATTATCGGTGCACAGTAACGAAGAGCAAACACACACAAAAAAACAAGATATAAAAGGAAGAACAACAGTACCGATGTGGCTGGTGATGCGAAATGTAACAGGGTAATCGAGTAGTTTGACAATTACTTGCATCTTAAGGTATGCTGATAGTACACTGGCAATGCTTTACCAATCGACAAAGCTTCTAACACACTAACACATTTCTTGGCTCTTGCTCACTAGTATTTCTTACCTTAAAGCCTGAATTGCATGCCATTGTCAGTGACATTGCGAAGATACATAGCTAGAGCGTTACATTATGCATGCTACCAAATTTTCGCACGTATAACCCGCACCAAAAACCCTAAAATTTCAGTGGCAAAGTGGAGATGCAGATAATACGCGGCGTTTTTCTTATAGTGCTGCTTCACAGCAATGCGTGTGTTGCTGTGAAGCCCCTTAACAGTGTAGCGAAGGCTACGGAGGCGGTTTCCGCTAATTCGTGTTGCTCAGCAAGTAGCACAGCAGCTTGCGGCCGATTTTGGTTTCGCTTGCTTGCATCGTTGAAGCGTTTAGAAAACATTTCGGGAGAGAGAATTCGATTGTTCAGTGTAAAATCTCACTGTCACACCACAAGTATAGTTTTTGGACGTTCGCGAGAGAGATAGAGATATTATCAGTAAATTTATGTACTACTTTTTGACGCGGTAGCAGGCACGCATTTCGGTTCTGTTGTTTCCAGGGTGCTGTTACAGTGTACTAGAAAAGGTAGTGCTAAGTCGTAGAAGCACAAGTCGATCTGTTTTGTCACCGTCACCATGAGTAGCGTACGGCGGCAGTCCTTCATGGCACAGCAAAAGCTTAAGATCATCGCCGTCGCCGAGGTATTCGGAAATCGTGAAGTGGGAAGACGGCACGATGTGGACGAGTCCTGTGTGCGACTGTGGAGAAAGAAGCAAGAGAGCCTACAAGCCGTGTACCGCGACCGTAGGTCATTTCGTGGCCCCGAGACCGGTGCCTACCCTCAGCTGGAGGCGGAGCTAGTAAAGTTCATCGAAGATGTGAGAAGCAGGGGTCACGCCGTATCGACCGAGATGGCCCAAGTGGAAGCGTGGCAACTTTCGAGGGAGCTAGGCCTACCTCATGAGTTCTTTGCGAGCCGCGAATGGCTGCACCGATTTATGAAGCGGCAAGGGCTCTCAATCAGACGGCAGACTACAATATCTCGACGCTTGCCGGCTTAATATGAGGAGTAGCTGCCCAAGTACCAGAGATATGTAATTGGCCTGCGAAAGCAGCACAATTACATTTTCTTGCAAATCGGCAATGCGGATGGAACTCCTGTTTATTTTGAAATGCCGTTGGACACAACGATTGAAAAGACGGCCAGCAGTTCGCTGAGCGTGCTGACCGGTGGGAACACGAAACTGCGCATCACAGTCTTGCTTTGTGCCCTCACCGACGGCACGCAACTGCGATCGTACGTCATCTTGAAAAGGAAAACTCTACCAAAGATTCATTTGCCTGCCAGTGTGGTGGTGCGGGCACAAGAGAACGCGTGGATGAACAGTGACTTGTTTGTGGACTGGGTCAAGACGGTATGGGAGAAGAGGTCTGGTGCGATGCTCGCAAAGAGGTCCATGCTCGTTCTTGACTCGTTCCGCGGCCACACAACTGAGGAAGTGAAGGACCATCTTTCACGCAACAGCACCGACTTAGTTGTTATACCCGGTCGAATGACATCAATGTTGCAGCCTCTATATGTGTTGCTTAACAAGCCCTTCAAAGCGCATGTCAAGCGCTATTACGCCGAGTGGATGGCCAAAGGCCTCTACGACTTGACGCCGACAGGACGAGTCCGAAGGCCTGATATTGCCCTATTCTGCAAGTGGATTGTCGAGGCATAGAAGGTTATTCCAGGTGAGATGGTGCGAAAAAGTTTCAAGAAATGCTGCATCGCAAACAACATGGATGGAACCGAAGATGACCTTGTGCATAACAGTGAGGACTGCAGCTCAAGTGATAGCTCTAGCGAGAGCAGTGACAGTGTGAATTGTGACTGGCCTTGCAGACAGCGTATTCTGCTTGCTAAATAAAGCTTTTTCTGTCTACATATGTGCTATGTTGCTTGAGCAGTAGCTTTTGTACAGCCTTTCCTGTATATCAAATGTGCGGGCAATACGCGAGGATTTTTTTTTCTTTCTCGGTGAGCTAAAAGTGGGGGTGCAGATTATACGCAAGGGCAGGTTATACGCGCGAAAATACGGTATATCTGTGTATTCAGCTCATTTGCACTGCATGTTAGCAGGCTGTAATATAAAGCAACTACACCAATGAAAGTTTAATTGCAGCCATTTAATTGGCGTGCAGGCTTTTAAATATAGCACATTCTTAACATCTATAGTGAACAGTTTTATTCACTATGGGCTTTGTAATCATTCAAGTAATCATCAAATTGAAGATTTCCAAGTAGTCATTGAATCTCCTCATTGAAAGAGCTTATTGCCTCACATATCAAGTGTTGCAAAAATTTTTAGAATCTGCAAGTGGAGTTGGAGGGAATTTTAGCATGCTTTAAGCAATTTCTCTCAAGATTCAGTTGTACCAGCGAGTGTGCTGGTACTAAAGTCAACAAATGGTCCTGGCTTTATGGCACAGTCATTTGAGTTTATGGCATTATTTGTTGACCGAAGAGGGCCTGATTCCTGCTTCACCTTGAGAATTGTTTGTAAATTCCAGGTCGAATGCTGTGCTATAATGTTTAGCTCGCTCGTTCTCAAGAGCCAGGACTGCGGATCGGCAGTATTTTCTGACCATGCTGAAGAAGTGCTGCAGGGCTTCTTTGAAATAGTAATTAAATGTAGTAGCGCGAATATGGTTCCCAACTAGCCTCACATGTCACTGGGATGGTTCAAACCCACAGAGCAAGAATGTTTGAGGAGTAGAAACTCCCAGGTCGCACCAGCAGGCGAGTACGACGCGATAGCGTCACGGAGAAATGCGGGTTACGCTAAAGCGCACCAGATGACACTTTCGGCATGTTGCCATCTTTTACATGCGCTTCTATCGAAGCTACACATAAAAACCGCGGTAGCTCCTCGTACATTGTAAATGTTTGCAGATTTCTGTCTGTAACATGAATCGGTAAACGTGACAGATATTTTAGTCGGTTACTAATTTTTAATGCCAAAATTACAGGCCGCACAGTACTTGAAACGAGCTGCTCAATGGTGTCTGAGCAGACGTCAGTGCCTGCGCATGCACATACCCCTCGCTCCTTGCTCGCATGTTGTGCGCACGCATGCGAAGGCGGCCTTGAGAGGGGAAGCTCTCAGCAAGCGTCCGTGTACCCCTTCGCGATCTTGTCAGCTGCGCCGACTTGGGCGATTCCTCGGTGTCCACGCGCTCTTCACGCCACGACGAAGGGGAGGGCTTTGAACATTTTGACCAGTTGTTTTTCGGGATGCGGCGGAAGTGTGTTGTGTCGAACAGTAACAGCGAGTAAGCATATCTTGCAAGGACAAGGACATTGCCCATGATGTTTCTAGTAGCCCAGTGAGGCTTGAGGCATTGGCTTGCACCATAGGAAGGAAATGCCGATAGCGGACTGGGACATATAAGGTGCTATTGGGATGCTATTGGGGTTAGCTTGGTGGTGGTAAAGTTCTGGACAAAGCGAAACGGCCAGTGTTTTTACCTGACTCCGGGCCTTCAATCTTTCCTCACTTTTTCACTACTTGTCATCTGCTCACACACGTATGCACGCAACCATAGATACGCACGCACATACATACCCACACACAGGAAGAAAAATGAACTGGGCCTGACGTGAAGTGCGGAAAGTATATGAAAGGACAGATACTTTGGTGGCTCAAAGTAAACATGCTTACTCATGTTATTTGCTTCATGATTTCGCAGTCACGAGCAGCGTTATGCCGATTGATTGATTGCTTGATTGATATGTGGGGTTTAACGTCCCAACAGCACCATATGATCATGAGAGACGCCGTAGGGGAGGGCTCCGGAAATTTCGACCACCTCTGGTTCTTTCAGATGCACCGAAATCTGAGCACACGGGTCTACAGCATTTTCGCCTCCATCGAAAATGCAGCTGCTGCAGCCGGGATTCGATCCCCCGACCTGCGGGTCAAGGGCCGAGTACTTTAGCCACTAGAGCACCGCGGCGGGGCCAAAGACGCCGATGCCAGCATTTCTTCGAAAATAGCTCTTGAACGTTGTCGCATTAAAATTTCGAGCCGGTGAGTACACACCGGAACACATCCACTTGGGCACGAGCGGCCTTTCGGCGCGGAGTGGCCTTGAACGAGAGCGTGGTGAGGGCGGCGCGGGGCCTCTTCCTTCTCCGCTAGTGGAGTTTCACGACAGAGGGCGCGTCAGTGCTGTGCTTGATTTCGTGATGTTTTCAGAATGCCGAAGCGAGCACAGTTTTGCCTCCTCAGATATTCTTGCTCCGTGGTTCAAACTTGTGTGTAAATCAAAATTAACATATTATTACTATTAATATATTATTATTATTATTATCATTACAGCGAAAGCTATTTTGAGGCGTTTCATGGCCCTGTCTGTGAGCGAAATGTCTGTGAGGAGTCGGCTCGAAAAAGCCGAAAAAGACAAACTCATGGTGCTGGCATATTTTAGTGGCTATGGCCACTACAAGAAAGATTGTTCTTTTTGACGTGCAAATTTTATTGCATTTATAGATATATTTCATAAATAAAAACTAAAACTCAATTTTAACTTTATAGCTTGTTTTTCTCAAAACAAAAATTTTTCCTTTTTTTTTCAATGTTCCTCTCCTTTTTCGGGTACTTTTGGTGCTCGTATCTGCATTAAATTTAGCCCAAATTTTTGCGAAGTATGACAAATACAATTATCTAGTTTAAATTTTAATATTTTATCTTACAATAGAAAAATGTATGTAAATTGCATTTATAGATATATTTATAGATATAGAAATGTATTATTGCATTTATAGATATATTTCATGAATAAAAACTAAAACTCAATTTTAACTTTATAACTTGTTTTTCTCAAAACAAAAATTTTTCATTTTTTTTTCAATGTTTCTCTCCTTTTTCGGGTGCTTTTGGTGCTCGTATCTGCATGAAATCTAGCCCAAATTTTTTCGAAGTATGACAAATACAATTATCTAGTTTAAATTTTAATATTTTATTTTATAATAGAAAAATGTGTTTAAACCTTTACTAGGATAGATGAAATATGAACATTTTTACATCTATTATTTTTCACGCCTATTGCGTATTTTGTATGCGCTTTCTAATTAGTTATTTGTATTCTACACTTGATTTGAAACATTATAAACTATGAATGGTAAAAAATTATAAAAGTTTAGGGATAAAAAGAGGGGAGGGCGGCAAAAGGGTTAAGGTTTTCAACTTGTCATTTCACAAAGGTAAAAGTAAGCAACTTGCAAGAAAACTAATTATATATTTGAAATCAGCATAAAAAAGTTGTATAAACAGCTCAAGTTTCATTGCTGTAGGGTGAATATTAAAAAAAGTGTCTTCGAGTAGCATCTCCTCTTAAAGTGCTGTTATTGATAGTATTAATTGCATTGTAGTGCAATGTGTGGCCTGTAAGTTTCAAACCGATGCTTGAATTCATGAAAGGAGTAGACAAACCACAAATGCTGTGGAAGCATCATAATTAAATCGTCACTTAAATAAAGATACGATTTGCAGTATTGAGACAGCGGAGCATTTTTAGCAGGTGCTGCTTCACATCACCAAATGATATGATTATTCTTTGCTGCGGTTACATTGTATTTCTTTGTTGTAAATGTGTTTAAAAACCAACATGGCAGTGCTCATGCAAGCAATCTGTTTAGGCAACCTCAAGTATAAATCTGTCAGTGTAACCTAAATTGCTGTTTGTTCCTATCATCTCTTTAATTAATCTTCAAGAAGCAGTGAACAAGAACATAACTTCTGTGACCATGACTCCAGTATTTTCCAGGAGGTGACCCCACAAAGTTGGTACTGCAAGACTTGCATGCCTTTCTGACATCAGCTGGGACAGATTCTTTACAGGGAGAACAGCTGTCAGCTTTTCTTAACAAACAGGTGAGAGCTTGGTGAAGTGCCTGCTTATACATCTTTCAGATATAAAGATTATTCAGTGACAGCAGTTGCAGTAAATTTAGAGAAGCTTTTGGTATTCTTTTGAAACTGTAAAGCTAAACCTTTAGTGACAGAAGTAGCAGTCCCTGCACATTTTTAGCCGTACAAAAAAAGCTCGTAAGTTTTCAAACTGTTTATTAGAATCCTTGGGTTCTGCCACCATAAATATGCAAATGAAAGCATAGATGCTGGGTCATTAAACCTTCTTGCTTTGACCATCAGCATTGTAACTGCTGTGAGAATTGAGGCTAGCCCGCTGCCTTTGCGCGGGCTTTGCCGCTTTTTCTGCTGTTCTCATGTCCCGACATGTCTCCCCTCCTTCGCTGTCTGCTGCGCTGGAAGAGTGGAGTGACATTTAACCCCCTCACCCGGTAGCGGATGTTGACTGTGGCGCCGTGGGCGGAGTCTCCCGAGAGGTTTAGCGCGCGTGCGTCGGGAGCGGGCGAGAGGCCTCTCCGGGGACGACATGGGGTAAGCACGCTTTTTTTTTCGTCGATCAGCTCTCTGTGGGGCTCATTCGAACTTCGCCAACAGCGCCTTGCACCCGCGGCGAATGCTTGCCTTTTGTCCCCCCCCCCCCTTCCGAACGCTAGGCCCAAGAGTGGTACGGTGTCCTAGTGCGTGGCCTAGCTACACCGACCCGTCTCCCTCCAAAGCCAACGCGAGCGCCTTTTCCCTCGCTCGAGCAACTGGGCCTTCGTCCCGGTGTCTCCGTGGATCACCTTTACCACGGAGACGTGCTCGTAACACCCTGTGTAGTACTGTTATGCCTGTGGCGTGGGGAAGCCCATTCGCTTTCCCGCCGCGCCTTTGCAACGGGCTGTACTGCGTTTTGCCACAGATATTAAAGTGTTGCGACCTGGAGCAGTACTGTGTTCTTGCCATGGCGACAGTTAACGCGTGCCCTGCGGCTCGCTAAGACCGGACCCACGCTTGTGGCCGTACTCCTTCGGGATGCGTGTCACTACACTGGCGCCCAACGCGGTTTCAAAAGCTCTAAGCTTTTGACTGCTCTTAGCGAGTCAGTTCGCCTACGCGATTCGGGCTCATCGCAACATGCGTGCTTCGTGGCATGCCGCATTGCACAAAGAGGCCACCGCCTCAATCGACGGGCACCCTTTGGTACCCGTCCGTGTCGTCATCCCCTTTTGTGGTGAATACACAACCTACGTGGTAGCTTACGTGCTATCTCATGCCCCCTCTTGTCTGCCGAGAACCTGGATTTTGGTGCGACGGCAGCTCGCGGTGCCATAGCACATGCAAGTGTCGGGGGCGAAATAGCCGCGAAAAGGGGGAGTCCCCATGAGGATGACCTTGGCTGCTATCCAGGTAAGCGGTGCACTGCGTGGCGGCCGAGCGGGGGAACTTTCTGAAGGCCACTGTGCCGAGAGCAAACCCGTGACACTGTGCACGCGGCGGTTGCTGCGGTCCTGAGTGGGCGCGATACCAGACGCCCCCATTTGGGAGAATGGGAATCGCTTTCGGCAGCGAAGAGCTACTGAAGGCTCAGCAAAGTGATCCATTTCGAGTCTCGGAGGGACGGAGCGGCGTATACACTGCTTGCTCGGCGGCGGGCGCCGATAAACGGTCGTGAAGAGGCGCGGAGCGCTGTCACGCTGCTTGTTCTGCGGCGGGCGCGAATAGGGGGCTCAAACAGCATGTGTTGCTGAGTCCCCGGCGGGTTTATTTTGCTGGACCATGACGGGCTCCTGCTGAACTATATAGCCACTGACGACGAGTCCATCGATCCATTTAAGGTGGCTATGCCCAAAAAAGTCTGAGAGCCGCACTGTTGTGATCCTCTCACGACGAACCCATGGCCGGTCACCTGAGTGGCTCCAAAGTTTTATGCAAACCGAACAGCATTGTGACCTGGCCCGGCACGAAGCGTGGCTTTTATCGCTATTCCGAGCCTGCCACGTCTAACAAACGGTTGAGCAGAGGGTTGGAAAGTTGCCTGGTCTTACCAACCGATTGTCAGTGAGCGTCCATGGCGCATACTAGCTGAAAAATTCTCTTTGGGAAAACTCAGTTGTGTCCACATCGCAGACCTGAAGCCCTTTGTCACGATCTGACGAGCTCGCTGGCGCCAGCGCCCTGCGGCACTTCGCGCAAGCAACGGGCACACCCGGAGCGGCGGACCGCATTCAGACCCCGCACCGGTATAATCTGAGGAAGCAGTCACCTTTGTGATTTCGCACCGGACGGTGGACTTCTCCGCAACTGAAGACCCTCAGTTTACTGTATAGCCTCAGTATAGGTTAGCTTCTTTACGTCCTTTTCTCGTAAAGAAGTCGACCTCGCCCAGTCTAGCTCTGCTGCCAGTGTTTCTTTTTTTTAAGTGTTCATGTGTATTTTATGCTTCTTTTGTCTAATATTAAGTATTATTTATATCTTATGTTTTATTTTCTTTTGGCCAGAGATTGAGTGTCATTTTGCTCTGTTTTACTTTTTTTGTATTTATTTCGTCCACCGTGAAGGGTGACCCTGAGTGTTGGTGTTTATGCCGGGAGAGAGACGAAGGACGCTTTGCGCCTACGCTCGTGCGTGCTTCTGTGCATGTGTAAGTGCGTGCCCGTGAAGAATGTGTCATGGCTTCCCCCCATCGACGCGGACATTAGAGGTGCTCGGAGCACTGACCTACAGACGCTGTGCTCTGCTCTGGGCTGTCGACGAAGAGGCCCTGCTGCCTTTACCACCATGGCTCCTGCGCGAGGCCAGCTGAAAGCAGCTATATGCTACCGGCCAAAGCCAGGGCGCCTCGCAGCCAATTCTGGTTCGGCCTCCCTGATCACTGGAGTGGCCTGGCTTCCCGCATTGTCCCAGCTCCGTCATCGAGCCAGAGATGCGGGGCCACCGAACCACAACTGAAGCGGCGTTCGTCGGACTCGCGGCTAACCAAGAGCAGCAACGAGCCATCAGAGAGCCCCCCTTCCGTGCCTCTGACCTCGCACTCGGGCGCCGTAACCGGTGGACATTGTCACGCTCTTCCGCGTGGTGGACGCTATCCCTCCCAAGCACCATGAACACAAGTCCCATTTTCCTGTGCTCCCTTTTGCAATTATTTTTATAGTGCCATGTGTATATTTTGATATTAATGTTTTTGTTTCTCCTATGCCATCATTTTTTTTAGCAGCAGTTACAGGGCTGGACTGAGGTTAGCTGTCGCTCGTAGCAGTGTCATTTTAACTGCATGGGTGACGTCCGGCTGCCTTTGCAGACTGGTAAAGGGCAAATTTAGGAGAGGGGGATGTGGCAATTGAGGCTAGCCCGCTGCCTTTGCGCAGGCTTTGCCGCTTTTTCTGCCGTTCTCATGTCCCGACATGTCTCCCCTCCTTCGCTGTCTGCTGCGCTGGAAGAGTGGAGTGACATTTAACCCCCTCACCCGGTAGCGGATGTTGACTGTGGCGCCGTGGGCGGAGTCTCCCGAGAGGTTTAGCGCGCGTGCGTCGGGAGCGGGCGAGAGGCCTCTCCGGGGACGACATGGGGTAAGCAGGCTTTTCTTTTTCGTCCGTCAGCTCCCTGTGGGGATCGTTCGGACTTAGGCAACAGCGCCTTGCACCCGCGGCAAAAACTTACCTTTTGTCGCCCCCCCCCCCCCCCCCTTCCGTAACGCTAGGCCGAAGAGTCGTACGGTGTCGCTACGCCGACCCGTCTCCCTCCGAAGCCAACGCGAGCGCTTTTGCCCTCGCTCGAGCAACCGGGCCTTTGTCCCGGTGTCCCCGTGGATCACCTTTTCCGCGGAGACGTGCTCGTGGCACACTGTGTAGTAGTTTTATGCCCGTGGCGTGGATAAGCCTATTTGCTTTCCCGCTGCGCCTTTGCAACGGGCTGTACTGCGTTTGGTGTTGCCACAGACAATAAAGTGTTGCGACTTTGAGCAGTATCGTGTTTCTCGCCATGGCGATGGTTAACCCGTGCCCTGCGGATCGCTAAGACCGGACCCACGCTAGTGGCCGCACTTTTTCGGGATACGTGGCACTACACTGCTGCCCTGAGAGCTCTTGATTTTTGTACATTGTTCATAATTGACATAATACTGCAGGTTTTTTTTTTTCTTTGCTTGCTTCAGATCGAGATATATGTCCACAGTTTTGAGAGCAACTGGCTGCAAACGAAAAGTTCTAAGATGCATTTCTATGGTTGTAAACCTGGTAGCATAGAGTAGTTAAGGTCCCTTAAAGGAGAAAATTCTGGAGATTTCTTTCGATTGTAGACCTCGACATTCTTGAGATCGTTTTTGGCAGTAGTTCTCAAAACGATCATGTGGATGACGAGAATTTTTCACTGTATGTTACTCTGAAAGCACTGGCAGAGACTGCGGCGATGATGATAACGCCACTAGAATGCAAGGAGTGAGCTACATCGCTTTAATCCTTGGTTGTACTGCAGGACATATATGTCCCGCTTTTTATTTCTCATAATCGCTGTGGTAGCTTCTTAAGATAGCTCGTGCTACCTCATTCAGGCCACTAAATCCATCTGTTGAGCATACTGCAGTATTATTTAGACAGTTTCCTGACATATCCATTAGGTCGAAGTACACCTGTTGAGAAGTACGTTATCTTTTTTTTTATCTCTGCATTTCAGTTTTTGTTATTGCAGCCTAATTTATACCAAGTCAATGATGTCGTGTGAATAAGTCTTGTCTTTCTTGCTCAACAGAAGCTAAGCCACTTAGCGAAAACTATGAGCTGTTTTTTCTGATGTTAAAGCATGACAGTGTGATTCATGTGAAAAAAAGCAGTGTGATTCATGTGCTCCATGTGAGCTTTAGCATGCACATCATTAGCGGGGTGTCTGTTCAGTCCATGCTGATTACATTGTTTTACAGAGGACTCCTCAGCGTTTCGCTATGCTAAGTGTCTACATACGAAAACTACTATTGGCACCACGAACTGGCATGCACTTTCTTCATCCTAATCGTCATATTTGTCCTCTTCTTCATCTTGTGCTTTGATTCTAGAACGTGTGCCGATTAGATCCCTATGTGATGCGATAACTTTAAGAGTGCAAAGAGAGAGAAAGAAAGAAGAAAGGGCAAAAGACAAAAGGTGAGAGATTCGAACAGAGAGAGAGAGAAAGAAATTGCCCCGCCGCGGTGGTCTAGTGGCTAAGGTACTCGGCTGCTGACCCGCAGGTCGGGGTGTCAAATCCCGGCTGCGGCGGCTGCATTTCCGATGGAGGCGGAAATGATGTAGGCCCGTGTGCTCATTTGGGTGCACGTTAAAGAACCCCAGGTGGTCGAAATTTCCGGAGCCCTCCACTACGGCGTCTCTCATAATCATATGGTGGTTTTGGGACGTTAAACCCCACAGATCTAACCTAATCGAGAGAAAGAAATAGAGGAGCTATAGAGAAAGAGAAAGTGATCAATGGAAAGGAAGGGAAGAAAGAAAACAAAATAGAAATACAGAAAAAATGAAATAAAAAACTATAGAAAGAAAGGGACACAAAAAGAGTTTAAAAGCGCGAGAGCGTGCATAGTCTTTGATAGTATAGTCTATCTAGAAATGGGAACATAAAGTAAGGTTGAGAAGAAAAAGCGGGAGGGCAACGCCACCAGCTGGGCTACTTCTTCAGTCTTTCCATCACTAGTTAGTAGCTGCTTCAATTTTTTTTTTTTCTAAAGAGGCGTTGCATTGCTGAGGAAGCACTGGAGCTATTCCAGAGCTTGATGTAGAATTTTAACAATAGTAATGACACAATGACTGGTGTTTGGAATGACCATCGATTCTCTGCAAACACTCACCATCTGAATTTGACAGGCACGTGACGGTGGTTCTGTTGGTGTTCAACTAGCAAAAGAGAACTTCTTGCACACTAGGTACATGTGCATTTTTCATAACATTCTACTCTTTGGAAATTGCTTCCGACCATTCTACAAGAAAATGTGAAATGCATCAGAGGGGCAGCAAGACATGTTTTCGTGTAGTACTAGTTGTTAAACTTGCAACGTTTGTTTTATTTCAGCAGAAGAAGCGTATTAGGAATATGTCAATATAATGAAACTTCATTAAAAGTAGAATGCTTCTCTATTGCCTAGAAACAGGAAAAAAAATTTTAAATACTTTCCTAGGAAAGTATTTCACTGAGTACATGGGATGCTCAGTGTAAAGGTATTTTATGTATGTTTTATTTCTTGAACTCAGTGGAAACACTGAATAACAAACCTTGTTTTTGAAAAAGGAAAAATTTTTTTACACAATGCATGGAACTGATTTCTGATATATTCTCTCATGACGTGACAGTAAAATAAATATTAGCTATAAAACAAAGTTCAGGAGTGCTCAGTGTAAGCAGTAGGTGGTGTAATGAATAGGGGTACATCATTCATTTGTTTTTATTAAATAAAGGTGAACTGAGCATGATGAGTGGCACGAGCACAGCTTGCTGGTCTGAAAAAAACATGAAAAGCTTTCGTAATGATTGTTTTATTGTACCCTTGCCAACCTTCGTTTTTTTCATTCCTAATATTCCCCATCTTTAGGATATATTTACTCCATAGAAGTTACAGTTAATGAGGCACTTGTAAACTTATAATACAATTACTGTTTTTGTTAATTGTCCACACACAGTGTGGTCTAGTTGGTTGCAGTTTTTTTCTGAGAAAGCTCTGAAGAGGTTGCTTTCTCACTTTGTGTATTAGCACTGTTTTGACAGCTTTGTCATTTTGACTTGACCTTCAGATTGTAAACATGCGGCATTGGTAATGTCAGAGGCCACAGCTTACATAGGTGGTCAGAACCAAATGCCTTGTTCATTCAAGGTTAGGTGTACCTTCTGGCAAATTGAACTGAGTGGGCAGGGCTTCTAGTGGCATGTGTGCACTGCTCTCTGTGCATGAGTAGGGGGTGAAATGGGATTTTGAAGGTCCACGCCACTGCCTAGACACCTCACGATTCTGAATGTTTACCTGTTTGCTCCTTGCACTAAGTTGGGACCAGTCATTTCAAAGGCTTCGATTGTTCTGTTGAAAATCTGATATTAGATTAATTTGAATGTTTTAGTTATTAATTACATTAATTTACATACATTATTTATACTTTACAGCCAAATATGTGCCACTATCAACCGGTAACTGCAGTGCACTTTCTCCTTTTTGCTCATTTACAAGTTTCTCAGTTGAATCGATTTCCTTGTAATGTGGCATATGTTCAAGAAATGAATATCTGGCATTCCATTGCTTGTCTTTGCTATTTGAGAACGAGGAATTATTTTTTATTTGGCTTTTTTTGGAAGGATGCCTTTATATAGTGCTGTTTTTTTTTATTTAATTATAAGTTGTCTTGTTTATATACTAAATGTGCATATCCTGCATGTATTTTATAGGTGCATCTACCTGTTATGGGGCCCTATGAAGGCTGCCGAGGCAGCCAGCCACGATTACGAGGTTACCCTTGTGCTCTATGGATGCTTTTCCACACCCTGACTGTTAGTGCCTACCTCAAGTCTGGAGGTAGAGTGTCTGCATTACTTTCTTGCAAATGTAGTTTTGCAAATGTAGTGCATGCTGTGATAACTTGCTTTGCTACCCCTGAATCCTATGAATCATGATATGAAAATCGAGCTGCCATCATTATTTCTTAAATGTGGCATGTATGACATCATATATTAGTGAGCTGGTACTGCTTTTGTATATTTGCTCTACTAATGCAGTGATTGCATTCCTGCACGAACTGCCCCAACCAAAGCGTGCCAAATGAGATTTACTGCATCATCCCCATAATATCAATGGAAATCGTGCCAAACTGCACCAAAGTCATTTGCAGTGGTGCGACAGCTGCGCCAATTGCACCAATTTGATACAATTCCACATTTTTGCGTCGAGCTGCACCAAAACCATGAAATAGGCCAAAATTGTGCCATGCTGTGCCAAAATACCCAACCAGCCTCAAAATTTTCTAAGTTGCGTTAATATTAGGGAGGAATGAAGACCACGTTGTCCAGCTGTAGTTTCCGTCCTCAATCAGTCCAGGGATCTACGCATGCCGACCCTTACTCTAAACCATGGCAGGACACTTACGAAATGCGATCGACCAGACAAAGTAAGAATGCCGTGTGCCCATCGGTCCACTGATCGCAGCAGATACAAGGCAACTTCAAGACAAGAATATGTTGCCGTAGCCAGCAACACTTCGCGGCAAATATCAATATCCTAATAAAAAAATGCGGTTATGGCATTTTAGGAACTAAAGCTGGAAGTGTATGCTGCTGTTACTGCGTGTGAACCAACGCAACATGCTGGAAACGCCCGCGTTGCCGGCGAACATGTTGGTTGCCATAGCAACGGCACATACGATAGCTATGTGGTGCCGCCGCCGAGCCAATGGGCGCGTGCCGGTGTTACTTTATCTAGCGAAATGGC
This sequence comes from Rhipicephalus annulatus, assembly GCA_013436015.1. NCBI lineage: Eukaryota > Metazoa > Arthropoda > Arachnida > Ixodida > Ixodidae > Rhipicephalus > Rhipicephalus annulatus. The sequence goes on along the minus strand of WOVY01002646.1, from coordinate 80,442 downwards.
CTTACAAGTGAGTCGAAAAGTTGTGCCCTAAACCTAACTCCATGGTAACTAAAAGGGGGGGGGTGCTGTAGCGGTTCGAAAATTTCTTGGCCTTGTTCTAACCCGTGCAAGACTCCGCATAGGCCACCTTCGCCACAGTACACCGGTGGCCTCAGGAAAAGCGTTAAGATTCGGAAATGGCTGTTAGCATTAGTCACGGGACACAGCACAGTTTGTTCAGTTACTTATGCGTGTATACGCTGCATAATTGTGGGTACTAGTATGATCGCTGACATCTAAAAAAGTTACTGGCAATCATTTGGAGCATTGTATAAGATTTGTGCAGCTCTAAAAAAATCAAAACAGGGCACCAGTTTTTTTTTTCCGCCACCCCTAAGGTAACCAGCTTGGCTGATCGACATTTGAATCTTCAGAGTCTGTCAAAGGATTTGAGTTTCATGGAAAATTCTGATGTGGACTTTATCATTGTTTGCTGGGGCGGGGGGGGGTTCAAAATTCTACTGTTTATTAAAATAGTAGTGTTCATATTCACACTGCATGATTTAGGGGACGTTGTATGATATGTACAGTCGACCATAAAAGTTTACGTAACACACGCGCGCATGGCTGAAAGCCTCTTCGTGACACTTCCGTTGCGTCAGCGGCAGTCGACAGCATCGCAGCGCCTTGAAAGCATCCCTCCTCTAATCGATGGCCTGTCTCTTTTCTGACTGGGTACAAATAATTTTCACCTTTCGCATTTTAACCCGATGTGCTTTTGGTATCTGCGTCTACGAGCTTGTGCCTGGCTGGCACTTTATGAGCATAACTGTTATCAGTCGCAATCTTTATCACAAAGTGACGCCTAGCCAACAGAACACCGTTTGAGGCACGCCGTGATAGTTTCGATCCTCCTATGAAAACAGCAATATGATGGTCATACTGCAGATAAGCACTTCGCGTGAAAACTGCAAACTAACAATGCGCTACGTGGCAGTACAAAACCGAAAGGCCAGTGAATAAGAAGATGACTCGTTTCCGGCCTAGAACTGCGGTCGACGGTTGATGGCGCACCTCTAGGCGGCGCGGACAGGCAGTTTGGCACGCGCTCGCATGGTCTTCAAACTTTTGTGGCCGACTGTACATATCATTTTTTCAGAATGCAAGCCTTCTTTTTGATACTGCTGCAAATTCGGTCTTTTGTGATAAAAAAATTAATTTTAAACCCTGTACCCTGCTCTATATTTGGATTTTAGTGTTCCAAAAGCAACATTTTTGTGCTCCAAAACTTTTTGTGCTGCAAATTGTATTTCGGCTGTTGCACCCCTGGATTTTGGTGCGTCAAACACCAACAATAGTCACTCTGGAACGTCAAAACGTGCAACTTGCAAACATGCAACGTATCTAGAATTATTTCACAGATTAAATAGTGGTCACACGTGCATCCCAAGTAATCAACGATGCGATCTATGCTTGGTGTCGACGCAACTTCTGTTGTGCAAGTTGGCTCAACAGCACAACGTGCTTTCCGCAAGTGCTCGTGACATCTCGTCCAATCTGTAGTGTGTAACTGTGGCAGTGATTCATTTGCGGACATCGTCTGTTTAGGAACGCTGCTGATGGCTTGTTTGAAGAGTAGCACTCCATGTAATTAAAGCAATTTTCACTAATATGTGCATGCATGCTGCCAAAATGTCTGTCGCATTTATTTCTGGACATCACGATGTAATTTTACGTGCTTGGCGTTTACAGAACAACACATGAACGGTAGGAACCTGTTGACGCTTTCATCTTCATCCGGAAGAGTGTTTTCCTTATTCTTTACACGTACCAGCACATCTGTAATCGCTCTTGTGGTAAATGCCCCTAAAAGACCCTGCCCTTCCGAGCTTGTGAGTGCTAAGGTTCGAACTCAAATTTTTCGCGTGCTTTTTATAAAAGATGTCATCTCAATAATGAAAGCATATGCCTCCTGGTAGGAACCCCAATTTAGTTTTAATATGCCCAGCTTTCAGTAGTGTGCCCTGTGTCGGAAGGCCCACTGTGAAGCGGCTAAGCCGTGTTACATGTCCGCCCCTCGCTTTCCAGGGTCGATAGCTGACAGTTAAAAAGAAAAAAAATTAACCATCGCGGTATCGCATTCATTGCATCGTTTTGGATGGTGGGAGGCTGCGACTTTCAAAGGGCGCAGTCGCTGGCGCGTGCTAATTCGAGATAACACTACACTTCTCGTAAACATTCTGTGCTATTAGTGTCTGCTTTGCGTTTAGGTAATTTACAACATGGAAACCGCTTCGGCACCTGGGGTGGTCATAGTCCCTTTAACCAGAGTTCTGTTTAGTTAAACAATATAGTGTTCAAACAGACAATTTGTTAGTTTTAAGCTGTTTGCAATGAATGGGATACCAACAAAAAATTGTATTGTAAGGCTTAACGTCAGCCGCGAAGAGCACTATATAGTGACGGGTTGCTATTTTGAAGGTTCGTGCACTCGCCGCACTTGCGAAGAACTCCCTTCACTTGTTCGATATCCGTACGGGGATTGGATGACTATAGAGATACCTGGAACACCTCTTGCAAGCCGATGCACATACAGCATGAATCGCGCGTATGAATAGACATTCGAAATGGCATAATGATGGTGTGGCCGCCTTGCGATCAAAACTCACTGCATAACCCCTATATGGCCTTTCCACTAAGTGAAGCACTTTTCACACAGCCTGTTTGCGTTGAGAGTACAGCACGTAGAAAGGTATACGAGCTGTCTGTAATGCTCGTCGAAATAGCGCGCACACCATCAATCGGGACCTCGCTCTTAAAAGCCAAAGTTTACAGAAGGTGCTCTAGCCCCCTCTTCCCCTTTGCATTCTTACATGCTTACGTGACGGGCGGCGTGTTCCTCTTTGCACGAGTAGCAATCGATGGCAGGCCTGGTACACGGTGTGGTGTGATCACTTGCACATTGGTGCAACGAAATTAGGTCGGCTCTTTTGTAGCGTTAGCTACACTGGCCTCGCTGAGCCAATTTTGCGTGGCACTGGTCTGCGCATGGGCAATGATACTCCGCCGCCGCGCGCGGCTCGACGCCGGTGTGCGCGCAATTCGATGCGCTGCGCAGACGATCAATGGTGTCATGCACCGGAGCCGGCACCTCCCTGCACTCGACCGCGGCCGCGCGCGACTCGCCGCCGCCAGTGTGTGCTTTCCAGAGGAGTGCCGTCATAGCCTTGGTAGACGCGCGGGCCTTCCCTGTGCAGTTGCCATCTGACACTGCGCTGGAGCCGCTTGATAGCGCCTCTGACTGGCGATTGCCACTGTGGTATAGCCATGGAGAAAGTGAGTGCAAATGCTGCTCAACAGTGCAGTAGAGCGGAGAAGCTTAACTCATCGGATCCCGAAGTAGTTGCCCGGCAAAATAAATATACGTGTGTCATTGCAGCAGCAGTAAGCATGATAATCAAGCTAATCCTAGACACTCTGGAAAGCTAAGAATAATCAGCTGAACCTTTGCTAACGCTACGTATATCCTGGCATAGCTGAGCTAAGCCACTGCCATTTTTTTATCTCTGCTTCAACCGCACTTATCGCCTCCGCTCGCACACTTTGACCCGCGTGTAAAACATGCGGTGGCAGAGGATGTTGTCAACTTGGACATGACACAAAACATAATGGCGACAACAAAAATCAGTCGAGAATGATCATGTAAGTTCTATTGCAACAAAGACGAAATGGCTTTCATTCTTTAATCATCTTTGGCCTATAAATAAGATGAGTTTTCTTTTTTTCTATTTGCACTTCTTTTCAAAGAAAACTATGAGGTTTCGGGAGTACAAACCAAACGCCCTAGCCATATATAACTTCTCTGCAAAAAGAAGCCTCAGAGAGGGGGAAGGGAGTGTCAGAGGAGGTTGGCTTGATGAGGCAAGATAAGTGACGTTATGTAACGCCCAGCAATATAAACGATAAGGAAGAAAAAGAACCTCTTTCTCCTTGCCATCATGTTAGGAAGAATGCATTTGGGACAGTACAAGTTTTTAGTGTTGTGTGTCACAGCATTTGTGTATGATGTCCGCTGATAACCACATAGGTGTATTTAGAATGCCATTTTATAAAGTACAATTTTATTGAACCACTTTTCTATTTACTTGCTATAAAAATCACTGAACAAGTTGTTTCAGTATGCTTCAGAGCATGATGCCATTAGTTTCTCATCATCCAGTGAAACAGGGAGCACTCTAAGATGATTGGCTCCATGAGATTTGCATTGAATCACAAGGAGTCCCAAAATAATTATTCGTTACCTTGAATGTGAATGCAACTAGCTTTTCCAGTGTACTCCAAGATGTGAAGTTAGTTACACCATAGTGCTCCCAGATGCAGAATTACTTGCCTCGAAGTGCTTCCAAAATGAAAATTTGGCGACTACAAAAAACTGCTTCAAACCAGACGACCACGGTAGCATCACTGCTAATGTTATTGGAAATTAATTTTTATACTTGATACCGTGTATATACGACTAAGAGCTGCGCTCATGTAAGGGCCTCTCTCCCCAACTTGGCTGTCCAAATAAAAAAAATTTTTAGTGCTTGCCTTCAAACACCAGGGTTGTCGTGTATAGTGCATTTTGTAGGAGCCACCAGATGGCAATAGCTGTCCTGCAGCTTCATCACCCTGAACTATCTGTGAGCTATTTGTGAGATTTCCAATACCATGGACTGCACTGAGGATGATTGGATACATGAACGTGCGGATGACCCAAGCAGTGGCGACTTGCCAAGCCCTAGCAGCGTTACTGATGAAGACATCTAGCGAGGATGTCTGCTACTCGACACCAAGTATCTCATCGTTAGGTTTATACCGTATGTACTCGCATAATGAATGTACTCGCATAATAAATGCACCCCCAACTTCAGTCATCAAAATTTGGATTTTTTTTCCCCACGTAATAAACGCACCCCCCTACATTCATCTGCTACATTCCTGCTAACCGACACCTGGCGCCGCATCACCCGTTAGATCTCTTCCGTTTTTTATTATTTTGCCCACCCACCCCCCACCTCGGCTTGCTCCCTCCCCCACTTCGCCCGTTGCCGCGTGCGGTATTATTTTTCTCTGTGTCTGTGCACGGAACATCCCCCGTCTTATCTGTGCACCACAGTGGGGTTCACGAACGGTGTCAGTGTAGACATCGCAGCTGGCAACTGATAGCATGCAGCGAGCGAAGGTCACGAAGCTGCCAGCGCCAACCGACGATCGCATCCTGCGAATACGAAGAAGCCCAACCCCATGCGCACGCGATTATCGAGCGACGACGACAGGATTTGCTGTTGTGAAGGGTCATTCGTCGCTATTGCGTTGCAGGTTTCTGGAAAACCGGGAAAAAATCGTTTGCGTCCTGAAAAGATCGTGACAATTTCTGCAACTTGGTAGCACTCCCGATTCTCGCTTCGCTTGTTATCCGTGCATAGAGGAACGTCTCATGTAGAAGTGAGGCGGCAGCCGTATTTTGTCATTATAATCTTGTTATTGACGGTTTGTTTTGGTGATTCGAGGGTAGCTTGTTGCAATGCTGGTTACTTGCTACAATGTCAATGGCGTCATCACGGTCGTCGTGCGAGGTTGCCGCGAAGTTGGCAAAGTGCGTCGTAGCGTTGTAGTGCACGCTTTTGGGCGCCTCTCGAGATGACAGCAGATATCGCGGTTATACACTTTTATGGCGTGTGCGGGCGGCCCGGGGACAGCTTGCAGAAGATAGCGCCATCAACCACCGAAGGTGAGTAAAGTGCAACAAAGAAGCTGTTTCCAAACAGTGTATGCGTATGTAAATTGCAATAAGCTACGCAACCTAACTTCTTTTACATTACCACATTTTTTGCTCCTCCCAAAAAAGTTTTCATAAAATTTACCGTGCGTAATAAATGCACCCCCCAACTTTGCTCCGATTTTTTTAGAAAAAAAGTGCATTCATTACACGAGTAAATATGATCTGTCACGAATAAATAGGCTTTTGTATAGGTTGATTGAAAATTGAACAAAAATTTCGCACTGTGGAAGGGCTGCACTCCATCAAAACCACAGAAAAACAAGTGTTGTTCTTGCATGAGTGTATACGGTATATTACTGCTTAAGGGAAATTTAGAATATATGCATCTCACAAGATAATGCTAGATATAATGTCGTTTCCAAGTGTTTACTGAGTGCATACGCTTCTCTGTACATGAGGCAGCATGAACGCACCTGACTGTCCATATTTGTTGTGTTCCTGAGACTTGCAATTATGCAATCTCTCATCAGCACGTCAAGCAGCCAGCTCTCTCACCTAGCCTTTGCACCTGTTGTGGATTACCTGCCTGCTACGTAGGGCTTATGCGGCTCTATTGCTTGTAGTCACCAAAGTCACCATAAAACAGCTGCTCATGCTCATCTGCTCTAACACCCCTGCATTAATTTTCTCCTGCTCCTACCTTGTGTGCCCTCATCATCGTAAGATTGTTGGCTGATGATTGGAGAATGTGTCTCCTTTCCTTATCGCTCTCTTCATTCACTAGTCATGTGTGGCAATATCACATTGGCAAAACTCAAAAAATACCTGTGCGAAAGGCTGATCTAGTTGTCGGGGTTACATATTAGAGACTGCGCAGCTGTGTTAGCTAGTTGGTTGTGTGGTGAGCCTGTGATTATGGGTGATTGGCATCCCGAGGTGCTAAGCACTTCACTGAATCTTTTAGTTGCTGTTTTCACATTAATGCGACTTGCAGCGGGGCTGCAATTTGTTTGGAATAAACATCATTTTTCACATTGTAAGCAGGTGTTTAACAATTCATATCTTACTGCAATTTGTACGAACTGTGGTCATATCACTGGGGCTTTACTATACAGCTTTGAATGGAAAGAAGCTCTGGTAGTAAGGCTTCATGTGGCTAGGAATGGAGCTCGGCACCCGTAAGGTTAGCAGGACAACATCTAAGCTGCTAAGCTACCACAGTAGGTGAACATGAACAATGCCTGCCTATGCAAAGTGGGTATAGTTTTCATAAAGTTCATTTATTATTTATTTCATTTTGTGCACATATAGCTGTTAGAGCGTGACCTAGATCAAGGCACTTCTGCAAAGACAAACAAAACGAAGCCTTTTTGATTTGTGGTGTCTGTGCTTTCCGTGGAGAGTCCATAGAACATGAAAGGAAAAAAAGTATGAAAGCAGGCAGAGTTTGAAAAGAGCAGTACTACTTTCTACATGCCTCAATGTATCATGCATTTTTTAAGTAGGAATTAATTTTATAAAAATTTGTACCCTGGTGTCTCATGGCCTGTCCCTTTGCTCTTTACGCTTCTTTTCATTGCACTTTCCCGAGGGTCACTACTGTCAGGCCCAGTGCATACACGGCTTGAGACAGTGCACCGCTTTGTGTAGGTATTGCTTGTTATCGCACACAACACTGAATGAGGACAAAGTGCTCAAAAACTTCTTTTTTTTTAAGTGTTTCATATTATACTATGAAAGTGTGCCTTCTGGCATATTGGTTGGTTGTACAATATGTGCTGTAACGCCTGTATCGTTCAAGCAGTGGTTTGTGGTATCTGTTTCCTCATGTCTAGCACTGCTGTAGTGTCGTGACCAGATTTCCTGAGCTTGACGTGCACATTTATTGCTAATGAGATTTCAGCCCTTCTGTGCTTCCTGAGCCTTGAGTATGAGTAGGCATTCGTGAAAGCAAAGTTTTATTCACATTAGCTTGATAAGCCTTTTTGGTTTTACATCATATGACTGACTATACCATGGTGCAAAGTTTCAAGCCAAACTTCATGTTAACCTCACCTCTGTGCATAGTGCTTTCAGTAAAGCAGATCTCCGGTGGTCCGGCTTCATGGTCACATCAGGGGTGCAACAGCTGTGCCAATTGTGCCAAATTAGTTAAATTTTCTATTCTTGCACCGAGATGCGCCAGAACCATAAAAAAAAATTTGCTGAAATAGCCCCACGCTGCACCAAAATGCCCGATCAGCCTTACAATATTTTAGTTGTGCTAATTTCAGCGAGAAATGAAGGCCGCATTTGCTACTTGCAGTTTGCATCATCGGTAAATCCAAACACATAGACTTTAACCCCAAACCAATGTGTAAGACATTTCTCATTAAGTAAGGACGCTTGCAAGACACGCTCGACCAGACAAAGTAACAACGCCTCGTGCCTATCGGTCCGCTGATTGCAGCAGATACCTATCGGCAGGATGACGCTACTTCAAGACAAAAATGCGTTGCTGTAGCCACCAGTGCTTCGGGAGAGATAAGAATTTCCGTGTCAGCAAACACGGCTATGGCATGTTAGCAACTGAAAGCGTAGGCCGCCTGGCTTGTAGTTTCTGTCTGGAGGTTTCGTCACGGCAACGACAGATATATATATCGCCGGGACGACGCAAGTTTAAGACATTCGGTGCCATTGCCAGACCCAACAGGCGCACACTGTTGTTACTTCAACTTGTCGAATGTGCCAAGCGAGCTGAGAAGTTGTGCCCTAAACCTAACCCCATCGTGGAAGGAAAAAAAAAAAAGGGGGGGGGGGGGGGGGGGTTAGTGTTAGGAGGTGTAGAAGTGTTCAAAACTTTCTTGGCCCTGTTCTAACCTGTGCAGAACGCTGCTTCTGGTGATTGAGGTAGCGTCATCCTGCCGATAGGTATCCGCTGCAATCAGCGGACCGATAGGCACGAGGCATTGTTACTTTGTTGGTATTAATATGTCTGAAAGAATAATTGGCGAAGCTGGTATCATATCTTTACTCGGTAAGTTGAAAACATCGTCTGCATCCGATTATAATGGCTTCAATAATAAAATACTGAAAAATATTTCCTCAGGTATCTATCACTTTTTGACAGCAATCTTTTCTCTATTGTTATCATCAGGCACCATTCCTCAAGACTGGCGAATAGCAAAAGTAGTGCCGCTATTTAAATCTGGTAATCACTCATCCCTGCTTAATTACAGACCCACATCTTTAACTAGTACCATATGTAAACTTTTGGAACACATTATACACTCACAGGTAATATCCTATTTAGAGAAACACAATATCATCTTTAAATACCAGCGTGGTTTTTGCAAGGGCTATTCATGCGAAACTCAACTCGCGGGATTTACTCATGACTTGCACTCATCATTGAACGCCCGCATTCAAAATGACGCCATATTCCTTGATTTTTCAAAAGCATTTGATCGTGTCTCTCATCATCAGCTCTTACTAAAACTTAGGCAGCCTAATATTCACCCACTTGTTCTCGCCTGGCTGCAAGCCTCTCTTTCCAGTAGAAAACAACTCACGTCTGTCAATAACTTTAACTCTCCTTTTGTTGAACCCCGCAGGGGCGCCTGCACAAGTAGGCATTTGGTGTGTACCGACAACACGGACCCGAGCTAACAGGGGAGTATTGACTCCCTCCCACGCGTAGCCGTGCGTGGCTTTGCCGTGTCCGGGGAAAAGAGGATCCTGGGGGTTGAGCCGACGCCGGGTGATTGGGCCTGTAAGGCCCCCCAGAGGCAACACACCCCTTTGGCCCAAGCTTGACGTAGACGGCACCCCTGGGCTGACCCACCTAGGGGAAGTCGGCAGTCGCCTTTTCCTATCTCTCTCTCTCTCTCTCTCTGCATCTTCGTCTTTCTTACTTTTTAGCTTTCCTGTCTACTTCTCCCTTCTGTTTACTTCCAATTTTCTCGGCGGCAAGGGTTAACCCTGTGCGAATAGCCTACCTTGGCCCAGGCGCATTGGGTTATAGCAGTGTTGTACGGCTGATGTCTGCAAGCTTTCAGCATCTGCAAACTTGCAGCGTCCCCTCGTTGGGCTTCGTGGTGGGTGGCCACCAACGCTGGTGAACAACATACAATTAGCATGCATAAAGCATTCCCTTTGCTTAGTGATCCTACCTCCTCAAAGCGGGTACACTCCGAAGATATCAATTTTTTCAACCGGCCAAGACAAATCTTTCCTCACTTCCATGTTATACACTGCGAGAAAACTAACAAGCAAGCCAGAACTGTATCCCCTTTCGTAGTGGCTAGGTGCTTAACCAAAACTCTCGGTGCCAGGTACAAGGTTACCAAAATGGCCAGCGGAGATCTACTCCTTGAGATACGTGACAAAGACCAATTCGAAAAGCTGAACACTCTCACAACTTTTGGTGACACACCCATCAGTATTACGCAGCACAGGTACATGAACTCTGCTCGCGGGGTTGTATCGGACGCAGATTTGCTTGACCTGACCGAAGCTGAACTTCTGGAAGAATGGAAGAGCCAGAACGGGACAAACGTACAGCGTATTAAGATAAGAGATAAAAAAAGAAACACTAACCAAACACTTAATACTGACCTTTGCTTCGAGCAATTTGCCGAGCGGTTTGCCGGAAACCATTCAAACTGGGTATACAAAAACATCCGTAAGGCCATATATTCCCTACCCCCGCCGTTGCTTCCAATGTCAGAGATATGGCCACGGCTCGCAAAGCTGTCGTGGCTGAAAAACTTGTGCTCTGTGTGGAGTTGTGGGCCAAGCGTCGGAAAACTGCGAAGCACCTAACACTGTGTGCACTGTGGTGGTAATATTGCCGCATACCCACATTCCTGTTCTTTCTGGAAAAAAGAAAAAGAGATCATCGCATTAAAGATAAAAGAAAACATTACAGTTAAAAAGGCAAAAAGAAGAGTCTCGCCATTTTATGGCTCCACATATGCTGATGCGGCATGCCAGGGGGCAGCGTCGCACCAGCCCTCGCCACTCCTTTGGCCTGCGCAGAGCGAGCCATTGGCTGTGGCGCCTGCCCCCAAGGCAGCAGTAGTTGAGTCTACTCCGCCTATTGAACAGAGACCAGAGACTCCAGGGTCCTCGGGTCTCAAGGCCTCACCTCGTCAGGTGAGGCCCAAACTTCGAACAACTAGCTCGCATGTGCAGGCATCCAGTGCCTCCGAGGAGGCAATGGATACGGCGGCACCCCTGGTGCCGAAAGAGCGGCGCGGCTCTCTGGAGCCGGCCAAGAGAACTAAAAAGCTCATAACAGGGCCTGATGATAGCCCTGTTACTTGAGCTTGAACTTTCAGCTTGAACAAGTAACTCCCTTAATGTACACACAGCACTACTTTACTTCCAATATGGAAACACAAATTATACATTAGAACGTCAGAGGACTGCTTAAAAACCTCGAAGATGTCCAAGAGCTCTTACACAAACACTCACCAAAAGAAGTGCTGTGTGTACAGGAAACACACCTAAAATCCTCCAATACAAATTTTTTACGTGCTTACGTCATATACCGAAAGGACCGAGATCATGCTGTGGTGTCGTCCGGTGGCGTAGCCATTATGATTAATCAAGGAGTAGTGTGTACACATTTACCACTCCAAATATCCCTTGAGGCGGTGGCTGTTCGAGCGGTACTTTTAAACAAACTCATCACCATCTGCTCTTTGTACGTACCTCCGCACCACCGTCTTGAAAGACGTGAAGTCCAGTCTTTAATAGGCGAACTACCTGAACTTTATTTGCTCCTTGAGGACCTGAATGCACATAGTGGACTGTGGGGCGATTCTCGCTGTGATGCACGAGGTCGTCTCATTGAACAATTTCTCTTCTCTTCCGGTGCCTGTTAGTTGAATAGGAAAGAGCCAACATACTATAACGTCGCCAACAAAACTTACTCGTCTATAGACCTCAGCATTGTATCACCTTCACTCCTACCCCTACTGAAATGGAAAATCATAAATAATCCTAATAGAAGTGACCATTTTCCTGTAGTGTTGAGTTCACAAACAACATATGAATGTCCTCTACATGTTCCCAAATGGCTGATAAACAAAGCAGACTGGGAACAGTTCCAGAACACTACTCGTTTAAGTTGGACAGACATATGTAGGTTAAACATAGATGAAGCTGTGCAGTACTTCACAGCTTTTCTTTCTGACGCAGCAGCCAAGTGCATAACGCAAACATCTGGAATGCCTGGCAAGCGACGTGTCCCATGGTGGAACACTGAGTGTCCGAATGCGCGAAAGGAGCAGAACAAGGCATGAAGGTTGCTTCGGAACTCACTGACAGCCGAAAATCTTGACACCTTTAAGAAAATAAAGTCTCAAGGCAGGAGAACGTGTCGGCAGGCCAGAAGAGAAAGCTGGCAGAAGTTTTTGTCAGGGATCAATTCATACATACAGGAGGCTAAAGTCTGGAACATGGTTGGTAGGGTAGCAGGAGGACAAGCACACACACTCCCACTCGTAAACACACAGGGTGACACCTTGGAAGATCGGGCGAACTTTCTCGGTACACTCTTCGAACGGGTGTCCAGCTCGTCACACTATTCTGACGCTTTCCAAAAATACAGAACAAGAATAGAAAAGCAGAAACTCGAACACAAGTGTACTAGATACGAGGCGTACAACCAAGCTTTCAGCTTAGGTGAGCTCCAAATGTCTCTAAACTCCTGCAGTAATTCTGTCCCAGGTTCTGACCGTGTGGTTTACGAAATGTTAAAAAACCTACCAATCGCAACATAAAAAACCTTACTTTGTTTGTACAATGTTATCTGGTTTTCTGGCGCTATTTGTACTTCTTGGAAAGAGGCTATTATTATTCCCATTATGAAAGAGGGCAAGGACCCTTCTTCAGTTTCGAGTTATAGGCCTATTGCACTTACAAGCTGCTTGTGCAAAGTCTTCTAAAAAATGATAAACTGCCGACTTTTACGTTTTCTTGAAACAAGCAATTTACTCGACCCATTTCAGTTCGGGTTTCGAGAGGCTAGGTCCACCACAGATCACCTTGTTCGTATTGAGGCACAGATCGGAGACGCTTTCGTCCATAAACAATATTTTCTCTCTCTGTTCCTCGATATCGAAAAGGCTTAAGATACAACATGGCGCTTTAGAATACTAAGAGACCTGTCCCACCTTGGCGTGCGGGGAAGAATGTTTAACATAATCGAAAGTTAACTGTCAAACCGGACATTCTGTGTCTGAGTGGGCAGCGTTCTTTCCCAAACATTTGTCCAGGAAACGGCCATGCCGCAAGGTGGTGTACCTAGCTGCATACTTCTTCTCATCAAAATGAATTCCTTGCACTTGTCCATCCCTCACAATATGTTTTATTGTACATATGTCGATGACGTCCAGCTTGGCTTTAGATCTTGCAATCTGGCCGTGTGTGAGCACCAGGTTCAGCTTGGTTTGAACAAAGTCTCCAACTGGGATGAAGAAAACGGGTTTCGTCTCAATGCACAGAAAAGCATGTGTGTCTTGTTCTCCAGGAAGAGAGGCATTCATCCCAAACCCGATATTCAACTGCATGGTCAACGTCTTTCTGTTGATACCGAACACAAATTGTTAGGCCTAATCTTGGACACTAAGCTAACCTTCATACCACACATCAAATATTTAAAAAAGTGCATAAAAGCTATGAACGTTCTAAAAATGTTGTCTCGCACTACGTGGCGAAGCGACAAGAAGTGTTTAATGAATTTGTATAAAAGCTTCGTACGTACCCGCCTAGACTATAGGGCAATAGCATATCAGTCTGTGACACCTACTGCCCTCAATATGTTTGATCCTGCTCATCATCTAGGCATTCGCCTTTCTACGGGTGCTTTTCACACTAGCCTTGTAGACAGCCTGTACGTGGAATCGAACGAATGGTCGCTCCACCTACAGAGATGTTACATGACTTTTAAATATTATTTTAATGTAAACGCAGACAAGGATCACCCGTCACATTCCACAATTGATGACATGTCAAGCCTTGCTATATTCGAAAAACGGCCTTCCATGAGACAGCCCTAATCACTCCGTCTGAGAGGCCTAGTGAAGGAAACCGGTGTGCCACTCGAACACCGTTTGATGGCTCCCGTAGTATGCCGGCCACAGTGGCAGTGGCAGGCGATAGATTGCGACGTGTCTTTCTTAGAGGTTACGAAGCATGCACCAATTACACACATCCAGACATACTTTCTTGAACTACAACATGAATACACATGTCCCGAGTTCTTTACGGATGCTTCGAAGTCTAACACTTCTGTCTCATACGCAGCGGTCAGTCCATCCTTTTCGGAAACCGGCGTTCTGCACTCTGATACAAGCATTTTTACTGGCAAAGCTTATGCGATACTTGCGGCTGTTAAATACATTAAACAAATAAAATTACAGAAGGCAATAATATACAGTCGAAACCCGCAATAACGAAATCGCCGGGGAAACCAAAAAATTTTATTTTCGCGAGAATCCCGTTGGTGTGAGTATGAGACATAAAAACAGTGATACGGCCAGCAGAACGAAAATTTATTGCCAGAAATCGGTCAACTTGCTTTGCCGACTCTTGCCATGCAACAACTTCAAAGCTCTCCCTTCGCACTGGAAAAAGTGGTCTATTGCTACGTCGTCATCATGTGCACCAAAAAAGGAGCGAAAGGTGTCCAGCGCATCCAAAACAACCCGCGGGTTGTTTTGGATGCGCTAGCGCGTCGTTCCTGCATGCAGTCTCGCTGTCAGCAGAGTTGGGGCTAAAGCAGACTTCGATGATGCGCCGCGGTCGTAGACCGCGTGCGCGCTCGTAGTAATCTGATCGTGCGTCCGGTGCGGCCACTCATAGTAATCTGACCATGCCGCCGCTTACAGCTTCATTGCTTGCGATGAAGCACGTCGCCACGTGTGCGCTAGCGTGTTGTTCCTGCCCGCAGTCTCACTGTCAGCAAAGGGAGGGCTAAAGACGACTCCGATGACGTGCTGCGCTCGTAGTAACCTGATCGCGCATCCGCCTACTGCTTCGAACTAAAGCATAATTATATCTTAAGCGATCATCGAGCCGTGAACACGTCACGAAGTAGCTATTTTCGAGAGTCATGTCATCGCGACGCATAAGCAGCAGACGACGATCTCCCGGAGCGAGCATCGGGCTAATGGCGAGGCGAGCTGACGCAACATGGCGGCCACAGCTGATCAAGGGCCTCGAAACGGCCTTCAAAGATTTGGTTTTTGTGCGCTTGTTTTTAAAGGGAGGAGCCAGCTGAGGCGGGAGGGTTAAACACGGAGAAATGCTCTTTCCGATTAGCCCAAGAAGCCGGCTCCTGGCCCCTCCATCACGAAGCCATAATGTTTTGAAAATCTCTGTTTTCTCCCGATTTCCAGAAAAAATTTCGCTACCTAGGTGGGTGAAATGAATTTTTCGAAGCACTTCTGTGCGGTTTTCGCGATCCTGAAGCCGCGTCTCCCCTTAAGTAAACAAAAATGGCGATACCCACGCTAGCGTGGCAAAAGCAGACGTTTACAAATTTTGAGTGCGCATAACGCGCATGCGAGCATATTTTCGACAGAAAAATATGCTCGTATGCGCGTTATGCACACTCTCGCATAACGCGCATGCCTACTCTCAGAGAAATACCGCACAAGTATATCTAACTGCTGGACACGCTGCTCAGGCTTTGGAGTTTCATCAATCACAAGGGCAAAAAACACATTCGGCCGACACAACTCTGCAACGAGCTTTGATTTGAAGAAGTGCCCCAGCCCATCAGAGATGACGTATGATGCTTGGCCCTTGAGCAGTTGAAATTTTTGGCCATGTCACTGTCAGTAAACGTTTTTTTTATAAATGTACGTAGCAGTAGTGCTCCAGGCATAGGGAATGTCCTTTGAAGCAACAGCCATAGCAAAAATGGCTTCCGCCCCACATACTTGATCTTGCAATGTGGCACGAAACATTCCCTGCGAAAAATATATCGTGGCTTGCACAGTTTTGGGAGCTAGCAGCACACCACTTGAGTCTCGCCACTTTGCTGCTGCCTCCAGATGCTTTTTTTTGGCTTGCATGCCGCTTGACAGCAGCAGTGCCATGCTGCGCACAGGAAATTGTCACACTGCAAAGAATGCAAAAAGCCTCCTGGCTTGCACCACTTGCTGATAGCGTCGCCGTTGCAATCCACTTCGTTTATGACCGACGCACTGAATTTCGTACTTCTACCTGTAAGGAACAAAATAGTCATGAAAAGCCCATGCCATCTAAAATGGAAAGCGCACGCACACAAGAAGTGCAATATGAAATACAACGGTGCAAAAATCGGCATTGTTTTCTTAAAACGCGGTGCCCTTTGCCGCATTGATCCAAGCCTCGTCGCCTACTAATCTCGCGCCAATTCACTGCCCGTGCACTTGCTGCACCGTGCAAGTGTTCTTGGTACCCGGCCCGGCCGTGACCGCAAGCTCGGATAATGCTAAGATCTTCTTGGGTACACAGCTTCCGATAGTGCACGTGCGACGCACTCCTTGTCGTTCCGCTGAAGGAGGTTGCAGCGAACATCACGTTTCCGTTGCCCCGTACTAAATGCGTGCAGCATGTTTATAGCCGCGCCAACAAGGCTACGCCACACGCGCTGACTAGAAAGCTAAAGATGCCTATCGCAAGAGATGTCAGCACAAGCACGCCTGATCGTAAACGCCATCGCGCGTAACCTTTGTGCGTTTGCCATGCTTACCAGCATACTCGTGCCAAAGTTAAACTCTCTCTCTAAAATTTCCATCTGTCTCTGAAATTCAGCCGTTAAAACATTTAGAACGGGTGCGTATTAACATTTTATGACACGCGAATAAGTGAATGTGAGCCCAGCTACTTTAACAACGGCGGTGTGCTGACTCGGCCTTCATTCTACTGGCTATGTCGGCAGCGTTCGTCAAAAGATTCCACTCGCTTGAATAAACCGGTGACACACCCACAAAGTTTTTTGCGCGAAGCGTAGTTTGAATAGGTGCTTACCTTTGCTCATGTTGAATGTACATGTACAGCCAGCAGCCTTATAGCCAGCAGACAAAATACAGCAAAACGCAACAACTTGTCGAGTGCCCAGCCCCAACACCCGCCCACACCAACGTTCATACAACGTTGGCCTGCTCAGCGTCTGGGCAACTGGATTGGATTGGATAATGCCTTGTAAAAGTTGCCAACAGAGCATTTATTTCCCACTAAAATTAGCGCTACTGAGAAATTTTGCGGCTAGTCGAGCACTTTGGCGGAGCGTGGCGCAATTTCAACAAATTTCAAGGTTTTGGCGCAACGTGACTCAAAGAAATGAACTTCTATCAAAATAGCGCAATTGGCGCAGCTGTAGCACCCCTGGTTAACCTTTGGCGGGAGGGTAAAATAAGGCCCGCACTGTAGTAGAAAAATCGTTAATGCGGTATCGCTGTCCAAAAACATTTTGTTGCCAGATACGCAATACATGGGCTTCTATGAACGTTCGCCGGGGATGCGGAAATATTTCGTTGCCGCGGGAATTTCGTACTCGCGGGGTTTCGTTATTGCAGGTTTCGACTGCATACAGATTACCTAAGCGTCGTAAAAGCTCTGAAAACACCTAAAAAGCACAAAAACCCTGTCCTTGTCTCGCTTTATTCGCTTTTACGCACAGTCTCCTCATCCAAGCAGCATGTCATAGTCTGCTGGGTGCCAGGACATTGCGAAATACAAGGCAATGTTCTGGTGGACCAGCTAGCTGGATCCGCCAACAAAACCGCTATCAACACTTCAATACCGATTCCTGTACTCGACTTGAAAGCTGTACAAAAGCAAAAGCTCAGGGGTTATTCGCAGAGCACATGGGACGCACACACAGGTAATAAATTGCATGTCATCAAACCGCAACTTGGTCATTGGCCACTAGTATCAAAATCACGCCACACAGAAGTAATCCTTACAAGGTTAAGAACAGGCCATACACACACAACACATTCATTTCTTTTAACTGGGGGCGATCCATCTTTGTGCGACAGATGTGGAGAAGCACTCACCGTACTTCACATTCTAACACAGTGCAAAGAATTAGACAAGCTAAGAAGACAACATTTTCCATTACCCTACCGACAACAGATAGCACTGCATCCTGCGATGTTCGTCGGTAGGGAACCACTTTTGAGTCATAAATCATTGTTAGCGTTTTTAAAATAAATTCGTACTTTTCATATCATATACCCGGGCATTCCGTAGCACAACCTCTTGAGAGAGGTCTCAGCTGCGATGGCTACACTTAACAAAGCACTTGCCTCACGGCCCTTGGACGCAAGGGTGTGAACGATCGAGGCACTAGTGCTGATGCCATAGGTGCCCACCGTGGTTTTTATTATCACAAACTTTTATCATTCATTAACACCGCACACTTTTCATGCATGCTCATGATTTTATTACTTCTATGTTTTTACCCGCCTTAGGGCGAGGAATTTGAAGGCCCTTATACAGCCGCTAATCACAATCATTGTTCACATCTCTTGCCCCAAGAACTGGTGCTCTTTGGCCATCAAATGGCTCTTGCGTCATAAAGCACCAAACATCATCATCATACCTTTTGTTGAAGTCTCATCTGGAGTTCCCCAAGGAAGTGTGATTGGTCCCTTGCTTTTCCTTATTTATATTAATGACTTACCCTCCTCAGTCAATTCTAAAGTTAGGCTATTCGCTGGCGATTGTGTCATTTACCGTACCATTTCATCTGAAACTGATTGACAATCTCTACAATCCGATCTTGTCTCTTTAACTTCGTGGTGCACAGCATGGCAAATGACACTAAATCCTTCAAGGACTAAGCTAATGTGTTTTACTAAAAGAGCGTCCCGTATTCCAACGTCTTACTTGCTAAGTAATACTTCAGTGGAGCTTACGACCTCTTATAAATACCTTGGGGTTAACATTCAGTGTGACCTGTCATGGCATCACTACATTACCGTCACCCTTGCTTCAGCCAATCACTCACTCGGGTTCCTTAAACATAACTTGCAACACACTACCTCGCACTTGCGTAAACTGGCTTATATCACCCTAATCCATCCTGAAATAGAATATGCGTCGGCCATTTGGGATTCCCGTCAAGACTACATTATTAAAAACATCGAAGCCCTGCAGAACCGTGCTGTATGTTTTATTTTTTCTGATTATTCACGTCACACCAGCGTCACTTCATTGAAACTTTGTGCCGAACTGGAACTCTTATCACGTCGCCGTAAAATTGCTCGCTTATCACTACTTCATAAGCTCTACCATCACACATCACTTCACGAGGACTTCTTTAGGCCACCACCTGCCATCTTTTCGTGCCGCGATCATCCCTTCAAAATCGAACGCTTCCCTTGTCGCACATTTCATTAGGCTAAATCCTTCATACCGCGCACAATAACCGAGTGGAATGGCTTACTATTAAATATTGCAACCGTCACCGATATCACTGTAATTCAGAACCTAGTAAACATGAGTGCAAACGTGTGAACCTTTTGCGGTATTCTCCCCCTCTTTCTTCTGCAAACTGTGTTTTCTGTATAAACTGCGTATGTTCATGGTTCATGTTATTTTTTGCTGTGTTTGCCTAATTCAGAATTTCACACATGCTATTGGTGATGTTGTTATTCCTTTATGCTTTAATGGCGCATGTGCTTGTAGTAAGCTAGATTGCGTTTTGTTGTACTCTTGTGACTCTATTTCCTTCCTTGTTTAGATCTATTTTAAAATATTTTTATAGTTTCAATATATTTTCACTCACATTATTCATTCTGATTATTTAAGACTATGCGGTAAGAATATTGACCTTATATTTACTCTAATCTATTCAGCAGCTGTATAGTGTTTAGTCTGCATGTTTTCTGGCCCTATTAATCATTTCATGTACCTGTATGTGTTATAGCCCCCCCCCCCCCCCTATGTAATACCCTGTTGTAAGAGGGCCCTTAGGGGTATTCTGAATAAATAAATAAATAAATAAATAAATAAATAAATAAATAAAGGGGCACTAAAAGTAACTATTAAGAAGTCGACGTTGAAATAGCATTCCAGAAACCTTGTTAGTGTTACTTTTGTGTGAAGGAAGGGCTTATTTTGAAATAAAAACTTGTTTTAGTGGTCTGCATTGGGTTAGCACACTTCAAATTACCCGCTTCAAAAAGCGGAAGGTCTTATGTCACTGTTGCTGTGCACAATGTTGGCCAGCTTTACTGCACGACTCCTGACACTAGCAGCAGAACGAAAGCCGCGGGAGCCACAGCAACACCAACAGCCATCAATCAATTTCCTGCCATTGGCTCGGAAATGACAGACGTGTTTTGGTTCAACTGGGCCTCGCTAGATGGCAGGACCTGTCCAGTTTAACCACGTGAAATTGAATTTTTTAACCACTCGAGCCATTCCCCATAGTAACGTCTGACGATTCTTTTTTCCATGAATCAAATAGAAATGAACAAGCAGCATTTTATTGCGTCTCTTGATGCACGGAAGGTTCTTTATTTAGTGCAGCTAGATCGATCACTTGTGAATAATTGTAGGCGGTTCGTCGGCCGTCATTGGAATCATTTTGAGAATGGCCTACTATGGCCATTTATTGTTTTGTGCATTTGTCTTAATTTCTCGGTAAGTAGGGTACTGCTGTTGATAATATTGTCGTTTTAGATATTGTCGTACATTGAGCTTTCACTCTGACATAAATTGTTATTTGACTTTAGTGTCTCTTTAAGCCACCTTTGCCACTGTACACTAGTGTCCTGTGAAAAAGCGTAATGAGATATGGAAGGGCTGTTATCAGTAGTCACGGAACACAGTACATTTTGTTCATTTATTCATGTGTGTAAATTCCGCATGATTGTGAATACTAGTATAATTGCTGTTGTCTAAAAAACTTACTGGCAATCATTTGGAGTGGTGTGTGACATTCCTTCAGCCCTAAGAAAAAAAAAAAAAACTGTGAGCCAAGTTTCTCCACCCCCCCCCCCCCCTTCCTTCCCATCTCAACTCCATTTTACGAATCTTCCGAATTTCAAGGTCGCCTGCTTGGCAGATCCACATATGAATTCGCAGGGTCTGTCAATGGATTTGGCAGGTACAGCAAATGTTAATGTGAACTTTCATTGTTTGCTCAGTTGGCTGGTTCAAAATACTATATTTATTGAAATAGCAGGGGTCATCTTCACTCTGCTCGATTTAAATGATGTTTAACCGCTTGTCCATATATTTTTTTTCTAAATGTAAGCCTTTTTATACTGCTCCAAAGTTGGTTTATTGCAAATTTGTTTTTTATTCTCTGCAGCCTGCTCTAAATTTGATTTTAGTGCTCCAAAAGTAATATTTTACTGCTCCAAAAATTGCTCCAAATTCTATTTCGGCTGTTGCACACCTGTCACATGCATTGATGATGAATGAGCAGTAAACAATGCTAAAACAAATGTATCCAGAACCATTGCAATTATGTGTTTCTGTTTGCATCATGGTAGCAAAAAAAAACAGTTGTATAAAAAATGGGAAAATTTGCTCCTCTTACAAGATAATTTGTGGTATTTGGTTGTAGCTAAGGCTCTGTGTGTACGTAAAAATTTTATAAAACTAGAAAAAAATATTAGAAACACTCGTCCGTAAACTATTTTATAGATTTTAGTATGTATCTGGTGAACATTGTTTTGAATAGCCAATGTGTTATTGTTTGGTTCTTTATCAAAAGGGCATGTTCTAAGTGGTCATTGATTCATTAGCCAGTTTTGCTGATATGTACACTGTACCTCATGTCAACAGTATCTCGTAGACCGCACCCATCACACATTTCACAAAGGGTTTGTCCCACATGGGGTGAGAGACATTAAGATATGTTGGGCACATCGGGCAATCGTGAGGTGACATCTTAATATAAGGTCCCTTGATGGTACTGAGGCTTGCCAGGTGACATCGAATATAGGGACTTCATACAGTACTGTTGCATCTATTGCCCAAGCTTTCAGGTTTTAATACGCACAAACATGGGTTTTTTGTATTCAAGTATTTGTAGTTTTGTGTGAATAGCATGGCATGGCAAGTACGTCATTTTGGTCTAGGCCTCAGGGCAAAAGCCTTCAAGCTAAGCCGGTGGCTCTGCCCATGTAAGCACCAGTGGGCCAAAGGCTTTCCTGATAGTCGTGAGCTCTCCAGACAGCTGTGTTTGTGCATTCAAACCTAGCAGACTATTAAAATACACTATGTGTTCTGATGCTTTAATGTTCAGGTATAATTTCATTCAAGAGATTGGGGGTATTGAGAATAATGCAAAATTAACTCCAAATTTCAGAGAATTTGAGATTGGTGAATAATAAGCTCCAATAAACATGTTGAATTTTCACCAAGAAGTGAACTCTAAAAACACCCTCTGGATTTCAGTAAAAATAAACTATTAAAACATGGAGCCATAGCTGTAGTCTTTAACATGCTTGTTAAGGCGATTTACACTGAAACCTTGATATTACAAAATCGCATATAACGAAATATTGGTTTTAATGAAGTAAGTGGACTCCTCTTAAATGGAACTCGAAGGGGCAACACAATTTGTTCCATTTATGAGAAGTTTCATTTAAGCAAAGCCCACAAAATGAATGAAATATAACTTTATTTCAAGAGCACCAACTGTGGCTGACTGAAAAAAAAAAAAAAACATTTTGAAGTAGACTACTATAGTTGATTAGAAAAAAAAAAAACTTTGCTAATATTACTGACTCGGAAAAAAGGAGGTGATAACATTTGCTTGGCTTTGTTCAAGCACAAAGTAAGAGTGCATTGCTGTAAGGGTGGGCAGGAAATCTAAGCCACCAGTGTGTTAAATGTAGCGCTGCAACAAGATAACAGCATCTCCTGCTGTACTGTCCGCCACTGCAATGGGCTCAGGATCACACACCATCTCATCACCACTTCAGCACGGGTCCTCATCTTGAATTTCAGCAAAAAGTTCCTCAAGACTGTTCGACGTTTTCACCAAGTGTTTCATAGTCCACTCGCGTGAAAGAAGTAGACTGTGTCACCTGACTGAAGAAAATATCAGCCTCCTCAGCCTCGGCAATGTTGTCTTCGTCATCTGGAAGGGCTTCTTGTCTTGAAAATCCTGCATGGTGGAAGCACCTTTGCACAGTTAACATTTTCACGTATTCCCAGGCATTGGTTAGAATGTGGTGAGCTGAGAGTAGGTCCACATTGTAATCTTTTTCTTGTCTGCACAAAGAAGCATTCGTTGGTGGACTTGGCGGCAGTAGAGAACCTTCAAGTTTTGAATTATGCCCTGGTCCATCGGTTGAAAGATTGCAGTCACATTTGGTGGCAAGAACTCTAGGTAGAGCGATTTGAGTCTTTCGACTTGACCGTGAGCAGGTCATTTTTCAACAGCAAAAATAACCTTCCTGTTCTGCTGGGTAAATGTTCTATCCTCTTCGCGCAACCATGTCTCGAAGATTGCTTGTGTCATCCAAGCTTTCCCGTTCGAATGGTACATGACAGCCAGCGTGCGCACACCTTTGAAGCAGCGTCGGTGCTTTGATTTTCCCAAGATTAACATCTTCAACTTTTTGCTACCGTCTATGTTGGCTCCTACTAGCACCGTAATACGATCTTTGCTTCAGTTTTCTCCCGCACAGGTTTCGCCCTCATAAGCAAGAGCCTTTGTAGGGAGTGCTTTGTAAAACAACCCCATTTAATCAACATTAAACACGTCCCGTTGATCGTAGGTGTCCAAAATTTCTTGCAACCTTCTCTGTTGCCAGTGACTACAAATATCTTTATATACAGGCACACTTTCTCCATAAACTGTCTTAAAAACAATACTATGTTTTTTAAAATGGCTCAGCCAGCCATCGCTCACTCGGAATTCCTCGATTCCCATTCTCTGGCCTTCTCTTCCGAAATGGGGCCGCTGATCAGGAAGTTCGCACTGCACGCTCGCTTGAACCGGAGGAAAAGAACATCTCCGATTTTTTTGTATGCTGTCGTTCTCATCTGCATTCTGTTCGTAGTGAAGTTCCCAAGCTTTACAGCTTCTTCAATCTTTCCTTTGTTCGTGAATATCCTCGACAGCGTGGACTTGGGAATATTGAACTTTTTCGCGATACCCGTCTTCGAAAGGTCGTTGCGGTCAAGTTCTTGAATGATTTTTACTTTCGTTGCGAGCGAAAGTGCATTGTGCTGCTGTTTTTTTGGTTCCATCTCAAGTTCACAACGAGACGTCGATCGCTGCTCGGCGGGCGCGGACATGTGTGATCGCTGGATTGGCTTGGCTAGGCTCGCTTCAGTATGCCTTATGGTTGCAAGACTACCATGGCTATTTCCGTCATTCATGGATATTTGCCCGTTTTAGTTTCATTTAACCGATGAAATGAATGAATGAATGAACTTTAATGTCCTGCAGTCTACCGGGCGAGGGGGGGAAGAGGGGATTAACCCCTGACCCTTCCCACTCTCCGTTGATTATGATGGCGGTGCCTCAGGTGACCGCTCAAAGTCCTTGCACGCAGGCAACATCTTCAGCTTGCCTTGACCGATGTAAGCGAAAAAAAATGTTCCGATGACCGAAATCATTTATCATTAAGTATATAGGGGACTAACCAAATGTATCTAGATAGTTTCGTTTATGCAACATTTCCGCGTAATCGAGTTTGGCTTAATAGGAATTCGCCGTAAATGAAGAATAGTCTTGCAAGAGGTATAGTATTAGGAATATACCTTTATAACGAATTTTCACATATAGCAAACTCATTTTAATGTAACATGCAACTTTTGTTATAATGAGGTATGACTGTATATTCAAACTCGTGTGATGACTGTGGCTGTTGATATCTTTTGCAGTGTTGTAATGGTTACGGTACTTGGCTGCTAGGCTGAAGTTCGCGAGTTTGATCCCAGCCACGGTGGTCGCATTTCGATTTAAGTGAAATGCTAGAGGCCCGTGCAATGTGTGATGTTAGTGGACATTAGCGAACACTAGATGGTCAAAATTTTGAGCGTCTTCCACCATGGCCTGCCTCATAATCATTTCATGGTTTAGGCATGTACAGCTCCAGATAATATTATATCTGGTGTATGGAATAAAAACAATAACCTTTCTCTGAATACCTCGAAGACCGAATTCATGAGTATATCTGGCAAAACATTCATTGTGTTACTTCCATATTCTGTCAATACCACGTCGTTATGCTTGGTTTATGAGTTCGATGATCTTGGTGTTCTTTTGATAGCATGCTAAATTTTTCTGTTCATGCTAAACGTGCTGCCATGCTAGACCTTCATTCTCTCAGCTGTGTTTGCAGAAGCTCTCGAGAATTCAGTTTTTCTACAACCTTCCTCAAATTCTACACTGATATAGGTCTTTCTCAAATTGAGTACGCATCTGTGATCTGGACTGGCATTGCTGAATTCGGCAGTAATTTTATTGAGTGAGTCCAGGAAAATTTCATAAGCATCTACAGCCATCGTTTCGCTAGAAATGACTCTGGATCTTCTTCTAACACTGTAAGATTATCATTGCCTTCACTTTACTGCCGATGATATTGCGCTGACCTGTAATTTCTTTAAAAGCTAGTTCATGGTATGATATCCTGCCCTTTACTTTTCAGTTGTAGTATTAATTTTTTATTTTACATAAGTTTAGCAGAAAGAATTGACCATTTCATGTACCTGCCTACTTCATCCAACACCAAACATTCACAGAATACAAAGTCTCGATTCGCAATGCCCATAGACTGCTGCGCCATCAAGTGGAATTTGGGAGCATAGTCTCAGAGATGGTCAGTATACAGACGCTCCCTTGTTCGGCTCTGCTAGCCTCAGTGTTAATGCGTTAGCTAGAAACAAACATTACCACTTTGCTTGTTTCTTGCATAAGTGAACAATCCGTAACCTCCGGTACACGATAAATTTGATTCGTCCTTTCTTGCGAGACGGAAATTGTCATGAAAATACATAGCAACTCGCACTTTCAAGGATAGCCCTTTGAGTACACATATCAGCTTCGCAAGGTTTTCTGTAGCCACGTAGGCTAGTTAACTGTTATCTTGTAACCTATTTAGTGAAAACTCACCTTTTTTCTACATGTATATTGCATTTGTGATTGCTTTTGTTGTGCATAAATTCCATAACATTGTATGTGGAAAGCCACACGGGCTCGCAATTCGCTAAAATTGGCCAGCGCTGCGCCCCTTGTTTTCGTACGTTTGTAGATTGATGGCAGCACACTGCAAGCGATTTGCTTGTTGACAAGATGACGAAATGTTCTCCGCGCTAGAGCTGTGCACCGCTGTGTCGCGCCGCCGCCAAAGTTTTCAGAGCGGGCATGCTGCCACCGTCACCGTGCCATAAAGGCAACGCGGTGCCGGCGTGCCACAATTCGTCGTCTTTTTTTTATCATGATGCCACGGCGAATGCACTAACCCCGTATAATAAAGTCGCACAATGCCATACAATTTTGAAGGTTCTGGCCACACCGGTCGCCCCGCTTTTACCAAAACGACCAAAGCCAGCGAGTGTTTTCGCATCACAGTGTCCTCAGTGATCGGCAAGTGCACGGCTGATGCCGATTGAGAAGGCCACAGGTTCAGCGTAAAAAATCATATCACGAAACCTAGAGTGAAATCTGGCTGGAGTGTCTACGCTAGTAGAATTTGTTGTTGGGCTCATTGAAAAAAAAATCAATTCGAGCGCAAACGCATGACACATTCACACACACACAGTGTTGTGCGTGTTTGACGCCTGATTGTGTGTGTGTGTGTGAATGTGTCGTGTGTTTGCGCTCAAATTAATTTTTTGAAATGTCTACGTGAGGCACACGAGGCTGATTGAAAGGCGCTTCGATCACCATGGCTTGGAATCGAAAAACCCAGCCTCCGAAAAACACATGACGACCATAAACCCCAGCATGTGTGATTGTCGTATTTGTCTTCTTGTGTATGTGTTTTATGAACGCTGAGTTCCTAGATTCCAAGCTATGTACCAAAAGGCTAGACACCAGACTCTCCAACCATAATGGGATTGATGTAAAATTGAAACTTCGTATCTGCTTTGGATTTCATTCTTGGCATTCGCAGCGCTCGCTCACCGAGATTAAAACAAAGTGACATGAACTGATTCTCAGTAAAGACTTGCTTCATTCTTCCAAATATAAAGCTGATTGCAGGACTCTACGTAACCTCGATATTGACCCAAAACTGGGACAAATTCAACCGAACTGGGGTATTATACACTGCTAAGAATTCTCCTCGAGGTTAGGCATTAGCAAATAATGAAGAAATATTTTTAATGCTGAGAATAAACATGGGTTTTGAACTCGGAATATGCATCATCAATTTATGGAAATAAAAATATTGCATAGAACAGTAAATAATAAACTTATTTTTTTATACCAACGGCAGGCACGTGTGCTCATGAGCAGAAAGATCGTGAAAGTGGTGGTTCGTATACAACAGACCTCTCTCTCTGCTGTAAAGACCATTCATTACATAGCAGAACAGATCTTTTTAACGCCGGGAGGTTCAGCGGATCATTGAGGGGCGTTCACGTAGCTTCGTCGTCGTTTTGCATCCACGTTGAGTGCACCTAGGGAAGACGTAGTTATACAAACGATAAAGTGAAATCTATGCAGTTCCCTTGGTAAATTTCTGATTATGTATTATTGTAGATCGGTACGTGAACGTTACTTTGCCAAAAATATCAAATACCAACTGTAAATATGCAACGTTGCCTAAACCAGAAAAGCTGGCATGCTCCCGCCACTTTCAAAAAGATAACGTTCCTTGCGCCGCTCCCCGACACACACATATACGCACGCTTGTGAACACTGTAGGCCAGGTGAAGCTGCTGTGCGCAGAACCAAATTGAAACTGAGAACACCCGTAGGCAGTTCGCTAACTAACGCACTTCGATCCCAACTGTGTACTTTACATTATTCTCACAATAGTTGAACAATCGCACCACTTGATTTCCTTCAAGGTTATAGTACGAATTAGTATGAGGTTCAGCAAGCGACAGGAGCAAAAAAAAAAAAAAAAATCACTCCCAAGCACTCCGTACATATGGTTAACCAGCGAAAGCCGAAACGTGTGGTTTCGGCGTGTGGTTTCGGTGTTCAGCAGTGGGTTGAACCCGGCGCTGCACTGAAGCCTTTTGCAATTATTGGTTACATGTTGTTGCTTCTTAATGTTTTGCTTGGTCTACTACAGTGTTTATTTCACATGCTTCACATTGTGCCTCACATGATGACGGTCATGGTAGAGTGTAATTAGCGGTTCAATACTTTCAGATTGCGTTAATCGCATTGGTTGTTCTCGAACCACAGGCGGTGTGGAGAGTTTTATTTTATTTATTGTAGTAAGCGCTATCTTTTGCATATCATGGTGTCCTTTAAACGACATTTCTTTTTTCTACTGCTTCTATATGAGTCTTTCATAACTTCTATGAACAGATGAATATATCTGCGGGCTTGTACGCTTTATTCCCTTGGCATTTACGCACGGAAATAAATTAGTGCACAACTAAGAAAAACAATCAAGTACCATTGTGTCTGATTCTTTGAGCAAACGAAATCATCATATAGGTGTTGTGATGCAGCTCTCTGCCCCTGCCGCTCCTCTCCCCCCTCTGAAAAAAAAAAGAAAAAAACTGATGCCTCCCTGAAGTCAGTTGAGCAATGTATGCAGATTATACATGAAAAGTTGGTAATATGATTTGATATATATATATATGTGTGTATGTGTGTGTTACGTAAATACTCTAATAAGTGTGTCCTTCATACCATCTTTTCTTTGCTTTGTCACCACGGTAACCATTGCTTTGGGGTCACTGTGGCATAAAGCAATTGGATGGGCTTAGACATAAGCCACGTTCTTGCTGAGCGTCAGATAAATACATGAGAGAGGACATGCGAACGTTACACTCCTTTGAGTGCAGCACCACACGAAATCTCACGCTATTGTTCATCCGTCACCGGGAAGCTTTATATAATGTTACCGGTTCTTCGGAGAAAGTATGTTTGGTTATAGCGACTTTCCGTCACCTTAGCGTACGGTCACATGCTGTGCTGCATGCCGACGCTTTTTCCTTGCACCTTATTTTTCAGTACTGGGTATGTGCACGCTAGTCATGTCGAAAGGTATGCACAACTGCTTGTAACGCCACTAGGACGATATTGACGTCATAAGAAACTGAGGCACAGACATTGGTGAGGCCAATCCACCCCTTCCCGATGCGGCAGCGTTTGCTCGCTTCCCTAGCGGAAAGCTCACAAGGTGCTTCTTTATATCGGAGGCTTCTATCCTGGCGATGGCGGTTTTCCCAGCCCTTATCAAATTCTTGCCAAAAAGGGCAAGGGACATCACAGAAAAATCAAGGTGGCTTCCATCGCCATATTCCAGAGCCACAGAACACCATCAAACCGCTGCGCTGAACCGCAGAGGACTTAATCAATACAGAGCTTTGCTCAAGGAGACAGTCCATAATTCCATGGTATTGTCTTCTCCCCAGTCTGGAGTAATAACCCCTCCTCCCTTTCCGCACCGCGCTGCCGCCGATCCCACGAGCCCAGCGTCGGTCATGCACCGCCGTCGAAGGTTAAAACACCGGCGTGCCGCCGCTGGCCATTTCGATACCGGTGCACAGGCCTACTCCGCGCCCAGATAAACGTGGTGACACACTGTTGTTGGTGTTATCAAATCGTTCGGTGGAGAGAATTTCTGAAAGGAATCATCTTGATTACAAGAATTTTTTGCTGGAAGTAGAAGGCTGTGAACAAACTGAAAGTGGCAGCGACAGTGAACGATCACCTGCTAACTCACGAGATGCGAGTTGCTCTTCCTGTCCTCTAATGCGTTAAGGACTTTTTTACACTCATTAGTCACTTTGATTGTGATATATAAATCATATCTTTGAGCGAGGTCAAAATAATGAAATCATAGTTTCCCTTGTGCATTGCATGTAGTGCAATTACTGTGGACATGATGAAGTGCCGCATGCTGCCAACATGCTCGAGCACGACCAGCGAAGTGAAATGGTTAGAGCGATGAAACATGCAATTATGGCTATAATCCATGCATCTCTGCCAACTTTTCCTGTACTACTGGGACCTTCCAAACGGTGTTGTTGTTGACAAATTTCTCAATTTCGAAGTTGTGAGAAGATTATGTGTTTGTTCTTTCTGATATTCGTATTTTGATTGCACTGACCGAACCTGCAACGTCCATGTGCAGTGAATGGCATGCGGCTACAGTTTGAGCATGACTGACACAAGCGCTATTTCATGTGAAGTTCAATGCTTGTGTTCCATTGAAGAAGCAACTCCCATGTTCCTGATAGAGCAAGTAATGATGATGGGGAAATAAGTTTGCAAACCATCACCGCATTAATCATTCGGTCACTTGCAGCAGTGATGTCGCTACTCGCTAGTCGCCTACTGCTGCGGCATCCGTTAGACAGGCTCGGTACATACGACCTCGGAGTGCTGTTCAGTTGATACGTCAATTCTAGTTAGTGCAGTTTTCTGTAGCATGCACAGGATTTCACAAAGTGTCGTCCGTACATGGTAACGGAGCTGAAATATATTATATTTACTCGCATTATCCTCGCACTTTTTTTGGCAGAGAAACCGATGCAAAGTCGGGGCGTGCGAGAACCGCGAGGGGAAAACTTGTCACGAAAACGTACAGAGCGAAAAAGGAAACGAAGTGGCCGCAAATCGGGATTCTCACACCAGCAACTAACAGCAAGCTTTGAGAAGTAGTAATTAAAACTTACCTCAACAATAAAAGCACAGGTTCAACACAAGGCAAGATTTATTTGAGACACAAAAGGTGCAAGCAAATAGCCAAGAATTAGAATACTGTACGCAAAGCTTGTGGGCATTGCGGGCGTAGCGTTAGCGTTTGTCACTCAACAGGAGCTCTCACAAGGTAAGCGTAGGATGTCAGTATTGGGCTGATGGCTATTTAATATAATCGTCTGCAGTTTTCTTCTGAAGAAATAAAGTTTACCATCAATTTCAGTTTTAGGCACATGGCAGGCCCAACGCGTCTTAGTGGCTTTCAGCTGCTGTCACCAGTAGCGAACATAAAACTCGTAGACTCCGAAAGGCCTACCGGTGACCCTGTTGCCATTGTTTAGTGCATGATCTATCACTTTCAACTTGAAAGCAGCCGTGTAGCTTCAGTATCGCCCCATATCATGACAAAATTACCGAAACAACATACAAAACACGCTGCAACGCGCACTTGCCACTTTGGCTTGGCTTGGATTGAATCTCTGTGCAATAATAGTACGCTTGATGCTTAAGAAATAGCGCCAGATAGTGCGCGCTATCATCATCAGTGGCTGGAACGAGCAGACGACATTATTACAACAGTTTTCGGGGGTGCGATAATTACTTGAGGAAACAAAGAAATCAATTTTTTGTTGGGCGATGTGGGGGTTGCGAGAATTATGCTAGTGCGAGGATTACGCAGTAAATACGGTAACCTTTCTACCCTGCGGCAAATATCCAGGTGGTGAGTGTCCATAATTTCAGAAAGTATCTTGGTCCCATATACATTTCAGTTCAGCTCATGACTTTATTCGGTGAAGGTGACACGGTTCATATGTCTGCACATTGTATCTGTTCCTATGCTAAGAAACGGTAGACATACGGGTTGACCCTCCTCCGGGCATCATCTTGAGTCGTACAGCGCGCCACTTATAGTTTGTAGGTATTGCGAATAATGTTAACTTTCTTGATCTTCATATTTTTAATAGTCCGCAGTCATTGTTTTTATCTGAGCTTTGCACTGTCTTAACAATTTTTCATAATGTGCAGATTCTTCCTTTTTTTCATCTTTCACATAGTTACACATGTTCCACATTATTTGTCACGGCCGATTCATGATTCTCGTCTTCTCTTTTTATTCTTGCAATTTTGTGGCGATTTCGTTTTGTCTGTGCATTCTTGCTCTATTTGATTTCTTTTTCTGGAGACACTCCATATTTTATTGCTTATTTTTTGTTTTATTTTTGTGTACGCCTGCACAAAGACCTTATGGTTGTTCCTTGGCATCTTGATTGATTGATTGATTGATTGATTGATTGATTATGTGGCTATTGATGCCTTTTGGCTCTTTAACCCAGGCTACCCACTTGGTAGAGACAGAGCCGGTGCTGATGTCCTCCAGGCAGTCAGGGGCTACGTGAGCTATTTTTTTTCCTGCCGCTACTGTGCTACCCACTTTAGCACGATGGCAAAGAATTTGGACTCTGAGGTGCAAACCTCACATGATGCTGTGCTCTGGCTGTGGCGAGCACACAACAAAGTTAATGCACGGCTGGCTGGGGACATCTCAGAGGATCCGCTACACCCAAAGCAGCCCTTTCCTCCACGTACACTGTGCAGCGACTGCCACGAGGGCACCCAGTGGAATGAGGAGCGATCACTCAACTTCCTGCTGCACTTCTATGCATCTCATGGCCGAGTGCCAGTCGGTAGGTCTCCCTTGGTTCCATTGGTGCTGGGGCTGCTTGTGCTTGCCCTGATAGCCACCATGTGTGTAAAGCGGAGGCTCTGCCTCACTTTCTGGAAAGCACTACACAGGTGGCACAGGCTGCCTACTCAGTACTCGTCATATGCTGCACGACTAGCTTAGCGGATATAAGGTACACACAAAAGCCCCTCCTCTTTTTTGGCACAAGAGAATTGTGTGATTAGTAGCTCACTGTCGTACCCCAAAGTATGTATAAATGACTTCTGCTTTCTATGTGCATTCGTATGTGCTAAAATATGTATACTTAAGGGCTTTTGTGGTTGACCTTAAACAAGTGTTAACTATCAGTCTAATATAAGGGGACAGTATAGGGATATATTATTTCATTTGTAGTAGTAAGTTACCCCTTCACAATATATAGAAACACCACTCCTGCCTTTCTAAAACAGTGGTCCTTAGCTATGAATGTTTTGGAGACCCTTTGTGGACCTGTGGAAGTGGTGAAGAGACCCCTTGCAGTGAGAGAAAAAAAAAAGGGGGGGGGGGGGGGTTCACAAATCAGTGCAACATGCAGTGTGAAATAGGTGCCTTTTATTTCTCCCTTGCAAAGAATGGTCATTGCCAATTCAGTCTCAACAGCTTGTCAATAAGTTGTGTGGTCTGCTCGACCTATTTCTAGCTATGTTTGCTCATCAAGTTTACAAGCCTGGAAAATACATGCTCATGTGCATACGTTGTAGGAAACTGCTGGGAAAGCTTTACAGAACAAGGCAACATAATTTTCCAGTGGAAACATGCACTGCTGTTATACGGTGAAGCGTACCAAAATTCATGGGAGCCTCTGTCGCAAGATATAGTGTGCCTCCAAAAAAACAATTTCTTTTTTTTTTTTTCGAGACTGGGTTTGGCCGGTCCTCATTTGAGAGCGACTGATCTAGAAGGTACTTGATAAGCCAGCAAAGCTACAAGGAGGAAAGACAGTTTGCAGTGCCACCTTGAATTTGCTGCACCAGCTCACCTTGACATTATAGAGTTTAACAGCGCCTGCTAGGGCCTATGTAATTTTTATCAGGTAAAATGGACTAAATTGTACTATAAAAGACCCATAAATTATGCACTTTAGGAGACCCATAAGTTATGCATGACAGGCTTTGAAAACTTTTATGCAGCTAGCGTGACTAAAATAGGAAAGAAATATTCTAAAATATGTGGTTTATGCAGCTAGCATGACTAAAATAGGAAAGAAATATTCTAAAATATGTGGTGTCACATTGGTGTATTGGCGTTGTGGTTTCGGAAATTTTAAAATTTGAGTACCTTCATTTGCTCTTTACTAATTAATTTTTTATTGTGAAGTTGACTGTAGACTTCTCATTAGGTAATTTTTCAGAAGAAACTGATTGAATGCTTCACTTTAGTGTGCCTTTAAGTCTGAAAGTACTCATTGCCTAAAGTATTGCTTTCTGATGTATTGCTCAAACACTTGTGCATAAATAATGTTGAGCTCTCTGGCATCACAAACTTGTCAGCAAATGAAGAGATTTTATTCATCCATTCTGCAATGTCCACTTAGAGTAAAACAGAACTGGTTAACAAATAATTTTGGTAATTATTTCATAAGTTGTTGCCAGTTCATAAGCACTTCACGTTAATTTACTGGAGGCACATCTTAATGGATTCACTTTTATCATTGCTACTGTCTTTTTCATTGTAACGTATTTTTCACATGTAATCTGCACCACACTCGTAAAGTCTTTTGTGATGCTAGCATTTCTGCTCACTTACATAATGCATTATTTTGTCAATTGAATGGTGTCATCCATTGGTGGATTTGGAGTGGCCGACGAACTCTGCCCAGGAGAACTCCACTCTGGTAGAGGGCAACCGAAGGTAATCTACCAATAGAAGACACTCGCTCCCTCTGGAGCAAATGGCAGGATCAGAATGGAGCGTGATGTGTGCATCTCCCTTTTTGCGTGAGTAGGCACACTGGGCAGAACGACGCTACACTAGCAGAATGCGAACGGCGTCTGCTGGTGCGTCCACAGTTGGCAGTGTTCGAGGACACGGGGTTATTGCGACTTAACGGTCAAGTCTGGCGCTTTTCTCGGAGTAGAAAAAGTTGCTCTGTAGAGTGGATCTCGTGACGGAGCTGCTCCGGATCTGCCATTGGGACATACAAAAAGTACTCTCACTCTGACTTGCTCGGCATGAAGCAAAAAAAGTGCCTCTGGAGGGGCTCCGAATCTGCCAATGAATGACACCACAAGACTTCAGAAAAGCATGGCATACATACTTTCTCTATAATATTTCAGTTCAGTTTATGATTGCCTTCCTCTTTCCTTATTGCTAGCAGCTTTCCCTCTTTATTTTTTTGCAAACCTTTTTTGCCCATGTTCTTAAGAAAGGTGAGCCATGATTCCTGCAAGATTCAGAGGCACATGATTTGATGAGTGAAAGGTTCGCTCTTCTCCCATTGCTTTTACATTTTGTCTTTAATAAGTTGATCAAGATTTATGTAAATGTAATGTTTTCTGTCTAAACAGTGGGAAAATTGTTGCTTTTATATTCAGCGTGATGTATAATGTTCTGACCTTTCCTGCTCGAAATGTATGTGTGCATGCCTAGATGGAATATCCGAGACAAAAAGTGATATTGTACATCAAATGCAGTTCCGAAAGTAATTTCAGAGGACCATTGCCAGGCTCCATTGAAAGTTTTTGTCATAAGCTAGAAATCGCAAGGAGCTGTCCAAGAATTCTTACAGCAAGCTAAAAAAAGAGCTATGATATAGTGGCAGAGAAAGGAGCCGATGAAATTTGAGGAGAGGCTATGTTGCAAGGTGGTGAGGTATCTTCTTCGAAGCAGAGGCTCTTTCCTGTTACCCTGACGACCACATGTAAATTATAGCCCCATCCTAACTCTACACGTCTATGTCATGATACCTAGCTGTACTGCTTTTCCTCATTTATTATCCTCATTCTAGTTTTTGTGCTGTACAGCACATAAAGGGTGGCTGATGAGGTTACTGCCCAGGGTGAGCGATGCAAGGAAGTAAATAGGACAAAGACAGCCTCTCCTCTCTCTTAAGTTTGTACGCTCCATTCGCATACTGGTGTAGTGAAAATTGTACTGCTGCCGGTTATTAGTACACTGCAAGCAGCACTTGAGAAGTCACGACTGCTGCATGTCTCAATCACAGGCGTGAATCTGGTGAGGCAACCATATAAAACCAACAGATGATGAAGCCAGGGAAAGTATCAGATGGTTGGTGTTACTGGTACTTTGTTTTAGTTGAAATATAGAAATTATGAGATAAGAAAAATGTGATCGGGGGATGACGATACAGTTGTTTTATGGCAGCTGCATTCTAAAGCAAGTCAAAAGGTGAGGATTGCGGCTTTCACACTGCTTTCGTGCAAAGTAAAAACAGGATCTGTAGATTCTTTCGGTGCATTAAGGCGGCTTGATGCAGCAATCATTTGTTCATAGTTTTTTTTTACTACTCTCAATAATTCGACACTGTGGCTAATTAAAACTTTTTTTTTCTATCTCCATGAAATCTATAATGTGATTTCACCGCAAGTGCTGAAGCAATTCACCCGTATTATAGCACCATATGAAATAATATATGCAGATTTAACTCTATTTTTGCCTTTAGCTATGGATACCTATAGCCAAAGTTAATGGCAAGCAGCCGTGACCTATTCTGTTTAAAATAAAAAAAGGTAGTTTCTTTAGAGCTTTTACTGTGCTGTTAATGCATGCACTTCACTTTGATGAGGTAAATTTTCATGGTTTTGTGATGCCGCTCGACAGGCAGGTGACGCTTGTGGGAACCAAAAATTTTGTAGCATTCACGAAGGACTGATGACAACAAAATATAAATGGAAATATATTACTTTCCTTTGTTCTACCTGATTTCGATAAGCATTTCAAACCTGTAGCTTTACTGGAGCCCTGCAACACTTTTTGAGCATGGTAAAAAAATGTTGCCAAGTGGTTGTCGAGGCACCTGTGAACATGCGAGACAAAGATTGTACTAGTGCATCATGCAGCATGTGTTTTTTGGTTATTGGTACACTGCTTGCAGTGTACCAATAACCAGCAGCATGTGATTTCTGGTTAAATTTCAGTCAGCTTGGAGTTGCTCACTATTTTTTGCTCGGGGCTTTATACCCAAAAGGAAGGGTGCTGGGATGTCATTTGCCGAAAAGCACATGGACACAGCCATTGGATGATGTGAGCATTATGAGCTGCTTAGCTACCATGGCCTCTGTCAAACCTGCCAAATCTCCCGAAATTTCTGGGAGACTTCTGGATTTCGACCATATTTTATGGTTGGGAGCGATTGCATGATCTGGCCATATTTACAATAATACAGCCCAATTCGATCCAGGCATTTTGCAAACCCATCGCATTTTATTGTAAACGAATTTAGGAGGTGTTCATCTAAATGTACACTAGGATCTCAATGATGCAAAACCGGCAGATAGGAATTCGTGAAATTTCCAACCAAATTTTCCTATGTTCATTGGGCCAAAATTCGGATGTTCCAAGCACTTTTCCTCATCGCGGCAGGTCGTATGAGCTTTAGTACCAAAACCGTCAAAGTGAGACTGAGATCAGCATGCCCGAAGCTTCTGAAGAACGCGCATGGCCAGCACACGCATTTTTAGAACTGTGGCTATCATTTGCCACAACCACTGTGGACAAAACCGCGGGTTATTAACACAATCATGTGTGGCGACGACGTAACTGGCAAAACTTTGAAAGTGCACGCGCGTCGAACGCTTGACCAGTCAAAGCGACTTTGCTTTCCCCAAACGCTGCAAACAAGATCCCGACCATAGATAGCAAAAAACTACGCGGTTTTGAAGGCACGTGCGTAGCCAGTGCACGGGGATTGAAAACAGAACTACCATTTCCCACAACCACTGCGCGCGATACCGCGGTTGCGGCAATATGATTTCTAGCCGAGGGCATGTGGCTAACACAGCAGTAGAGGCGATTAAGACAAATAAAGACGTGAAAATGCTAGAAGCATATTGGTGTTCCTGTTAAAGAATCTAGTAACATTGTTCCTGTCGACCTGCATACTTTGGCTTGACTTTGGCTGGCCCATCCCGTCCGTTCATGTGTCCCAGGAAAAGACGAGGTCTTTTGACAAAAAAAAAAAAAAAAAAACGGTGCCACATCCACGGAGTGAAGGATAAGTGGGCAAAGCTTGAGAGAGGAAGATCGTTAGTAAACTGTAACTTTCCCATGAAAGTTAGCACATTACATCACTAGAAAGATGTAAGACTGTGCATATATGATACAAATTAACTTTTATTTTGAGTTACATTCGCAGCTGTTCGCAAACGCAGCTGCGCAATGCCAGCACACATGCCTTCAAATGTCGCTGGCAGGCGACAACCGTGCTGGCTCCCCGTGAAAGTTAGTCCATTACATCATTAGAAAGATGTACGACTGTGCGTATATTATACAAATCAACTTTTATTCTGTTCTTGTTTGCAAAAGTGCATTATGGTCGGTGAAGTGGTGGATCGGTAATGGGGTGTAATGAGATGTTTGCAAGGACGAAGTAGGCGGCAATTTGCAAAGGTGGTTATGAACCAGTCACAGAGGAAGTACAGACCCATGTTTTTAGGAGCTTTGCCTGCAATAGATCTTACTAGTTGTGATGACGCGAAATTTTGGGAGATGGAATTATTTTCGCCCCCCTTTGAGACTCGCACCTTCTAATGTAGTGTGGGGACCCTACCCTTGTGTCTTTGGCCACTCAAAGCCCTGTTCCCGTTGCGAAAATCTCTCGTATTTGGAATCTTTGAGCTTGGCAGGTATGCTCTGTGGTGTGCCTGACGTGCCCGTGCACTCTGCTAGAATTGCACTATAAAATTACATCATGTGACCTCTGTCGAAAATGCGGCCGGGATTCGCTCGCGCCACCTGCCGGTCTGCAGCTTAGCCACTAGAGCACCGTGGCAGATGTGTTTGAGGATTACCCACCGTGGTGGCATGGTATTCTAAGTGCTGTTAAGTTCGGTGGGCTCGATTGCCGGCCGCGGCGGCGGAATTTAAATAGGGCTGAATGCTAAGAAACCACTGTGGGCTTAAATTTAAGAACACTTTAAGGAACCCGAAGTGGTGAAAATGAATCACGAGGTCTCCGCTACATTGTGTCTCATCATGTCGTTGTTTTGGTAAATAAATCCAAGCAATTCTGTTTCGTCCCAGAAGTCGGCAGATTCCACAATGTTGACAAGTTTCATGATGTACAGTTTGATAGGCCGTTCCTTTTCCATCACCAGCAGTCGAAAAGAAAACCAAACATGCTTATGACGCCTTTCACTGTGAACTTTGAGCATTCCAGCCTACAGCACACGAGATTTCTCTTGTATTATTCGCCTGTTATTGAAGCTGAAAAGTTCCACAGCCTTGCACCAACAAAATCTATCGTACTTTAGTTCCCGCACACGCAAGAAGTTGTGGGATGGAACGACGACGAAGCACGGTTCGCATGTTGTCACTAGGCAAGTTTTCGTTCTATCACCGCTTCACGGCTTTCACCAGTTGTCGTGTGGCGGCGCCACCGTAGCTGAGAGTTGCGAATTATGCACACTGATCAACAGGTGCATCTTGTTGCCCCATTGACAGCCCCCCCCTGCATAGCTGTCAGCCTGCTTGCTTGTACAAAAAGAGAGAGAAAGCACTTGAAGGTTGCGACAAATACCTGTAACTCCGCTTGTACTCGATGTATTCTAAAAATTTTTGCAACTGTTGATTTGTGAGGGAGTAAGCTTTTTTAATGAAGCCATTTGATGATTACTTGGGAAAGTATTTTGGGCCCTTTGAATTATTAAAAGTTCCCACAGCCCATAGTCTTCCACAAGACTAAAGTGTTCCCTTTGCCAATACTAATGCCTTTTTGTGATTTTTGGGTTCATTCAGCAGTCAGAGAAATGGTCTACTAATATTATTTAAAGGATCAAGGGGCAACAGGGAATGGGTGACAACAGTTTAAGAAAGCATTGTTTCAATATATTTCCAGGTTGTATGAAGTACATTGCTTTTTTCATGCTGTCGTCAGGTGACAAAATATTGCTCTTGACATTTTGTCTGTTTTTTTGTTGATATTCTCTTTGGATATCTTCATTTTCATTTTCCGAAAATAAGATATGAAAGATAATCTTTTTCTTGCACTTCAGGTATTTTTTATTGGTATGTCTATTTGCAGCAAGTTAAGATGAAACGGGTATTAAGTTTGCAAATCCCATTGACCTGTATAATGAAAAATTCGATTGGCATTAATGGTTCATCCAATGAATTGCATGTTGAGGCATTGGGTTTGTGACATTTCTTTTGTAGAGCAGATGAAGGTAAACTATGTGCTCATTATGAAAATAATACTGAAATTTTCCTTCCTTGTTCAAATTTAACTACTTTTCGACTGTTCTTCGTAGTGTTTCACTGTAGTAGACCTTTTTAGCTTTCCGAGTCATTAATATTTCTTTGGCCATATTTGGCATGTACAGATGCTGTTATGTGCTTCGGCTATGATATGTTCATGCTACGCATCACTCTTTGGTTCATCATATGGAGCAGCTAGCTATGCGGCCAACTAATTATTTATCAGTTTTGCATCGTCATCATCATCATCAGCCTGACTACGTCCACTGAAGGACAAAGGCCTCTCCCATGTTCCGCCAGATAACTCGGTCTTGTGCTTGCTGCTGCCAATTTATACCCGCAAACTTCTTAATCTCATCTGCCCACCTTACCTTCTGTCTCCCCTTAACCCATTTGCCTTTTCTGGGAATCCAGTTAGTTACTCTTAATGACCAGTGCTTATCCTGTCTGCGTGCTACATGCCCGGCCCATGTCTATTTCCTCTTCTTGATTTCACCTATGATATCCTTAACCCCTGTTTGTTTCCTAATCCACTCTGCTCTCTTTTTGTCTCTTAAGGTTACACCTACCATTTTTCTTTCCATTGCTCGCTGCGTCGTCCTTAATTTAAGCTGAATCCTCTTTGTAAGCCTCCAGGTTTTTGCTCCGTAGCTAAGTACCGGCAAGATACAGCTGTTATATACCTTCCTCTTGAGGGATAGTGGCAATCTACCTGTCATAATTTGAGAGTGCTTGCCAAGTGTGCTTCACCCCATTCTTATTCTTCTTGTTACTTCAATCTCGTGGTTAGGCTCCGCGGTCATTACCTGCCCTAAGTACACATAGTCTTTTACAACTTGAAGTGCACTATTACCTATCTCGAAGTGCTGCTCTCTTCCGATGTTGTTGTACATTACTTTCGTTTTCTGCAGATTAATTTTGAGACCCACCTTTCTGCTCTCCTTGTCTAACTCCGTAATCATGAGTTGCAGTTCGTCTCCTGAGTTACTTAGCAATGCAATGTCATCGGCGAAGTGCAGGTTACTAAGGTACTCTCCATTAACTTTTATCCCTAACTGTTCCCATTCTAGGCTTCTGAAAACCACCTGTAAGCACGCGGTAAATAGCATTGGGGAGATTGTGTCCCCCTGCCTTACACCCTTCTTGATTGGTATTCTGTTGCTTTCTTTGTGAAGCACTATGGTAGCAGTTGATGCCCTGTAGATATCTTGCAGGATGTTTATATATACTTCATCGACGCCCAGATTCCGCAGTGTGTGCATGACGGCTGATATTTCTACTGAATGAAACGCCTTCTCGTAATCTATGAAGGCTATGTGTAGTGGTTGGCTATAATCTGAGCATTTCTTTATTACCTTATTGATAGTATGAATGCGGTTGATTGTTGAGTAACCTGTTCGAAATCCTGCTTGTTCCTTTGGTTGATTGAATTCCAATGTTTTCTTTACTCTGTTAGCAATTACCTTTGTAAGTAGCTTGTATACTACAGAGAGCAAGCTGATCAGCCTGTAATTCTTCAAGTCCTTGTCATATCCTTTCTTATGTATTAAGATGATGTTAGCATTCTTCAAAGACTCTGATACTTTTCCCATCAGGAGACACCTCGTAAACAGCGTGGCTAGTTTTTCTAACACAAGCTGTCCTCCATCTTTCAGCAGCTCTGATGTTACCTGATCCTCACCAGCAGCTTTGCCTCTTTGCATGCTCTCCAAAGCTTTTTTGACTTCTTCTATCATTACTTGTGGGGTATAATCTGGGTTAATGCTAGTTCTTATAGTACTAAGGTCGTGGTTGTCCCGGCAACTGTACAGATCTCTGTAAAACTCCTCCGCTATTTTAACTATCCTATCCATATTGGTAGTTATTTTGCCTTCTTTGTCCCTTGGTGCATACATCCGCCTTTTGCCTATCCCAAGTTTCCTCTTCACTGCTTTGACGCTTCCTCCGTTTTTCAGAGCGTGTTCAATTCTCTCCATGTTATACCTTCTTACATCGCATACCTTACACCGATCAATCAACTTCGAAAGCTCTGCCAGTTCTGTTTTGTCTGTTGTATTTGAGACTTTCGTGATTTGACGCTTCTTAATGAGATTCTTCGTTTCCTGGGAAAGCTTGCGAGTGTCCTGTCTAACTACCCTGCCTCCAACTTCCCCTGCACACTCCATAGCGATACTCGTCAGATTATCATTCATTGTATCTACGCTAAGGTTGGTTTCCTCACTAAGAGTAGAGTACCTGTTGTGAAGCGAGACTCTGAATTCCTGTACTTTCTTTCTCAGCGCTAGCTCATTGAGTGGCTTCTTGCGTATCAGTTTCTTATTTTTGCCATTAGGTCTCCTCCAGTTTTGCATAATTACCTATTAAGAATGAATGATTTGGATATGGTTACATTTGCTTCTGTTTGAAATTTATTCTCTCTATCTTTTTTTAACTTAATGAATAAGCAACCAGAAATCAGTACTGATAGCGATATATATGATCTTGTGAATGCTTACAAGAACTGACGTTGAATAGGAAGGTCGGCTTGTTAGTTGCACATGATCTTTCATGTCAGCTGTGCTTGTTTGAAAACAGGCTTGACTGCTTTGTAGCACCAGGCCTTGATATAGGCTTGAGCTTAATGTTAAAATACATAAAAATGTTTTTTTCTTATTCTGCCTTCTTATGTATCTCCATGTAGCATGGTATATATCTTATGTATCTTCATACATGTAGGTCTTGTCTGTGCCATCATGTCTGAACTAAATATGGCATCTATAACGATGTACAATTGTGAGATGTTCAGCATTTATTAAGGACTTGTCTGAAAATCACACTACAGGCAGCTGAGGAGGTGTGATTAGCGCTTTTGCTCAGTGAACTAACAAGCAAATTGTGGTGGTAACAATGGTACTTTGTATGGCAGCTCTACTTGTGTGCAGCAATCACGTGCTATGGTCAAGATGGCAGACCTTTGGTTCTTGTAAGACTAATATAACAGCATGTGTGTGAGCGTCAAAGGGAAATCTGTCATAGAAGCATGCTGTGTAGTGTTGCACATCTAGTAACTAGCACAGCATGCTGCATTATTGTCATGGTGTATGCCCAAAACTATATTTTACGCTTTCTTTCTCTGTACACCTATTGAAATGGTTAAGCCTACGTGACAATAAGCATTGTTGGTGTAATGAAGCAGGTTATTGTGGACTAGTTACACATTTGTGTATAATGCGAGCAGTTTCGATCAAGTTTCACGCATTTATTGTAGGGGGAACAAATGATAGATATCATTGCATGAAAGGCTCTACTTGTTCTGTGCATTGGGTGTTCGCCCTGCTTGCTCACATATATAGTGATATTTTGCGTTTTTTTCACCACCTCTTGGTATGAAGCCATGCACTTGCTTTTATGCGCTGTCTTATTCTCCATTTTGTATTTTAGCATTGTCAAAGCATTTGCTACCTTTCTAGAAGGATTGTGCTGCAGAAGGGGCAAGGTGCTTTTATGCAACATAAAGTAGAGCTCTGACAAAGATTTTTTCCAGTCATGTCAGTGTGTAAACCTGCTGAAGGCATTCAAGCTTATTGTTATTCGTGGAAATGGTATCCTATAATCACATGGTGCATGAAATTCCAGGACACACTTGAATCTTATAGACCCTTTTCATAAATATAAAGCTAGCTGTCCTGCAATGCAGTTCGCCTAGCCAATGGTGTCAGTCACTTCTGCAAAAAGCGAGTAGAACCCTTTAATCGCCAACTCCAAGACGTACTTGTCCAGTTTGATTTTCCACTCCTGCTGTCGCCAAAGACCAATTACAGTCGTCAATTGCTTTGCTTGCAATTTTCTACTCTATACGATGGTAGTTGTCTATTAAAAACCGCATTTCAGGCCATTTGCACGTTTTATGCCTGGCAACAGTCATTTTATAATGCCACTTCCAAAAAAGTGCCATTGGGAGTGATGCTTTTAGAA
The DNA here is from genome assembly GCA_013436015.1 of Rhipicephalus annulatus. Classification (NCBI taxonomy): domain Eukaryota; kingdom Metazoa; phylum Arthropoda; class Arachnida; order Ixodida; family Ixodidae; genus Rhipicephalus; species Rhipicephalus annulatus. The sequence goes on along the minus strand of WOVY01002646.1, from coordinate 36,843 downwards.
AAATAGGTGCTTCTTGGAGTAATATAAAAAGCAGCATTAGTGATGACATTGAGTTTGTATTCAATAACGACTCGAACATTGTCTTTACCCTGAGTATTGATTCAGATGACGACGAGGCTTTGTGTGATACCATATGCAACTGCCTCACAATCTACCACGCAAAGAGCAACTACTAATCATGAAAGCTTTTCTCATGACAAAACAGCACCTGTGCAATTTTCAGTGTTATCATGTATTGCATGAAATAAATACTTTGACTTTCCTTATGTAATGACTCATTATCACGGCATTGATTGAGGGAAAGCTACCCTCAACAGCAGTGTTTTCTTTTTATAGTATAATGATATATTTTCAGAATCAGAATATCATAGAAAAACTTATGACATAAAGAAATTGGTGATCTTTCTATATTTTTTGGAAGTTTAATTGGCAGTTAAAGGGACCAACAACTGGCCCGAATGTGTGAATAAATTTTGGTGGAAATTAAAACACCATGAATTATATTGACAGGTTCAAGCATACTTTGTTATTTTTGCTATCGAAGCACTGTTTATCTTTTCAAACCATGTGTAAAAGTAACAAGAACCAGCAGGTCATGCAGCCTAGCGGAAAAGCCTTGAAGCTTGATTGTGAAGTCAATCACTAAGCTGTGTGTAGTCGCATAGTCTAACCTCTTCAGGCCGAAGAATGCACCTATAAAAAAAAAAGCTTTTCCAAACTGCATTAGTTGACTCTCTCTCTCCTTAAAAACAAATACAGAAAAAGTATGAATTCTAAAAACAGAACGGTAGTCTCAAAATGTGATGGTGCTCATTTGCGTACTCCTGATCTTTTGAAGTCTTTAAGATTGAGTTCAACAAAAATATCAAACCGAAATTACCTTCAATATCATGTACAAGATGTTCACAGTTAAAGAAATGCACTATAGGCCATGTCATTCAAGCTAAAACTAAGAAAAAAAAAAAGCTTTCACTTATCAAAAGCACACAGCCGAGCGCTCATGCAATACGCATCCGAGCACTCGTGCAGTACTCAATCATTTTCGGTCGCTCGTTTTGTGAATATGACTAGACACACAGCGCCACTTCTCAGGGCTTCGTGAAAGCAGTTCATCCTTATTGTGCGAAAACAAATTTGGACACGTGGATATCGAACTGTGATGATCTGTAGCCTTTAGAACAACGGTACCCGATTGGGTTCCCAGGGACTGAGGAGGCTAATGCTGTCATGTATGCCATAGTTTGTACTCAAAATTACGGTATGTATATTATTGCCGAGCCTTGCTGAATTCTGTGCTACTTTCGAGGTAAAAGGAGCTGCACAGTAATAAGCGGCGCTGCTTTTGCGGTTGCCAGTAGACCATGTTGAGCCGGAGCACATGCACACAGAGTGCACGCATGCACAGTGAACAACTGCACTCAATTGCTTATACAATTTCATATTCTGCTTATACAACTGCTTATACAATTTCATATTCGTAGGAGATAGAAAAATTCAGATTACAAATGGTTGGTGGCATTTTCTATGTTGCCGTTCGGTCAGTAGACCGTAAGTTTTCTGTTGCATTAAAAAAAGTAGGTACCATAAAAATTGTTTGTTGGGGTCAAGTGCAGTTTGCTTGTGCTATGAAACAGAAAATGTAGCCACAGCTTTCTTGATACAAATAAGCATAATTGACAAACCCCAGCATGTGCAACTAGCACTGGCTCTCCGCTTGAAGCACAACAGGTGCTGCCATTACTTGGACAAATGTGCAGCACAGGGAAGCACACTTGTGGATTATGAAAAGGGTTTATTAGGCAGAGCGGAATCTATTTGTTTATATTGTTGGAGTTTCTTTTTTGTGAGGAGAAGCAAAGGAACAAATAAGGGAATTTTCGCTGGAATTATAACCTTTTTATTAGGAAGTAGTACACAGTTTAAAGGGGTCGTGAAATGGTCGCTTTACAACGACAATGCGGTACCATCGGCAGCCACACGTGCTAACTATGTCATCACCCTGCAGCCTATCAAGAAATGAGGAACTCTACGGCATATTGAGCGCGCACAGGAAGTGCTCATCGCCGTTTCCCATGCGCAATCCACGTCCCACAAGAACGCTGCTTAATATGACGTCAGAGTTCAAGTTAGCACCGATTGTGTAGGCAAAGACCTTAATGGGTGTCCAAATTACATGCACTCACAAGTACCAAAGAGTTCCGAATTCCTCAATAGGCAAGACATTACTTATGATGACGTCAATTAGTTTGTGCGTGTGGACACCGGTGGTTTCACAAACTCTTTAAATTTGTCTAATTAGCATCAAAAGTTCACACTGACAGAGTGACTATTTTTGTAGACACCAACCATTCACCACTGGAACACTATTGCCTTTAGCATGAAGTGCATTATTGGGCAGGTCATTTTTGTGAAAGAATAATTTTCAATATTTACTGAGCTCAGTACTTTTTTAATGAATGGATGATGTGCTGTCATTGAATGGTCATTACAGCTGCTGACTAGACTTTACTGAAACAAAAAAGACTCGTATGTGGCTTTCAGACTTAAAGGACAGTGACAAAAACTTTGTGAATCTGATTTTTGCTTTTCATTAGTGGCTACTGACTCATTAATAATGGCAACAAAACTAATTTGCCTAAGCATGAGACAAGGGTTTAATTATATGCTCTTATATGTTATAATTATATGTTATAATCGGAGGCAATTTTGATATCAAAGAGCACTCAGGGCACTGTGATGTAGGCAGCCTACTTGTTAACAAATGCTATCATGTGACCGCAAGAGCCAGTGGCATCTCTGGCCAGCTTCTAATATGTTGTCAGCACTGCTGTTTCGTCAACTGTGTTGAGCACTGTGGGCATTTGTTTCCTCGATTGTGAAACTACGTTGCTTATCTAGTCCGGCAATGGACAAAGGAGCCGGGAGGAGTGTAAAAATCACTCGGAAAATCTTGATTCACTTTGCAAATCTTGTCGGTGGTTGTGATTTGGTTCTTGTCATCTTTCAACTGAAGCGGAGTTTTCCGGGGAGAGGACGAGGGTGGATGCTCGCTCGTGCGCCCTTATCATGGTTGGGGAGGATCATACGTCATGGCTGGTGTTGGCCTTGCACTAGAACGATTGTGTTGTAGTTACGGGGTGCACAAAGGTCACTGCAATCGTTGCACAGCCTCCGTTTGCGAAAAGGGTGCGCTTTTCAGACACAGCAAAGTAACAACTGAGATGCTTCTTCGCATCATTTGTACCTGTGAGTGCGTTTCGTGCGTCATTTGTGCATGAGAAACGCGGGGCAGGTTTCGATCTTCTTGCCATTCTGCACACGACCTTCCAATTTGTTCCTATCGCGTTCATTGCTTTGCCTTTGTGGCAAAGCTGTGACTTTTTTTTTTTCCGACCATTTCTTTTTCAATACTATGCACGCGTTTCTGGCACTAAAGCAACAAAACAAGCGCACATGAACCATTAAACAGCGCCTTGAACATGTTAGTTGGCGAAGACGTTTACGACCAAAAGCACAAGCGGAGCTTTCCTGTTAACACGACTGAGGGTGCTCACTTTTCTGCAAATGATTATTGTAGCATAGTGGCTAGAAAGGTTTTCCTAGTGTCGTGAACAAGGGGGTGAGGCTGAAATATTTTACGATACAGCCTCAGAGGGCGCAGCCGCTCGCTAGTGCGCTTCGTTCGTGTGTGTTGTATTCACCCACATGGTGCTGATAAATTGTAAATGAGGAAAAAAGAGACCTGAGTACTATGCGGGCAGGTTAGCGCCTTCAGGACGCCACATACGAACGGCATGTAGCATAGCACGTACAGAACATAAATGTAGAATATTCAGGCTTCCAGCTCCAGTTCAATAACATTATTTTTCACACAATCTTGTTTGAATACAATGATAAGAATACTCACAGACCATTATAGTGTTTAGATTATGAACTTAAAACATAATAAACAGTCAAAAAGACGCAAGGACAGACACTTTGGTGCAGGCTGTGAGTAAACAGTGCAAGGAAAAGAAACACACATATCAAGTAAACACAAAATGGTTAATTAGAAGTAATTGTAAAAACAGGGAAATGGAATTTATGTATACATAGGAAACTCTCTTGATGTTTTGCGGCTACTTTTGCAGTTGTACTGGCACCTCAACAGCTCTGAATAGGGCGATACCTTTTCTTAATTCGCATGACTTCCTTTGCATAACGACACAAAACAAGTTCTCCCTTTCTTTCTACACTTTGTTCCTTGGAGCGGTTACAAAGATTTTCAGTTGCACACGAGCATAATGTTAACTTCTTAAGACGCAGCTCGTAATAAAATTGCAACAGCTACCAAAATATCAGTGTCGGAACCATTTTTTGCAAGATACTGGTGCCCCTAACCGGCTTCCTTCTTTAATTCCTGTTAACAAAGAATATGCAGGCATGATTTTTTCCCATTTTTTTCAACCCCAGGCATTTAGTTTTTAATCATAAGAGCTCACTTAGCAGGCTCGTCATAAAGAACCTCGTTGCTGCGTGGTGCTCTCTGTGTACGTAGAAAGGATGAGATTGCCACAGTGGTGTAGCGCTTGCGGTGCTCGGCTGCTGACCCGAATACGCGGATTTGATCCAGGGGCAGCGCCAGGATTATTTTACGGGGGCGGGCACCCACGATAAATGGGTTTCTTCAGGGGGAGGGCAGGGAGGAGGGCAGGGAGGAGGGCAGGGAGGAGGGGAGCTTAGTCATTGTGTTATGACTATGTTCTCCTGTGGGAAGCAACAAGGGGGAAAAAATTCAGCCCCCCACCCCCCTCCCTTTGTTTGACCCCAACCACGGCGGCTGAATTTCGATTGAGGCGAACTGCCACAGCCCTGTGTGAAGTGCAATGGCGGTGCAAATTAAAGAACACCAGATGTTCAAAACTTTTGTGAACAAATTTTCGGTGGACCTCGCACATGGCAGGAACTGAGTTCATGCGACGCTAGATTTTCTGCTTTGAGCATAGCATTACGAGATGCAAATATATGCCTTTAAGTTAATTGAGTCTTACTGGTGCCTTTAGGCGCCAGTAAAATTCACGATCTTATCTCACAATGCGACCCACGCGAAAGGACATACGCAAAAGTTTCATCTATGAACTGCATGCTACGATATTTACAATGCATGCAACACTTAAGTATAGAGTCATACTAGTGTATGTGTAATGCTTATTGCTTTGTTATAAATGTGGCTAGCCAACACTGCAGCTACATGGCCCTTATATCACTACTAAAATCCTTTTCCATAGAATTTTCAACCATTGGTGAGGCTTTGTGATAGGTTACTCTGGATGTATACATAACTTTCATTCTTTGCATTTATTGAAATTTTCTGAGAAACAGGCATATAATGCTATTTTCAAAATGTGCGTGCAGCACACGTGACTGAGGAAAAAGATTTTATGACCTACGGACAAGAATATCACGTTATACATTTCGTGACCTGCCACTTGAGTTCGTCATACACTCACATACTCATTTGGTAAGTTTAGTTTATAACAGCTGGGTTAAGCAGAAGACAACCACAGCATTCAGGCGTATGTATGGGATTAGATGATCGATAGATAGAAACACTCAAAGTGCACTTGTTCACAATTTGTGTCCTTCAAAGAAATACTGCCCATTTAAAACTGTATTGTGAGAAAATGTCATATCAAGACAGCTAAAATTACGTGCACAGCGAAAAATGCGTTTGTCTGCCAGCACCCAGCTATATATGTGGTTCTGTAGAAGACTTGTCATATGGTCAGCAAAAATAGAATTTTCACTGTCTACCTCATTGATCGGTCTCTGAGATAACAGTGAGCATTCATATCACCTGCTAAAGTAAATGTATTGGGTGGCATTTCTGAGATCATGACGCTGTTGCGCTGCCACGCCAGGTGCACCCTGCCGTCAACCACCACTACCGCTCGCCACTCGCCAATGTGCCAGCAGGGAACACTGCCACCGCACGGTGCATAGAATCCGGTTTCTCCGCCGCAAATGGGGAAAGCGGGCGTTCACAACATTAGGAAAACCTTTCTAGCCACTATAATTGCAGCCTATGAAGAAAGTTGTTTCCTGTGTTGCCAGTTGGTTTAGCCAAAAACTAGAGCAACTGTAGACCAATGTAGCCAAAGAAAAAAATAGTAAAATATTTGTAGCCAAATATAGCCATTCGCTTTATTCCTTTTAATTTACAGTTACATCTTCACTTTTGACTATTACAATATCTGTTTGTACAACCCGCTGTTAGTGTTTCTTTTTAAAGCGTCCAGAAACCACGATGTGATTATGGGAGACGCCTCCGGAAATATTTACCGAGTGGGGTTCTGCACCTGCGGACCTGTAGGTCGCGGGATCAAATCCCGACTGACTGTGGCGGCTGCATTTTCGATGGAGGTGAATAGGCCGTAGGCCCGTATGCTCAGATTTGGGTGCATGTTAGAGAACCCCAGGTGGTCAAAATTTATGGAGCCCTCCACATCGGTGTCTCTCATAATCATATGGTGGTTTTGGGACGTTACACCCCACATATCAATCAATCAATACGGTTCTTCACCTATATCTGAGTACACGGGCGTCGTTAGCATTCGAGAATTTGAAAGTATCAATATTCAGAAACTTCTTAAGCAGATAAATGCACTTTAAATTTTTATGCCTTTGGGCAAACTTTTGACCATAACAGTAAAAATGAGAAAGTTAACAGACAACACAATTGTGCAAGCTATGTCTCGCCAGTCCGCTTTTGTTGGAAAGTTATCTTCCAAAGCGAGTGTTCTATAGGGGCCAGCTACCCCAACTCAGCATCATTTTACACATGCAAAACATGGTCAAGAATTATTTTTGACAAATTTTATTATCATAGGCGTTAGCTTTTGCCGCCGTTCCTGTGAATACGTGCGTCGAATGCAGTTTAGCACCAGTACGTAAAAAAAGACGGCCATATAACGGCAGGAAAGTAGGTGGAAATTTTTTTTTGGGGGGGGGGGGGGTGCACCTTCTTGAAATGGTTATTTTGCGCTCTGCATGCATATTGAAAAATATTTTAGGGGGGGGGGGGGGGGGCTTGTATGCCATCCCCTGGCTACGCCACTCCTTATCGTTGTCTAAAAGATGTTTTTAGTTTAAATGAATGCAATAATATTGTTGTGGCAGTGAGAAATGGAATAGTGGATACAGCAGGTAGTGATAATAGCCGAGGTTTCACGTCCGAAAGCGACGACATGATTATGAGAGATGCCATGCTAGAGGCATATGAACAAACATAACCACCTGAGGTTCTTTGTAGAGCCCTTTGTGGCATTTCGCCTCCACGAAAATGCGGCCGCTGTGGCCTGAATTTCAATTCCACGACCTTTATGTCGGCCATCGAGCACCATAATAACAAGCCCATCAAAGCAGATAAAACTGGAGTTTAAAAAAAACTTTTGGCTAAACTTGCTGCAAGTAACGCAGATGTCAAGCATAGTACGAGCGATGAGCACGGGCGCCAAAATCTGACACTGGGTGAAATGCTTTAGCTCATTATTCACGACCGCGGCCAGGTGCATGACTCATCGTTTGCACGGTATGCGCTCAAATCTGTGTAGGTTCCGCAGCATACACAACACAAGCGTTGCGCCTACAATCTAATCAAAAAGATGATTAACCACTACGCAATCGGCAAAATTGCAGAAGGTTTCAATAAATCTAATAAACGAAAGCCCGCTTGTATATGTATATACAAATACACATCCAACTCCTTGTCTTCTAGTATAGAACTGCAGTCTAAAATCGCATAGTTCACATGCCAGTAAAGCCCAAGTACAGCTTTCATAGAGGCAGAAAAGCGTTCTGCACCCGCTCGAACGAAGATGGACATAGACTGCTGGTGCTCGTTACACAGTCTTCTGCTCTCTTAGGCAAGCATGTGGAATTCTAGTGAATTTTGAAGTTTTTGATCTTTTTAAGGCCAAATGTGAATGTGTATCTACAGATTTGTGTCCGCTTGATGAGAATCGCCTTTTGAGCGTTCATCACCGCGGCATGACTTACTGCCCAAAAAAGCCAAGTCCAATTTTTAGTAGCCCAAATATAGCCACGTAGCCAACTTGTCCAAGATGACGGCAAAAGTTTTTTTTTCTGTAGCCCAATTTTAGTGTGGATATTCGCAACTTCCAGGTACCGTGACGCTGCTGAGCGATGGCGGCCGGAAGCCTTGTTGAGATGATTGAAGTTTTTGACCTGCTTCAAACAGCAGACGTTGCTGCTTGCTTTCCCGCATTTGTGGTCTTTTTGCAACATTGTGAATAGCCTCGATATTTCTGGAACCCTTTGAGTTTCTCAAGTTAAAAGGAAAAAAAAGTCGACTGATTTCACTGCGAGCCTCAACACTCACAGCCTATATACACCAAGAGGAAAAATAAGCCTCCTGTTCAAATTAACGCCCTAAAGAGCCACGAAGGGTTAAAAGGGTTAAATTTAACAGGCAAATAACCCAGGCCCATGAATGTATGCAGCACCCATTTTGTGTACGAGTACAGTAACTTCCAGGTTTGCAGTTTTCACACTTAGTTCGTCTGCTCGTCACGGTCGCTGTGCAAACAGTACCAGAACTAAATTAGAAATGCGTTCCGCCTCTATAACAGAATGAAAGGACCAGTTTCAAAACATTCATCCCATCATTACACACCTGAGGCCTCTGCGAAGTGCCTCCATGACCTTCACATCTGCAGCAATTTGTGTTCGGTCTTACTTACTGACGGCGCTTTCTTTTCTTTTTATTGCGATAGCAATTAAATGGACACTCTCGGCTGGATTTTGCCACAGGCGTCAACGTCGGCGTGAGCATCACCGTCACTCACCGTACATCTATTCGTATTTATATATATGAAAATGCAAGTAAGAAAAATAATCCAGAAAAAGACTCCAGCACGCAGAATCGAACGTGGAGCCTCAGAAACCTTAGTGTGAGGTGTTGACCATTGAACTACAGAGGAGCACGTCCTTCAATGTTCAAACAGCATTTATATTTACCACATACCACTGGTGACGGGCATTTCGGGGGGGAGGGGGGTCTATCGTGTTTTCAGCATTGCCAAAAAGGTGGCACAATGAGCGCACGTCGCCACATCGTCACGACGCGGCAGCACACGCCCTCATCTCTGCGTATTTTGCCCCGCTGAGAGGGAAGGGGTGGGCACTCAGTCGCACACACTTATCTCACTGTGGGGGAGGATCGTATCTCTTGGCTGGCTATGGGTTTTTATCGGAAGGATTCTGTTGTAGCTACCAGGCTCATAAAGATCACTGCAATTGTTGCACAGTCTCCGTTTGCGAAAAGACCGCGCTTTTCAGGCACAGCGAAGTAACAACTGAGACGCTTATTCACGCTCATCTGTACCTGTGAGTACGTTTCGTGTGTCATTTGTGCATGAGAAACATGGGGCACATTTCGATCTGCTTGCCATCCTACACTTCATCTTCAAAGAGGCCTTGCAACGCTTTCTGAGCATGGTCAGAAAACACTGCGGATCGAAAGTAGAGGCTCCCGAGAACGCGCGAGCCAAATGTTATAGTTGTAATTCACAATAAATTATCAAATTCAGCTAAAAATTGCTTTCTTTTCCCTCGACAAATGACAGAAGACACTCAAAAATCACACATAGATTACGCATCTATCAGCCATTGGCTGATTTGATCATGGCGCGCTTGGTAGTTACAGAGATCGCCGTGAGAGGCTGTCACTTGTCCACGCGTACGCACGCAAGCGCACTGAGAAAGTTGCGTATTCGAAAAAGAAAAAGTGCTCAAGGTCATGAGGCGCTCGGGACGTTTTTTGTTTGCACCTTCTATCCCTCCCTGCTCAGCTTCCAGCGCTTTCGGGGACGAGATAAAAGAAAATACGATAGCAGCATGTGACAAATCTTTGTAACTCCGCTCGTACTTGACGGATTCTTAAAATTTTTGTGTCGTTGAATTTGTGAGGCAATACGCTTTTCCAGTGATAGTAGTGACTTCGTGACTTCGGCGACGTATACGGTATAAAGGGTCTATGCTATAGTTGGAAATAAATTTTTCAAAAATTTTACGCCCTGTAAATTTGGAGCTGTATTTAAAGGAAGTGCACCTATTATGTGAGTATCAGTGAGCATCAGCTGGAATATTCAGCCCATTGTTGCCATCATGAGACTGCTAAGAAATATACGTTAGGCGCATGATGCACTCCTACACTGCATTGGGAAAGATCCTCACAGCATTTCGGTTTAGACAGAAAAAGAATCTGTGAGTGGAACTCCAAGTACGACACTCTATAGCCTGAAAACATTTTGCCCCTTGTCTGACAGTCACACAACATTTAATTGGCTGCTTCCTGAAATATCGGTGAGATGCATTGTTTTTTAGCTACGTCTTGCCGCAAGGTCTTTGTAAAAATGATGTTTCAATATACTCAAACTTTAAAATTCAGACTCTTCGTTATTTAACATTTCTTATCTTCAGGAGGTTGTGTCTTGTGTCTTCGAGAGATAGCCTGATGTTAGTGCAAGTGAAAGTGTGGTGACCTTACTGCCTCTCTTTCTTTTTCCTCCTCAAGCTATTGCATTTTGTGTCCAATGTCCAGCTTCTCTTATAATATCTAGTAGCAGGCAGTATCTTTAACATTGTCTTTTATGCTGTTATGTGGTGGTTGACTTGTTTATTAATGGTTTTGTGTAGAGGCAGTCGTGAATGTGAAAATCTGGAAGAATTGTTCATTGAAGGTCAAACTCTGCCCACTAAGTTGGAATTTTGGTTTTCCTTATCTGTGTGCCTAATGCTTTGTTTTATTGCTGATAGTATTATTGGTTCGTACAGAGAGCTTCACTAACATAGTAGCAGTTGTTCTGATTCTGTGCATTTACTACTGTCATTGAATCCTGTGCATATAATTCTGCTTTTCGCATTTTATTATGTGTAGCAGAACTTGAACATTCCTCAGTGATCTGGATTTTCATTCTCCTCCACTTTCTAAAAACGTTGCCAATGATACCTTCACTACACTTTTAGTAATACTCTGACTGCTTGATTGTTCGATAGACTACCATCAATCAATTAAGTGGTTTTATGAAATCGCTTGATGCTTATACGTAATATATATAATAGCAAAGTAGGCTGTATCAGCAGGAATATGTAACCGGTTTTGTATAACCTTCCTAATTATCCATTGTTTAAGATGACAAATATGTAGAACTTGAATATTGTGAAAAAAGTAATTTATGATAAAACATAGGGCAGCAGGGCTCACTGTCATGGAAATCACTATGCCTACACCTCGCACATTCAGGTGTAATGAAGTGGTAAAGGTAGTGCCATGCCTTTGTGCAAATATGAAGTTCTGTAGCTGATAACATGCATGCATGATGAGTATTCATTGTTCAGCAGTTCAAAAAGCTGTTTGAAAAGGCCGTTGTTTTAATGAAACTTATGCAGTTTACTTATAGGTCTTAGTGTAGGAACATTACATTGTTTCAGTCAGTACAATAGGGGTAAAAAAGATGGAAGCAGGACCTGTGTACTAACTACAGAGAAGTGGACTAGATATATTTTTATAAGCAGTGTGGTGAGTGAATATGTTTTATGGGTTTAGTGATGTAGATTCAACTTAAAAGTACCCTAAAGATGAAAGGAGTAGTAGTTCTGCTGGTGATGCTAACAAACCACATATGTTCGTGGTTGAGCCTGATGTATGCGATTTCTGGAGGAAGGTGTGATTGTGCTTAGTGGGCCTAGTCAGTGTCCTTGTTCAAGCTGTCCTTCATGTGACCACTTTGGGTTTCATGTTGAAGTGTTTGTGTATTTCCTACTGGAGAATGAAATTGAATCTACTGTAAATAAATGACCTTTAATCTTATATGTACATACTTTTACAGATGTTCGTGTAAATACTGTGAAGGTTTATTTTTCCATTGGATGCGTGTTACCAATTTAATCGGCCCTGCTTAGTGTTCGGAAATAAGCATATGAATGCCTTCTCTTCTCCCCCCCCCCCCCTAAGAAACATTGATTTGCTGTCTCTGCCCTGGCCATGATTTGGGGCCAGTAATGCTCTTTATTGTGCACCTTCACATGAGGCAATGGTAAATTACATTACTTCTTTATGAAGGGGAGTGTGATACACCGTAGACTGCTTATGACACAAGTACTCACAGTGCAGATTGGTGCATGGCCCTTATATTTAGTAATAATCTGATGTCATGCTTAGCTGGTGATGTACCACTTGAAAGGCTGCTGTGCAGAGTGTTGCTAGAGTCATTCATTACTTTAATAATAGTGAAACTTATTGCTGGGAGTGAGCTTAATACACTGCTCAAGTAAATGATCACATGGTGTAGCATCAAGGGGCATTTGTTATTTGTAGAGAAAGAGTTCTAAAATACTACCAAAAATAAAATAAAAAGTGGAGCATCCGGTTGAAGATGTCAAATATCACGATGCCTTATATTCAAAAGCAGTAAAAAGAAGTTCTCGTTAAGGGTATACAGTATTATAAGTTTACAGAGACCCTTGCATCTGCTTTGCATCACAGCTAATGTGTTACTAGGCTGTTCAGACATGCCTGTAAAAGAAACCATGCTTTGTACAGTGTACAGTTGAACCGGCATATATAAAACTCTCTAAATAATGGATATTACTTCAATATACAGTAGGTTCTCAGTAAACGGAAATCTTTTAAATAACTGTCTCTGGTATGATTGGTTTTGAGCTTGTATACTGCCCCTATATGCACCTCTCAGTAAACGGAACTCCTGGTACTTGGAACAAATTTTTCTGGTCTTTACACATTCTATTTCATGAGAGTCTATTATGTTGTATAATTCTGTATAAAACTTCCAAAAAATTTACCATATATTCAGTGCGAATTTCGGTATCCAAGTTTACCTCACGCCACTATTTCACAACAATTTAAGGAAGGCGGCTTATGGCAATCTGTAGGTTTCTTTTTTTTTTCCTACTCTTTCTAGTTGGTGATGTGGGTTATATGCAGGCACGAGTTTTAGGTGAAAAAATGCAGTAATAATGTAAGCAATGACTCAATATATTTATATGCAGCTGTGTGTAGGCGTCAGACAACGGAAGCCACTAGTATAGTCTCTCTTGACCCCAGTATTGCCGTGGTTTTTTAATGTACTCTGTGTGCTTCTTGGGGTACATTATGCAGTGATAGCGCTATAATTTTTTTCTCTACATTCGATTGTGTTGATTATCACCAGCAGTGTATTTTTCCATTTCATGGCAACGATTGTGTTAACAAAAGGAGCTGAAGTGAACTGCAACCCCAGAATCATGCAAGAAAGCATGCGTTGTCAAGCAATTTTTTTCTACTCACTCTGTGCACTGCCCTTCCTAATCATACAGCTCATTCTCTCTTCTGCAAGAGCCGACTTCTTCTAATGGGAAAGCCAAATTTTTTTAGCTGTAGCGCACTGCCCTATGTTCAGTATGTCAAGTGTTTTTACTGTTTTTGTTCAATATGGCTGCAAGTTGACCTTAAAACATCGCATGTTCAAAAATACCTTGATGCAAAAGATAATTCGATTTATTCAAGTTCGATATAGTCTCGTTCAACTGTACATTTAAAGCCTTTCAGCACAGTGATCACCTAGAAATAACAGAGCAGTGAATAAGGCTTGAAACAATATTGGAGTTGCTCATGTAGTTAGTCCCCACAATTAATTTCAATATTAGTTGAAGAAGGGCTCGAGTATGAGAAATCTTTTCTCATTTTGTCAGATGAATAGCACACTGCTGTAAATGGCTGAAGGACTGAAGCTATCACTAGTTTTGCTTCTGAACAGGGTGATGAGCAAGTGAACTGATCCTGCTGAAAGCTACTACATGCATGGGATAGCTTGGGTAACTGAGAAGGATGGATGGGTTGACACGATGGCGTAAAAAAAAAGAGCACTAAAAAAGCAGTTAAGGAGCTCTCAATTGCCGCCTTTATCTCTTTCGTGACCTCATTTTTAATGCTCTATATTACAATTGGCTAGCTGTCTCTAGTGGCAGCCCATCATGTTTTATTGTGCAAGCATACATACTTGCATGACAGCGGAAAAGCAGCCATACTAGTATGTAATATACTGGGATATTGTCAAAGAAAGAGAAAATAACAAATATTTCACATCTGGGCTGCACTCTTGAATAGCTACGCAACCGGGTAATGTTTCCTTAAAAATGCGCATTTCATACCTTCAAAATGAAATGGCAAGGAGCATGTATTGAGTCTCCAAAGCATAGGAAAGGAGCTATTTCTTGATATAATAGAAGGATCTTTGCCCATAGGGTGTGCTTGTTAATGAAACCATGGTGGCAGTGCACTTACTGTTTCCTGCTGTCCATGCACAATGGTGGGGCATCCAGTCTTTCTGTTCATTTTAATAAGGCTAGATATCCACATCTTATGCTGTCAAACAGAGTAGTCTAGAGGGACCAAATATCAAAATTCTTATGGGGTGAGTCATATGTGCTTCTGAGAAAAACAATGCTGGCTTCGAAGCACAGGTGAAAGCATTTAGACATACAATTTTATGAAATAACTATCGCTTGGAACACAACAAATATTTTTGTAGATCCTCCACCATGCCAGTCTGCACTTGCTGACAAGAGTTTAGAAGTTATAGTAGTGGTTGGAATGAAGAGGTGGTAGCAGATAAATAAGTTGGAATACATTCTAAATAAATGTGCTGTTACGAGTTATTCAGGTCACTTTGTTTTGCTGTTGTCAATATAACCAAATGGAGTTTATGACTGAGTTTTGTCATTTGTGCTGGAAGAGGCTTTCCAGTCAGCTAAACAACATACTGCCTCAGACTGTTGATCTAAAACATTAACGGCTTGATCATTAGGAATTACATGGAAGTTAATGGTGCCTAAGAACAAAAGTACCACTGTGTAGCTGTTTCTTTCTCGTAACAGTGAGCATTTCCACCTTTAGGATGACAATAAAGCTAAAATTTTGTTATCAACCCTTGTAATGTTTCTTGTGTGTGATTGGATGGTTATGTGGTATGTAACCACTATTCTTTCCACCATTTTTTTATGCGAAGCATTTCTTAGTGAACTTCGGCGACTTTGAGCGTATCTATCTGTCTGTCTATCTGTTTGTCTGTCTGTCTGTCTCTATCTATCTAGCCGCTTACGTTTGGCTGCTCTCGTGGTCACCCCCTTAACTTGGCGTGAACCAAAATTAGCATGGGAGGGTAAGATGGTTTGACGAATATGAGGCACTGGTCAAGACATGCATAATATGACAATCCCGTCGTGTAGGTCATCAAACACTTCCCGCTGACAGTGGCACATACCCAGGGGTGAGTATGTGCCACTGGTATGCGGGTATGTGCCACAGAAGATGACACTTAGTATCTACCCAGGAACGACGAGAACACACGTGGGCACTTTTAACACGTGAGCGTTAAGTAATACCCGTTATCGATAGCGTGGAGTTGACGAATGCAAAGAATAAATATCAGGGTTCCTACTGGAATCAAACCTAAGCATTCTGCAAGGCAATGAAGCATTTTACCACAGAGCTGTGCCAGGTCTTAGAACTACTTTTCAAATCGATGCTAATCTTCGTGAAACATCAATAGTGCTTGCAGTGCTGTCTATCCAATTTTATAAACATTACATATGTACTCCTTCGATACAGACGTCACGTCGGGTTAACATCAATTGTGGTTAGTTGCCATGCACTGAAGTTGATTTATGTAACATTACATATGTACTCCTTCGATACAGCCGTCACGTCGGGTTAACATCAATTGTGGTTAGTTGCCATGCACTGAAGTTGATTTATGTAGCAGTGTCCAGGACCAGCATCCTCCCGAGCATCAGCACTTCATATCAGCTTCTGTTGCTCATACGCATGTTCTAGTTGGCATTGTTGCACAAGTGCAAACAAGTGGTTATATAAATATCTGCAACTCTTCAACATACATCTGTGCGTGCATCATTTATACATATATTTAGCATCACTTCATGACGTGTCGCTAGATAAAAAATTTCAACACGGTCACTTGCCCTCCGCATGCTTTGCATACTGTCGATTCCCAGGTATGTGGGATCTGCCTAATTTTTTATGTTGTATTTTTTTTTATTTTAATGTGTCATTTTGATGTTTGAAAGACAAAGAAGTGTTTTAGGGCTGCCTAACATGCTTGCCATAAACTCAAAGCTTAGGGGGGGGGTAGCTTGGTAAACCATGCTGTAACAACACGACTTGCGACCTTCTTTGGGTGGCAAGTCGTAGCATTATGAAGGTTGAAGGGTTCGGGTTGTCTGGCACAGAATCGCTTAGCTGTTGCATTAACTCAGATTTATTCTAATGAAAACATTACTAGAAACATAGAGAGAAAAATGCCGGAACTCACGGGCCACGACATTGCCCACTAACGTACGCCTCGGCAGAAGGCACACCATGCATGTGTACTGTGGTACGCGCAACACTGATGCGCAGGACATGTCGCGCCACATGCCACATTCCCCCCTTCCCCTCTGTGAAGAGTTTTCTTGCACGTGGTTAGCCTCGTCGCCTTCCACAGGGACATTCTTGACTTCGAGTGCCATCGATGCATACTTTTTCGCTTACATCACGCACCCTGGCGATGGCACCCCTGTCAGCGGTGTTGACCTCACTGCCGTCGGCCTTGATTTTCCAGTGGGATCTTTAACTTTTTTTTTTTCAGCGCGGCCACGGTATTCGTCCCTGACGCCATAGCAAATTCAGCACTGCTCACCAGAAAGTTGCAAGCAGGTTCCTTTGCCGCAGTTGCCGTTGCCATTGTTGTTGCAGTCTTGCAGGCAGGCTTCTTCTTGGGCGTGGTGGCCTTCTCAAGCCCTGTTTTGCACCTTCAGGAGGGTCTTCTGTGGCATGATCGACAAGTGCTGCTACAATAGTTTCAGTAGGTTGAGTCTTGGCGCCAACACCCACGGCCGGTTTCGCTGGCGAGAAGTTCCACTCACTTTTACCGCACCGGCCTTGTACTCACTATCAAGGTTCACTGTTTGCAGTTGTTGGTATCACGCACAAGTACAACTGCCTTGGCTTTGCGATTTACATTCCCGGCCTCTGATGTCGAAACTTCTGCATCGCCAACGGCTTCCTCGCAGTACCCATTGAGGTCAGCTTAATTCTCATTAAGCTTCTCACTGTTGTTGGCTTCTTTTTCGGCTTGCCTTTGCCAAACACCTTCTGCACGTGGTCTCCGTGGTTCCGTGCCGGCGTGGCTATTTGCCAGGCCAGAAGCATCTCCCATTGTCTTTCAACCACGGTCGGGAATGAAATTGCCCTTGAAGTAAGCCATGGCCATCTCTTCGATTCGCTGCAGAGTAAATTTTCCTACAAGTAAATTGTTTCTAAACTTGGCACAATAAGACGCTTTAATGGCATTTTGGGATAGACGTCAGACTGTGAAGTGGATGGATGAATGGATGCTATTGGCTATGAGTGACCTATTAAAACGGTATAGTCCCTAGAATATACTAGAGACCATAATAACGGGGTGGTGACCCGTGTGCCACAATCTCGCAACAAAAAAAAAAACAAGAAAACTTCTTTTTTAAGTTGGCCTAATGCCTTCTCTACTTCAATAAAGTTTATCATATTATAACAAAGAAAAATATAAATTCATGGTCCATCACTCTGCCTCTTCAGACTGCATTACCTCATTTGTCCCACTATTTCTGTCATTTATCTCTACTTTTCTGCCACCAATTATTTAACGTCTCTTACTTGCTTCTATTGCAGACATGTTCTGCTTTCCGTGGTTGTCCTTAAAACCTAAAGCCTTATGAAGGCTCATACCCACACATATACCTGGGTGTATATCGCCACATTCAATCAGAACAGGCCCTTACAGGTAGCTTATCTGGGCATCACTTGGGCGTATGACAATGTTAATCGGTCGCCGATAGCTAGCGCCATAGCCGATGCGACGGGATGAAAGGGAACTAGCGCTGTCACAGGTGGAAAGGAGCATTCGGCGGGTCCAAGGAGGTTTAAATAAATCTTGCTGGAGTGGAGGCCGCTCATACGTACCAATTTGGGCGCAGTGATGTCGTGGCGGCCATCTTGCCATAGGCAAGATACGGTAGCCAAAGCGCGCCGGCCGCTTCTTTCCGTCGTTGTTTTTAACGGTTATAGAGGGCATTAAGCGTTAAATTCTCAAGAATAAGAAGTCAAATGGCAAACAAGAATACAGTCGGCCTTATTCTATTTCTTTAAACGTTTTCCTTGCAAGCATGCAGACCGACTAAGGGCATGTAACGCTGGTTTTTCAAAATAAGCATACTCGTGAGAGTGTATCATATTCCAAGCAGTAGTACCAGGATTTAAACGATAGAAACCTTCAAAACCACCTTGGACGCTGTCACTTCTCAATGTTATCTGTGAAATAGACGGCATGCGGAGACTGCAGACATGGTGTCTCTAGTAGCGGCACAGATGGTACTTCATCATTTTCATATAATGCATAACGAAAAAACGAAGATATTTACAGATGGATCGTGCACTGAAGAAGCGTCAGCCTGTGCGGTCTTGCTACCCAAAATTCAGAAAAAGTGAATGTACAAGCTATCGCACAAATCTTCATTGATGACAGCAGACTTGGTGACTATCTTTGAAGCAGTTGGAGCTTATCTGCGAGAATTCTGAGCCACGGAATGGGTGATATGCATGGATAGCAAACCTGCCCTTCAGCTAGTCAAAAATTCGAGATCACTTCACAAAAATGGTGAAATAGCACAATGTATTACAGAAACTGTGAACTATGCCTCAGCGCAGGGTCACAACATCGTATTCTAATGTATACCCAGTCACATTGGAATAAAGGGAAACGAAGAGGCTGACAGCTTCGCCAAGAAAGCATTGAACGAAGGTGGGATTGTGCAATACTTATGTCTGAGGCTGATATTCGACATTTTATAACGCAAGGAGCAAAACTATTGTTCAATGGAGAAGTGGTTCGATAGCCCTAGATCAAAAGAATCAGTATTTTATGAGGTTGATCCACACAGAAAATTTTTCATAGGGACAGATCTTCCACAATATTTGGAGACATTAATCCACAGACTTCGATTGGAAGTAGCATACACAAACAGCTTCCTGCACAAAATACATCGATCCAACTCCCTGGAGTGCTATTGTGGTCATGCAGAAGATAATGTTTGCCATATTATTTTGGAGTGCGTTAAATATGCAAATGGAAGAGAAAAATTAAGGAACAACTTAGCAAGTTTGAACAGACGCCCCTCACATTAAAAAAATTACTCAGACCATGGCTTGAGGTGCATCTTAAAAAAAAGGCGAACATCTTCCTGACAGACTTTTTAGTGGAGACCGGACAGGATAAGCACCTGTGATAGACAGCCAGGTATTGATATATATGAAATGTGTTAGTGCATATACTGACAGTAGAAAAGGGACGTGTGCGTGTGAGCAGTTTATGGCAGTATGAACTGCTGCAAGCAAACTGTGCATTGGCATGATATTTGAACTGGTTTCAGTGTGCTATTATGTTTTCTTATTGTTTATTTTTGGGTATCATTCAGTTATATATATTTTTTTGCTGCAGAACTTATTGATATGGAGTAGCTGAGGCAATATGGTCTTCAACCTCTCCACAGCAAAACAGTTAGAACAGAACAGAACATTTTTTTTCTTTATTTTCTTTTTCATGTAACATAATCTTATGCATAAGTAGATTTCAACTACTTTATTTGCATGGAATATAAAAGATTTCAACTACTTTCTTTGCGTGGAATATAAAAGTGGGTGTCCCAAGCACCGCACATACAAAATTATATGTTTATCAAAAAAAATATGTATGTATGAGGGAAAGCTGCAGTGATCCCCCCTCCCCCCTACTCTCAGAAATATGCTTTTGATTCTTGATTCCTTTTACTTTAATCTCTTTCGGCTGATTAGTTACCTTTAACTTCCTTGGGGGGGTCGCACCAAAGGGGTAAAAGGGGTAAAATCGAGCGGCCGTGCGACGACATCCAAGAGTGTGTGATAGTGATCACATAGAGAACACATGAAAGCTCGCAGTTAGGCAAAAAAAGACCACTTTCACTGAGCCTGGGGTGGTATCTCGAAGGAAGAAACTGGCAGTACGTAAACGAGATGCGTAACGCTTAATTGTCACTTTCTGAGAGTGGGCGAGGAATCGACGTCGTCTGCTGGTGTGTACTTTCGAAGTATTTGTTGCATTGTGTTTCTTTTGTTCAAATGATCGTATATCCTTTTTTTGCTCTATTTAAATTGTTTCTGAGCCTTTAAAGGAACAAAACGAAGGCGCATGTGTTCAGTTTTGGTGGCCGTAAGAACAGCTAGGAGATGGTCCTGTTGAATTATTTGATTAGGAATTGTTTAAGTTGAATTTGAAACTCGAATATTGTTACACGCCTGTTTGTCAGTATTTTCAACTTGTGAAAGTGAGCAGATGCTCAACTTGCATGTCTCGCTGCTACGTGGAACACCTTGCTATTGTTGCAGAGCTAATTTATATGCATACAGCGCTTGAGGTTGTCTTCTTTCACAACGATTGTTTGTTCATGTTGTTTTATTGCGGTAGCAATTTTATGTACACTCTCGGCTGGTTTTCGCCATCATGTCCTGTATATTTATGTGTATAAAGGCCACAAAGAAAATTATTTTCCACAGCGCGCGACCGGGGATTCGAACTTACGACCCCTCGCTCCACGACCAAAGACTTGGTCATAGGAAGTACGCTCTTGAGCATACTAACGGTGAGCTATTTATATACACCATTTACTGCAGGCGATGCACAGAGGTCGGAAACGCTTTTGTGGGCTTTATGTCCAGAAATATGGCGCAGAGGGCGCACTTTAAAGTTTCCCTGAAACGGTTTTTTCACATACCGTTTTTGATTAGACCACTACTGGAGCAAATCATTGGCACCAGAGTTCAATTGAAACGCCCATTATTAACGGAGCTACGAGTACTAAAAAAGTACTCTCCTCCTCCAGTCCGTCTTTCCCCCTCAACTGCCCTCAACTCTTCCTTCGAGTGTCCGGGGCTAAACTCCGCCTACACGGCGCCTGCGTCACGATGCAGCGTGAGACCGCATACGTGTAAATCCCGCCGCCGATCCCATACCGGCAGTTCGTGCTGCGCATTGCACAGCCAATGAGATCAGCTGGAAACGACTTCAGTGGGCAGAGCGTGTTGCTTGGTGTATGGGCAGTTGAAAAGGCGTTTGGTTGAGTCGCAGCAATCTGCAGTTATCTGGAGCGATTTGTAGCTTTAAAGCGTTGTAATAAATTACACAGTTTATGCAGAGGGCTCAAATCGGCTAAATTACCCTTGGGACTTGATCTACTGCCCCAATCTGTTTGTGAGAAATAGTCACAACCATTTCAGAGTCCCATTAAAGTCGTCGCCCAGCTCGTTGCGATGCGCGCGCTCTTCCTATCTCTACCACTTATACTTTGCCCTACACGGCGTGGTCATTCGTGCGCGCGCGCTTATCTCGTGATGGAGGTGGCATGCTAATCTTGTGCTTTCACTGCAAATATTGCGAAAGGCACGTGCTTCTCTCGCTGCAATAACTACCAATTCTGACAGTTATTAGTTCGCATTCGTCTTTTGTTTATCTGTGCATTCGTTTCGTGCGTTTGGTGTGCTTGAACAGCGTGCTGCGAGTTTCGAGCTGCTTGCTGTTTTTCTAGTGACATTCCAATTTGTTGCTATCGCATTCATCGCTTCGCCCTTGCAGTGAAACTGTCTCTCTTTTTTTACTACACACGCGTATTTACCATTCTGCAAATGCGGGCGTTTGCGCACTTGCTAGTGATTGAAAGAGGAGATACGGAGACAACTGAGGACACTGTATCAGGTGGTGTCACCTATCGAGGGACGCAGTTGGGGAGGTGAAGAGGCTAAAAACACGAGCCTCTATAGTTTGTGATTCTTCTCCTGTGCGACTAGTGTCACAGCTCGAGTGGTTTAGAATAGTTGACCGTAAGGATGAATAACCCTGCTATAATTTTAGGCTAAGTTATCCGGCGATGACGAAGTGAATCAGTCATGCAGACCGGTGATGATTGCTTCGCCTCCTTCTAACCCTCGCAGGAAGCCCTACCTCCGACAGGCCGGACCTCGCGTTGGTGGGTGTGAAGAGCAGCGGAACTCGGGCCTGGTGGCCCTTCCTATTATTTTTGTTGGCAGTGGTCTTCGCAGCATTTTAGCATTGCACAGTGTTCTTGCCTTTCAAGGAACTCCCTGATATCCTATTTTAGCCAAGATGAACAACGGGTTACATACGCATAATCAGAATGCCGAAGCACGAGACAGGTGTGATATCTGCTGTAGTTTGAAAATGGACGTTCTCGGGTGGCACGTCATGCGCGTATATATACAAAACCAAAACTTTAGTGTACGTATGTTATAGCGTACTTTGTAGCTATGATTTCGCTTTGCTTGTTATGGAAAAAGTAGCATTATTTTGTATCAGTGTCTCGTGTGTTTACTCATTTGTTACGCACTGGCCCCTGAACCGACATGGTGGTGACGACATTTCCGTGGATGCAACTTGTAAAGGTCAGTCTCCTCTGCTCCTGCGTTTTCACTGCAGCAGGGGTGTGAAACTCGCCTCACCTAGCGGTCTTCAGCCACGAAATTTAGCCCCGCTTAGGCTAAAGCAAAGAAGAAAGCTAAAGTGAAGGGAAGGGTGTGAACAAAATGTGACCTAACGCTGCCATTTGAAGGCATTTCACGTACTTCACATCGATCATGTCTGAAGCGAACTTGGCGTCATGATTTAGAAACATATTGATAGCAACCTCGGAATGACTCAAGTCTGGAGGTCAGTTGTAGAGATTTTGTCCCACTGTTTTCTTTCAGCACACGGTGACACCATATGGTGCCTCACAGGGAAAAAAAAAAAATGCTCGACACCAATTCACCCTTTGTAGCTTGCCTAAACTAAGTGTTTTTAATCGCAATAGGCCAGTAAATAATGCGAGTATCATTTTGCAACGTCACAAATATTTTTATTCCTTTTGAAGCCGCGTGTTTGTAACCGCTGTCATTGCACCCCAAACGTCTCGGCCATTTTAGCGACCATCTCGACTCTATTTGAAAAAAAAAAAAATATTGGGGCTGATTATTGCATTGAATGCTAGAATATTTGAGAGAACAAACATTTTTTGGTCACGTGAAAGCCTTTGCAAACTGCGTTGTTTGCCAGAAAATTTATTTTGAGAGCATCGTTTCTAGTTTCAATACCAAATTTTCTTTACATTAAAGCAAAGTCTTTGTAAGTGGTACGGAGCTCAATATCAATGTTACTACAATTTTTCTGCAATGAACGCTGCTAGATTTTTTGACGTGATAGGGTTAAACAGCTCAAGTCGCAGACATTCTGGCGTGGGCATCGTTGGCTGTGAGCACAAAATAATCTTGAACATGACCGAAAAATTGAAAAAGATGAAAATAAAATAAATAATTCCAGGTGCGAGTGAGGATCGAACCCAGGCCATCTAAGCGGCAAGCACAAGCAGTAGTTCTACCATGGAGCCACGAGACTTTTTTCCCCCTATTGCCGATTTTTTAAAGTGCCTTTGACCCCAAATTTGGAGATGCGAGATGCTTGTGTTATTTGAAAGACCTGCATGCTGAGCCACTCAAATCTGACGGAATAATAGTGACGAGCGTTGCTGATAAGATATTTTAATTTGGTTTCAAAGTAAGTGTGCGTGCTCATATGAATATTCATATCCAATCGACATTTTCGGTCGTTTGACGTAGACGAGGACCCCTTGGGACTAAAGTTGCTGAAAAATAAAGTAGCGCCAACCGCACCCCTTCGCCTCTACCTCCTCTCCCAGCAGCCACAGCAGCGCCTCTAGAGTGTCCACGAGGAAACTACGAATGCGAAAGCACGCGCCTCAATCGCCTCAATCGAAAATGCAGCCGCCGCGGTCGGCATGGATCAAGCCAGAGCCGCAACGTTTACACGGCACGCGTTTCAACTGGCATGCACGTTTACCATCGACGCGGTTACTCTGTGTGATGCTCGAGCTTGACAGTACCGCAACACTGTAAACACGAATACAAGCGAAACGATAGAGTTCAGCTCGCCGGTACTCGCCTCACAAAGCCGCGACGATACAGGGTCCAAGTCAGTCCTTCCGATAGGCTGGAGCCACACTTCTTGCCGAGCGGCATTGTCTTTTCCTCGCGGAAGCGAAAATAGCTTCTTTCCTCTGCTGTACCTGCTTTTGCAACCGCTGGCACAGCAGGTCGGCATCTCAAAACGTGCAGGATTACCGTGCACACACTCACGCGCGGTCGAATTTTTCAGGGACAGCAAGTATTATCGCCGTCAGAGAACATTTGCGGGGAGCGCACAATACCTTACTCTATCACCCAACATTATAATGCCTCAATTAGGGAGGCAATCGTCGGGCTAATTTTAAGGGCCGAAGTACCAGCCCCCCGAACTGCACCATGAAAGCAAAGACAATTTAGATGTCCTATTCGGCGCACCAGCGAACGCCGGCTGTGGTCCAAAAATCGAGTCTGAGCCGAGAGTTGATAAACAGAACAAAAATATATTCTCGGATATGGCAGATCAAACAACACACAAATATGCACACCCGATTATAATACAATACGTCACAAATCGAACAACGGACTCTAAACCGCGGGTACACAACACAGCAGAAATACTCAAGACAGCGGACACTACACGCGCTACAATACTCGCATGCATTAAACAACTAAGACACTTAAAGGGACACTCAAGTCAAATAACGATTTACGTCAGAGTGAAAGCTCAATGTATGATATCTAAAATGACAATATTATCAACAACAATGCCCTACTTACCGAGAAATTGGGGTAAATGGACAAGAACACAAGCGCCGCAGTAGGAAAATTTCAAAATGATCCCAATGACATCAGACGGACTGCCTACAATTAAACAATCTAACTGCACTAAATAAAGAACCTTCCGTGAATCAAGAGACGCAATAAAATGCTGCTTGTTCGTTTCTGTTTCATTCATGAAAAAAAAAGCATTACTATGGAGAATGGCGGGAGTGGTTAAAATATAGAATTTTCGCGTGGTTACACGGGACAGGTGGTGCTATCTAGCGGGGCGCAGGTGAAACAAAAACATTTGCAATGTGGAAGCCAATGGCGGGAAATTAATCAATGGCCGTTGTTGCTGCTGTGGCTCCCGCTGCTTTCTGTCTGCTACTACTAGCGCAGTAAAGCCGGGCAACGCTGTGCACGGCAACAGTGACGCGAGCCGCGCCGGTCGCGCGTTTACAAAGGCGAGCGGATAGAGCCACCCAGAATGCACCGCGGGTCAACACTCTTGGAGGCTATGCATTTCCGCCGGCCTAATTGTGTCATCGCGCTGTCGCTCCCCGCACTTTCGTATAGTGTTGCCGGAGGCTGCTGCTGCAGTTAGCGGGGGGAGCCCGCCCCTTGCTCGCAAAGGAAACCCCTCGCGGCTTTCGGACCTGCAGCGAGTTGAGTTGGATACTCGCGAAGAAATCGTGGGCGCCCACCTGTCGCCTCTCGCAACCGAAAGCCGGCTCGTTCATGACGCAAGTGGGCACTGGAACGACGTGATCAAGAAAAGGAAAACCCTCTACGATTGACATCTCGCAATCGGTTCATGTTTCAAGCAGTGCGCGCGCCTTGTATCGCCGCTGCGCTGCGCTCCTCGCTCTGCCCAACGTTTTGCCGGCCCGTTATCAACGATGTAAGTTTGGATGTTTACTAAGTCGTATGCAATCAACACAAAACGACGCGATCACGTACTTGTGCAAGCCTTGCCTCGTCGCTGGTCAGAAAGGGGCTTTCGGAAAAATCACACTCCGCTACGTCGCGGTCGTCACTTCAGGGTTAATTAGCTTTAGCTGATGCTCAGCACTGACTTCTAAGCTACGCATTATGAATAGGAACGTGCCATGCCACACGAAGACCTTCCAAACACCATTGTGCGGCTTAAAAAAAGTAAAGCTTCCGGCCTCGCCCGTTCATATATTCAACGCCTCCTTTGTATATTACACGGACAAGCTAATACGTCATCGTTAAGGCAAAAGAACGCCGCTGATTAAATATTGCCTATCGGTGCAAGTAAGGTTCGAACAAAAACAAAATTTTTCTGGTGCGTCCTGCAGAAAAAAGCGCCGCTGTTTTCTTTTCTTTTTTGGCGCTTCAGTGCAGCATGCATGTGTAATGCGGTGAAGCTGTGAGGGCACGCGCAACTTTATAATATGCGACCGAGCACCTCGACATGGTGTTTTTCTCTTTTTTTTCTACAACCCGCCCTTGTCCAACAAGCAGTCATGCAAACTTGATGGCAAGTAAAAAAAAAAACATACCTGGCCACTAGTGCCACATAGCCGTCACATGAAATGGAAATAAAAGCAGGAGTGCAGACCATGCATAGAGATACACTGGAGGATGTTCTAAAGCATAGACGCTGCTCTGAATGAAACATAGAGAACTTTGATGCTAGTGTCTGTGGCAGCTGCAACGCACAGCACTTCAGCTAGCATGGCAGGGAAGGGTAGTACACGAATGTGTCTAATGTTCGTTCTTTTAGCTCCGTGTGGCCTGGATTCGCTTTGCCACAAGACAAAGTTTAGCAAAGGTTTAAAATCAATGCATAGCTATAAACACAGCCACAAGTGCATGGGAAGCCTGCAAACACGAAAACTAGGCAAATCTGTGAAGTACCCATCATTCCCATGGCAACTAAACGACTGCAGTGCCAGAGTTACTTTTAGGAAACTATGAGACCATAAAAGTCACCCAGGATCTTGCAATTGCACCTTGTTTTATTTTTGCATCATTTAAAAACAACGCTTTGCTAATGAAATGCCATTCGAAGTATCACAGGATCATTGCTTGCTTAGACCCCCCATCATCCAACCTTGTATAGGTGAGAGCCAGTCCTTACGCATGTACCTGTTCAAATAAACATCCGTTCATGTGACTGCCTGATTTGTGCAAGGATTATAAGATGCAATAAGACTTTACAATGCATTAGTATACACTTTAGAAACAGATATTGAATTCAATGCAGCAAATAGTTCAACTGCCTTTTGCAACACAGAATATGCCAGGTAGAAAATGCAGCAAAGGCAAATATATTTTGGAAATTGTTTTGCAAAGCCTTCACAGGCATGGTGGCAAATATATCGGTTAATGCCAGCAATGTCTATTTTCTGCGAAGCTCTAAAAAGCTCTTGCACGAGTTGTCTAAAATGCCTATACACCTCTTCAGCCTATGAACTTGGCGTTTCACTGCAATGTAATGTTAAAATCAGAGGAAATAGTAAACCGCCTGTAAGACTTATAAACTGTTGTAAAAAGAAAAAGCAATATATTTCTTAATATTGAAGAAGCATTCTGAACAATATTACACCAACTGAGGCTGCCACAAGTGGCCTTGAAAATGTAAAGATACTTGCCAACATAAGTTGCTGGTCTAATGTGGAGGCCATGCATTTCAGTCAGCTGAACACATCGATGCTAAGTCTTTGTAATGTTATGAAAATATTCATAATAGCACCTATAGACATAGCATAATACACCCAGTTTATTATGTCTTTTGGCATTGAGGATAAAAGATAGCTTATGCCTTTGCATACATTTCTAATATTTCTGCAGTTATGAAGATTAGAAGCTTGACGACTGCTGGCATACTAGTTTATGTTTCTCAAAGAGATGTGGACATCTAAAAATCCAGAAGCCTGAAATATAAATTTCAAAAAGTGCGAGGGTATCCAAATGCAGAGCTGTGAAATGTTATGCTCACACCTCTTTTTAATCTCTATACGAAGTTTCGGTTCAGCAAGGCATTATACAAGTATCGATGTTCATATGCCTCATGACTGGCATGTGTATTTGCACAAGTTTTTCACTGCCATTCAGGGTTGTTGCAAGTACTGTACTGAGCATGTGTTCCTCTTTCCCCCTAAAATATCCCTGGTGACAGCACTGTTGCCAGCACCATAAATGAAGCAATGCAGGCAGTGACTACAGTGCCAAATGCATGAAACACCTCGACATTGAGGTCTCGTCATACAAACTAGCTAATCTCAAACTTTGCGAATGATTGGGCTACGGCCCAAGTGGTGCAAGGGTTTCTTGCGAGAAGAAAAAAAAGTAATAAAAGTGAACTGCTCTCTTAGCCCTTTCAGATACCACCTACGAAGAACTGTATGTACTTGTGTGAAACTGACATTACAGGGCACTCGATATTCTATTGCAACAAAAATAGCGGCATAACACGAGGTGCATTAAAAAAAAAAAAACGAACTTGTGCTTTACTGTAGTCTTTGACTTTGTTTCTCGGCCACAAGTATGGCCAAACAAAAAATTTCATCTTGGAAGTGCCGCCTGCTGCCTTAGTCCATATCACAACTATGCGACATCTGGTGGAGGTGGTTTCTTTTATGTTCTGGGCGCCCCCATCAAGCCATGAACCCAGCTCCAGTGCCAAAAAAGATACCCGACGCCGACCTTGAGCCTGTAATCTTCAACTTCTTCAAACATTAATGTTTTTTAGATTACTGCGTAATTTTCAATAAAATAACTAGTGGTAATGGCAGTTCATTTCTCCAATCTTATCTCAACACTGTAGCAGCTTGGTGCAGCACATGGCAAATAGATTTAAACATGCGTAAATTTAAGCAAACATGCATAAGAAGATATGCAGACATCTTGCTAACATACTAGGTAAATGTCCTGCGCAATCGGGTCAACTCATATAAATAATTAGGTGTTCTTATCTCATTGAACTTACCTCAGGCACCTCACACTGAATATGTTACTAATAATGCCGATCACAAGTTAGGCTACATACATTGCACCTTCTCAAAACCCCGATATACACTAAAACTACTCCTATATGAAACATTATTACGTTTCAATCTTGAATATGCCTCTTCTGTGCGAGACCCTTGCCATGACAACTTGATTCACTTGTTTGTACAGAATAACTCCATCCACTTGAAACCTTCTCACTGTAATTGCATTGCTGGTATAACTTCAATTAAATCTAGCCGAAGCCTTGCTTCTTTTGCACCCCCTTGTAAAATATCCTATTTGGCTTCATTTCACGAATTATTCAGTCATACCACCCTGCATGACCAACTAATCCTGAATCCTCAGTACATATCCCATTGCAGTGACCTCGTCATAAGGTTGGCATCGCATTATGCAACTCCCAGTGTTTTCATCTTGTACATTGGTACATTGAAACCAACTACCTGAAGACATGTCACTATTAGTAATTGTTTTCCAATAAACTTTACTCAGTATTCTGTAATTATGTAAAATAGACTAACTAACATTCTGTATTTACAGGCTGAATTATGTATTGTGTTTGTTGTCCTTGCACAGCTAACATTGTGTAATAATGAGTTTATTCTTTGTTTAGTAACTTTTCATGCTGCATTTTCCTTGTCTACTTTGTAACCAGTCCCCTCTATTATGCCGTAAGGATTTTGAGAGTAAATAAAATAAAAATAAATATGCAACTGTATGCTGCAAAACGAAGTTAAATAAAGAGATTAGAAAGTCAATATATATTGATGTTTCTTAGCCCCTACAAATACAAATAGAAAAATCAAGGGGTGTACACAATTGTGTACTTAGCGTGTCAAAACGGTTGACATTCACCCAGCATTCCTTGCAAGCACTGAAAGCCGGTGATTCAGTCCTTTTTATGCCAACTTAGTAGGACATCAGGGGTTGGCACTCCTTTAAGAAGTGGAGTTTGCTTGTTTGGGATTAAACAAAACCAACATCATGCTTCAAAAACTAACATTTTTCAGGCAAAGTAACATGAAGTATCAACATTTTTAGGCTTGCTCTTGTAATTATTACAGTTCATTTATAATTTTAGTGAGGTGAAAGGTTAAATTATGTGACAGCTTTGTGTTAGTAACAACAACAAAGCATTCAGAAATACTACACAAAGGCAGCTACTGTCCCTATCACAGTACATGTTCACAATGAGGAGAACGTTACAATACCTTGTGTAGCACAAGTGAGAAAAAGACTCGACAGGTTTTCACACAATTAATGTTTTCTTTATTTTCTGTCCCCCTCGCGCCAGTATTGCTGCTGCATCGCACGTGATCACGTGCATCCCCTTCTTCCATCACGACGCGATCCCCTTGCTGTTGGTGGCAACTACAACCCAGTGGCATTCAAGCCCTTAGCACCGAGGTTTGGTGGCCAGCCTGCAAGTAGGAAAGATACCAAAGTGTTTTTAAGTATCGCGTTCTGCGACCTGCTTTCAAGTCAATTTTTATTCTAGTTTCTCAGAACTTTGCAAGGAAATATGAGGAAATGGAAACAGTCAGCAATCCTAGATGTATCAGAACTATAGTACAAGTAAAAAAGAAGGCAGGAAATTGAACACACAGAGAAGCACACAAACAGCACAATAAAGAGGACCCCAAGACATAATGCATACAACACCATGAGAAGTGCATTGTGGATGACATATTTTGATCATTAAGCTTACCACCAGATATATTTTCGGCAAGCAGCACACCTACAGGGTACTGCACATGGAGATGCATGTCAACTGTGGGCACACAGTATTGAGTTAACATGGCTCACATTTTTCTATACTTCATGGGCATGTAGGACAGCCTTGTGGGGGTGCGCGGCAATGGATGGTGGCGCTTGTGCGCTGAGAAGCAGCAAAGGTGGCTCAATAAGGAATGAAAGCACCATTTGCAAGAAAAAAAAAAGAGAGTTAAAGTATTTTGTATTAACGGCGTGTTACTATTATGTCTTTATTGTACCAAACTCATGAAAATGAACATTGGTGATTTTATTATTTACAAGTAAGCAAATACACAAGTGAAATAAAAACTGTCTGTTTGCATCATTTTTCACACACCCCACGGGCATTGAGAGACCATCTGGAGCTTCTGGTGGGTAGGGCACAATGACGATAAATCTATTCTAGCTTTATTTAGCGCTCATAAGTATGTAGGATGACTGCCAGTTGGGTGTGTTGGTAAAGGTTCATGATGAAACAAGTGCAAACAAGTGCTGTGTCCTCTCCGAGTCTGGGCTCATAAGTAATTTAGTCATTCAAATGCAAGCTCTGAAGGCCAGAATGCAAGGCAGCACCCCAAGTAAGTCTTTCACTTTCAAGTGACTATGATAGTCCTCCACTGCTTTGCTGTTTTGTATCGCAATAAAAACCATACGTCTGAAGTGTCCAACATTCCAACGGCTTCTCTGGCGAGTGTGTAGAAATCCTCGGAAAAAATTTTTTATTCTGCGTTCAGTCTTCTTCCATCGGAGTGATGAACGCCCGGAACGATGGCTGGTGGACGTGATCACAGTGGTGTGAAAGTCTAAAACTGAAACCGTGTGCAGTTTTTGCAAGGCCTTCACCAATAATACTACATACACCGTACTGGTCGTATAAAGCATGGAAATTGTCAGATAATGTATTACTGAAGTTTCTCCAGCTTTGTTTAGTTAGCCTCAAAAACCACCACAGTTGAGGGGAAGAGTTTGTTCCAGCAACACTGGTACGCCAGCATTGTGAAACGAACTGTAGTAGTTTTACTCCTGCCAAGTGTGCATGCAACTAAAACAAACATGAAATGTCCTTCACAAAACAGCAGAATGTCCCCACTGTCTTGCAGTTGTGTTTAGGTGTTCTGCGATGCATATGGGATGAGAGCCAGCATGAGCAACATGATTAAGCGAAACGTGATGGCAAAATGTTCTCCAATGTTAGAACTTTGATAAGTACTGTTGTGCACTTTAAGCACAAATGATCGCACAACATTACTAGATGACACTGGACCCACGGGCAAGGTTTGAAAATTTACTGAAATCAGTTGTGCTAATACTTGCCAAAGACTTTTGTGTTGTTGTTGTTGAGAGCGGCACCAGGCGCAGCACTCGCTTTTCTCCGCCGTAGGCAAGCACGCGACCGTCTCGCCGGCAGTGCCACGGTGCCTCTTTGAACGCGTGATAAAACAAGCAAAAGTGCTCTCTTGCGCAGTCTAAAGTTGCCTCAAGGGAATGAAATGCAATTTCAAGTTAAACATGTTTGTTTTAAAGCAAAGCCAGCCTACTTGCGAGCATTTCTGTGTGGATAAATTGAACCACATAGCTGCTGGGTGATGCCAGCAGTTGCTTTGTAGATTTTCAACATCAAAATTACTCCTTTTATATGGTAAAAAAACATGCTCATTGGTGCTGATGAGATTAACAATCTTCTCATTTTCACCATAATAAGCAAAAAGTTCTGTGCAGTTGACAGTCCCTTTAAAAAAATTGTACGCCAATATTACAGTTTCATTGCACTAGAAATACTGCAAATTGATTACATATGTCGAGCCCTCCTCGCAGCGAATTCCGAATATGCATGAAACCTGACAAGACAGCTTGTATATGCTTGGTAATCTTCAGTTCTACCATTCAAAATTTGATTGAAAAATATAGCCCTCCAACAGTTCGCCCTGTCAGAAAACATGCATGTGATTTTCAGCCACAACTTCTTTCACGCACCTGTCCAAAACAGCCAGAAGAAGCAAGAACTGCAAGGTTTAGTGATGGGCAAATAGTTATTAGAGGTTGAAAAAGTAGTAATTTGGTTGAATCATTTAAAATCAAGCATTTTTATTATAATCCAATAACCTTAAACATTTTACGAATAAGAAATAGGCTTGTACGAATATCACATGCGCTTGTGTAATTTCCTCGCCTCTTAGCAGTGTCCTTTTTTGCTCTTATACCAGGAATGTCTCTTTCTTGTAGATATTAGCGAACTCACTTCGGAGTCTACGCACTCTGACTCGGATCGAGACGCTAGTCTCAGAATGGGTTAACATTTCTGTGAGTGTGCGTCTAAATGAGTCCGTCTCTGGAAAATTTTGGTGTTTCTGAGTCCGAGCGAGTCCAAAGTGCAAGATACATTTCCTGAGGGAATCTGAGTTCGATTTTTGTTTGCCAAGCTATGGTCATACCTACTCGTCTTCAGTATTACTATCCGCTTTACCTAGATCAGCGTTCATACTCGCGTCAATGCTCACATATTTCAAAGCCGTGTCTTTTATATACCATTTGAATATTTATTGATCAGTGGCATGAATTACATGGTGGAAGGCCTCGATTTTTCCCTAACCATTGACAACTAAAGGAAGTTGGTGATAACCTCTCCTTCAATACATTTAATAACAAAAAAGTTGGTGATGAATATATATTGCGCTGTCATCTCTTTCAAGAAAAACGACCTTACTGGTTTACGAGCACTTGTAACTCGTATTCGAAGGCACCATAAGAAAAGGTGCCAATAAGAGCATCGATTACGTGAAATTTCGGTGTTAAAAAGCACTGGCATTGTGGTCGAAAAAGACAGTGAGTCCGAGCAAGTCCAGCTGAACAAATTTTTGTGATAGTGAGTACGGCTCCCAAAAATGTTTATTAAGTCCGAGTCTGAGCAAGCTCCACAAGTTTTTCTGACTTACGCTACCTTGGGTTGAAGCAAAGTGGAAGCAAGTTTCTATTAAATGTATGATTTAAATATGACTACATTGCAAGTTGTACACAGTGAAATATTTGTGTTTAAAGGTTTCCTACTTGGCCCATATAACAAGCTTTTAAACTTAATAGGGCCCTCCAACACTTCGAAAAGTGCACTGTTGTAGCCAAACACCGTCAGCAGCTAACACGAGAGATAATGGAGGCCAATGAAATGCAAATGCTGGGTGATCGATGTATCAGCATGCCTTCGCTTGCTCTGACTAAAAAAGAAAGCGAGTTTCTGGCTTTGACACAATTGATTGTGAACTTGTGCTGAGCTGTGGCGTTGTAACCATATAATGAGATGATGATTGTCTTGCTGTGATGCAATACATTGCGCGGTGGTGTTCCGTCATGAGTATATATTTCCAGCATATTCGTTAATAAAATTTCAGTTGTCAGCGCTCTTTCTGTCCTTGTATCTTCTTCTGTAGTTACATCGTAACTACTCGTAGTCTTGCGCTGTACAAATATGTTGAATCCCTATCACCAACTAGCCCAAGCATCTGTCTTATCAAGTTATGAAATAAAAACACTGTATACCCAAAATTTCCAAAACAAAGAAAATTCAGAATGTACGATTTGAGAATAAATGACCCAAGAACAGTACAACAAATTTATAAATGATGCATATGATAGTTCTATTCAAATAGACAAAGAAAATTGGAAGCGAGGTGCACCTCATTGCTAGTGCAGTGCGGTATAAAGCATTGCTTGATTTTTTTTTTGTAACACATATGAACTCAGTTTTCTCAATAAACTTTTGTTGTTATTGCGATAAGAGCCCACAAGTGTTTTAATATAGATGGATGTTATGATATGATCCCACTATAAATACAAATGTCCAATGAAATTCGCTGTTTAAAATTAACAGGGTTGCAGGCACTATAACCTTACTGAGTCTTGAAAGGTCGCTTCACGGCATTGCGAATATCCCCAAAGTGGTTGGTTTCACCGCACAGAGAACCTATGCGGCAGTGAAACCACCTTTCAAAGCGATTACACACGGTGAAGTATGTCTCACAGGCGCAGCCACTCAGTGATGTTCCGTGCAGGAAATTTTTGTTTTATCGGGGAATATTCGCCTGTCATTTTGAGCCAAAAGAAATCTTCGCAATATTGCAGGGTATTTCAGGAATGGTTAAATTCTCATATGACGACCGATAATTAGCGGTCACAGTGCGCCTTCATCTGCTGTTATCGGTTCTGGTGCATGCACCACGCTAGCAGAATCATTGAGATTTGATATACGCGGAGCGATTTCTAGTTCATTATTGGTGTTAGACTTGAATCCCGCAATGTGCAGTGTACTATCACTATATGAATGAATATGCCATGGCTTTGTTGTGCGGCAGCGGGTAGGCTAGTCATGATTTCAAAAGTGGCCAGTACACCATACACGTGTAATTATAGTGTTTGCGTAGATGAGCGCGGAAATGAGTACTGTTATGCAGGAAATATGCTGGAACTTTCGGCAACGTTAACAGGGAAAAAATCCCCGAAATAGGGAATTTTTCATGTCTATGACTGCGAATTCTTCGGCGTAGAACGAAACATTACTGGCCACAGTGTACATGCTGAATCGGCGGTGGACGTCAGACCAAAGCGATCGCTCCACGAAGTTCGTCCTACCACTTTGGTTGTGACCGTCAAGTTTGTTCGAGTGCCGATCGCGTTGTTGCACAATATCGAGGCACAATGGAGGAGATGCGTCAGCCACTTGAGGTCGTAACAGATGACCAGCAGTCTACTGAACACGAATCCGTGTTCCGAGCGAACTTGGCCGACGAAGACGCCGTCAATGGATGGAAGCGTACAGCGTACGGACCAACACTTCTTGGATTGTCTGGCGCGTCCAGAGTGCTGGGAAAGGTGGGTTTGTCTTGTCGATGCCATTTACTGCAGTACAGCCGTTTGAGCGATCATTTACACAGGGCTTACAGCTGAAATCATAGTTTCGAAATTCCGCGCCGCGCTACAAGGCGATTTTATTGGTGTCATGGCGGCAGCTCCATTTGCGGTAATGAGGTTGCTGCGGCAATTGCGCCGAGATGTGAAACTGCTACATACTGAAACATTTCGACCAAAGAGGCACACAATTAACGCTGAGCGTGCGCCAAGACGTTTTCGCGGTCTTTCGCGCGAAAAAAAAAAAAAGTGGTAGGCGATCGAAACACGAGTGCTTGACCATTTTTCACCATGGCGAAAAAAACGCGCTCTGTCCCGTGTCCTCTACGCGCCTACTGCGCATCATATTCAATTGTGCTGAATTGGTAGTCTAGGCTCCTCAAGGCATGTGAGCCAAACATAGCGCAGGACGTGAAACAAAATTTACAATTCTTTAAACATCTTCAAATCGTTCGCTCTTCTCTCCCCCCAATGATGCCGTCAACCTAACCGTGCCATAAACTCAAAGTGGACGGCACTGCTGATATGACACCCCCGTGATGGGCAATGTTACCGCGGCCGTCCCAATATGCGGCAATGTTCGCTCGTCGCGCTGCAAGTAGCTTAGCATTCCAAAAAAAAAAAAAAAGGCGACGCGCGCTGGTGAACAGGTCTGCCTAATCTGGTCTTTTTTATACATGCTTGTGTAGTTTCTCAGCGCGCTCGCTAGTACAGAAAGCACTTAAAAAACGCGACCAACCCATTAACTCTGGCCATACTTGACACTGAAAATTGTTGCGGCAGTCGATTCGTACGACAATGAACTCTTTAAATAGCCATTAGATGACTACTTAAAAAATGTAGCAGGGTCTCTAAGTTACTGCTGTAATTTTAGTGCTCATTGAACACACAGATAAGAGCTGCATAGTCCTAAAATCTCTCCAGGCCAATAACATCTAGGTGGGAATACCAACAGTGTAGTAGACACGCCACTTGGCAGCTTAGCGTCCTTCCTGTCCCTGTCTTTTTTTGCCTTGTTGCTTCTGCATTCTGTGATGCTGCTGGGGTTCCACCAAGACTATACCAACTTGCCCAACAAGCAATCTTAACTCAATAATTGAATACCTCAGAGATTATTTGCTTGAGCTAATGAATACTGAAGAGGCAGTTGACGAAAGCCACCTAGCTCTTGGGTTGAGTCTCACAATATTCATGTATAACTACCATCTGTTCGGAAACTTTGCCTGCTGCAACCGGTCTTGCACTACTGCAATGACATGCGCACACTGCAGTATCTTGAATGTGGCAAATTCAGCACGAAGCATGTGCCCTACCATAAAACTTTGCTTGGTGCATATAGATTGCAACATTAT